>OY744475.1:720056-1150056 GCA_963556175.1 Tipula confusa
ATATTATATATTATATATTATATATTATATATTATATATTATATATTATATATTATATATTATATATTATATATTATATATTATATATTATATATTATATATTATTATATTATATATTATATATTATATATTATATATTATATATTATATATTATATATTATATATTATATATTATATATTATATATTATATATTATATATTATATATTATATATTATATATTATATATTATATATTATATATTATATATTATATATTATATATTATATATTATATATTATATATTATATATTATATATTATATATTATATATTATATATTATATATTATATATTATATATTATATATTATATATTATATATTATATATTATATATTATATATTATATATTATATATTATATATTATATATTATATATTATATATTATATATTTATATATTATATATTATATATTATATATTATATATTATATATTATATATTATATATTATATATTATATATTATATATTATATATTATATATTATATATTATATATTATATATTATATATTATATATTATATATTATATATTATATATTATATATTATATATTATATATTATATATTATATATTATATATTATATATTATATATTATATATTATATATTATATATTATATATTATATATTATATATTATATATTATATATTATATATTATATATTATATATTATATATTATATATTATATATTATATATTATATATTATATATTATATATTATATATTATATATTATATATTATATATTATATATTATATATTATATATTATATATTATATATTATATATTATATATTATATATTATATATTATATATTATATATTATATATTATATATTATATATTATATATTATATATTATATATTATATATTATATATTATATATTATTATATTATATATTATATATTATATTATTATATATTATATATTATATATTATATATTATATATTATATATTATATATTATATATTATATATTATATATTATATATTATATATTATATATTATATATTATATATTATATATTATATATTATATATTATATATTATATATTATATATTATATATTATATATTATATATTATATATTATATATTATATATTATATATTATATATTATATATTATATATTATATATTATATATTATATATTATATATTATATATTATATATTATATATTATATATTATATATTATATATTATATATTATATATTATATATTATATATTATATATTATATATTATATATTATATATTATATATTATATATTATATATTATATATTATATATTATATATTATATATTATATATTATATATTATATATTATATATTATATATTATATATTATATATTATATATTATATATTATATATTTAAACATAATATCGTACAGATGCCGTCGGTAAATGCACTTATATATTCTATAAATATTATTTTGCATAAATTAAATATTTAATGGAGGTTATATCTTTGATGTTGATAGTATATTTAACTTAGTATTTTAAATATTTATTATATATGTGTCGATGTACACTTTTTGTCGTTTTTTCATTTTCATAGTTTCGGAATCACCTATTTAATGCAATTTTATTACTTTTGTGAATCACTATTGTCTATTTCTAAACATTTATAATTTCAAGTTTAGTACTTAAATGAATTGATATATATATATATATATATATATATATATATATATATATATATATATATATATATGTATATATATATTTATATATATATATATATATATATATATATATATATATATATATAAATATATATATATTTATATATATATATATATATATATATATATATATATATATATATATATATATATATATATATATATATATATATATATGTATATATGTATATATATATATATATATATATATATATATATATATATATATATATATATCTATATATTTATATATATATATATATATATATATATATATATATATTTATATATATATATATATATATATATATATATATATATATATATATATATATATATATATATATATTTATATATATATATATATATATATATATATATATATATATATATATATATATATATATATATATATATATATATATATATATATATTTATATATATATATATATATATATATATATATATATATATATATATATATATATATATAAATATATATTTATATATATATATATATATATATATATATATATATATATATATATATATATATATATATATATATATATATATATTTAATAAAAATATATGTATATATATATATATATATATATATATATATATATATATATATATATATATATATATATATATATATTTATATTATCACCCTGCATCCTCGAATATCAGCAACTATCCGCGGATTGAATCGGATATATCCGCATAAATTCTTGCGGAAGTGGATCGGATTCGGATATTAAATGTGTATCCGCATTTACGGATACATATTAATTCTTTATCCGTAAAAATAAATATAGAAAAAAGAACAAATAACAACGAAAAACTTAATAATCATCTCAGAGGAGTTAGTGTGATCAAAATATGGCTACGCATGAAGCAAAAGGAAGCGGGCTTTATTATCTTGTGACAAATTATAGAAAGTGAGCACTATGCTGCAGTTTTCCTATACATCCTTCTCCTTAAACATTTAACTATGCTCGATGCCCATGAGAAAAATATGACATTAAGTTGGATTGAAAACTAAATCTCTGCTGGTACCGTTTCA
Organism: Tipula confusa; assembly: GCA_963556175.1. Taxonomy (NCBI): domain Eukaryota; kingdom Metazoa; phylum Arthropoda; class Insecta; order Diptera; family Tipulidae; genus Tipula; species Tipula confusa. Next base: position 722,863 of record OY744475.1, read on the forward strand.
ATCGATAAAGGAAAAATTCCGTTAAGTTTAGATTCACAAATGAACAGCATTATATCGAATATATCAAAGATGAATTAAAATCTAACCGATTTTATTGTTTATGAAAATGAATCGTTAGAAAACGAGTTACACGTATCTCACACGGCCAAAATAGTTCACGGCCAACGCGAACAAAACGTTAGAGATCAAAATTTAATAATCCCGCGGGAGAAATACATTAGTGCTAAAATTAACTTTAACCGGTCTACTTAAAAGATGTGGTAATATAGTTCTAAATATAAATATAATTCGGTTATGTACAAGTGGCTACAAGATCGAATAAGTCATATTTGTTTATAGTGACGCAGTAACACATTTTATGTACTTTTTATATATCCAACATATATGTTGAAAAATTTCTAAAGAAAAAAAAATTTGTCACTAAATTATAGAAGTAAATATATCCTTTATGTTTTACTAAATAAGCTGGTGGCTAAACAGAAGAGAGAGGTGGTCAGATTAAGGAAATATTCAACACAAATATGTATGATTAACATGCCGGGACTAATTGGGAGGTTTCACGTATATATATATATATATATATATATATATATATATATATATATATATATATATATATATATATATATATATATATATATATATATATATATATATTATATATATATATATATATATATATATATATATATATATATGTGTATATATATATATTTGTGGGAGTGTGTATGTGTTTGGAAAGTAATCTATTTTTCTTGTATATATTAACAATAACTTTCTTCTAGTATATACATGATGACTTTCTTGTAATAATAAATCGAATAAATTAAAACACCCTCAGATATATCTAGTTTCAGTCTATACATTTAACATTACTTCCCTATTAATTTCCATATTATTAAAATAATAATCATAAAATGTTTATAAGTTATAAATAAATTAATGAAACGCACCGTGTAAATCTTATAAATATTTCAACGACAAGTTTTATATCCATATACTCGTCGTATGAAATGGATATTTAAGCAGCGCAACCTAAATTCCTTTGATTCCAATATTATTTCATATCGTTTTCATATGTATATATATATATATATATACATAGTTTAAAATTTTTAACATGAAAAAGAAAATTGTATTTTTATATACAACATACATTTATTTATGATCAACTTTATAAATTGTTCTTTATAAGTTTCGTTTGCGAAAGTTGCTCTCAAGACGATCGAAATGTTTAATAAATCATATCAATGTGACTTAAATTATGAATGAACTTTTTAGTTTTGTTTTAGTTTCTTTTATTATGATTTGTTAAGAAGACCTCAGTGATCTTATCTGGTTTTGTGTAGGATAAAAACGATATACAACATTTTCTTTGTTTTATATATATATATATATATATATATATATATATATATATATATATATATATATATATTTGTTAAAAATACTCAAGTATAGGGAATAAATTATACGGACATATTATGAAATATATATAAAATTGGCACTCAAGCGCCATATGGTGCTATATTTAAAATAAACTAATAAAAATTGTCAAGATAAAAATGAAATTAAACCAGAAATTTATTACAAAACCGCTTAAAAATAATTACCAAATATTTAGCAAAATGAACTCCTGTAGATTTATTTTCACTTTTTTATCCTAAATTAAAGTCAACAAAAACCGAACACAGGTGCATGTATAGAATATAACAGCTACCTGTGGTGTTTTATTAAAATAAATTAATTCCAGCTTCTTTTAATTGGATATATGATGTTTTTAAATAACAAACCATAACCAAAATAAAAATATACAAAATTATTTTTAATCAATGACTTAATCCTCATTTAGAGATGATATATAAAATATCATTCATAAAATACTATAATAAATATTTATGATAAAAAGATAATTATCTATATTTATACAGTCCCACACAGTAAACATTTTATATTATACATGATTATATTAAAAAATAAAAAAATAAAAACTAAGATTAATAAATAAATTATTAATATATATAGTTGGCTAAGATTTTAGTTACCTATTGTCAAATACAATGCAATTTTCAAAAGCCCGCAATAAATTATATACCCTAATAAACCCATAAAAACTATATGTATATATCGCACACAAGTGTGACTTTTTAAAATCGTATACATATATATATATATATATATATATATATATATATATATATATATATATATATATATATATATATATATATATATATATATATATATATATATATATAAGTTGAAACAATTAAACAAATAGTTACATTATAGATGCAAGGTCCTATATGAGGTTCAAGTTTTTGAAAATTCCTGAATTGTTAAATTAGGTGCGTGTAACTTAAGGTTCATTAATACAAATGAACTCTGCGTATATTACCATTAAGCAGTTGATGGCAACGTTTAGCATTTGGCGAAGAATCACTAATATTTTTCCACCACGTTTTACCACGTATTTTTATGGCATGGACAACTAAAACAAATTTTTTCACCGACTCAATTCTTTTTGCGTGGTTTGTATAAATCGAAGACCTATACACACATGATGCACATTCCGCAGCTGTGACCAAACCAAAGATTGATAAGGATAACAAATTCTATGGGTTTGGTAAAGCTTTCCAAAGTACGCTTCAAAAATTCATGCATAGAGTTAGCTCTAGCCGTGATAAAGTCAATATAGGTCGACTAAACGATAGCTTCTTTGTAAACATAATGCCAAGATCCTTGAATTCTTTTGATCGCGATGTATTCATATTTATGGCTGTTTAAAATTTTTTTTGTAGGTATTTTGTCTGTGTTAAGTATATATGCATACTTAGCAATAATAAGCAATATCCTTTGTATATCAACACTATTTTTTTGATATTAGTATATTTGGGAATGCTTCTGAAATTTGTTCTGATACAATTAATACTTCCTGTTTTCTTTAATAGTAAAATTGATCGATTTTAATATTCATATTATTAGTGTATATAAACCGGATGCCGGCTCGGGATTGATCCATTTTGTGATACTTTTGATGATATATGCTGCATAAATACCAATACGAGTTTTTGATGGGATACTTAAATATTAATTTTCGTGACCACCTTGAATGATATCAATACTGCTAGATTACAGTCTACTGTAATGAGCATAATGGGCTTTTAATATTAAATTCATCTTTAAAATGTTATCGATAATGCAATGACTAATACGGTTGATTTAAAATGTTCATTTACTTTTTTAGATATGTATATTTTATTCTTATCATCAAATGTTGGTACAGGAAAGTTATTTAAATTAAAAAACCAAGCCTTGTGGTAAAAAAAAATAATTTTTTCAATTTTAAATTAGTTTTAAGCTTGGATAAACTCATAAACATTTTAACTTACGTCATTTAAAACAATACATGCTTAATAAAAATGGCCTATACGAAACCTTGGCTAAATCATAATTTATTTAAAATTATGAAATTTCGCAATAGATTTTATACTCTACAAAAAAAAATATCCTGAAAATAATTTCTTCAAATTAGAATTTATTTAATTCAGAAACCAATTATCAAATTTAAATCATGTATTATGTTTATTCTGAATTAGATAAAAACAAAAGTTTAATTTAAAAAATACCGATACGTCAAATTTTATATAAACTTATCTTCAATAAGAATGAGTCATAAAATAATCACCCTATGTACCAATAACCAATAACAATCAATAAACCATTGTGGACCCACAGCAAATATTCTGTTAGTATTTTATTTATCGAGTTATTTAAAATTTCGAAACAAGTATCATCTAAAGCCCAGTTTACACCTCTCGTGAACATGAACGTGAAAGCAGGTTGAATTAATTATAGTTTGTTTCACAGTGAAAACAATGTGAACAAAAATCAGTGGTAGATATTAAACCTTATATGTTATTCACGTTCACAGTTACATTTACACAAATCGTGAAATTTAATTTTAGTTTATTGATGTCAATTGTAAAAGAAAGTTAATTTATTTTGTGCAACTGCTATTTTTTTAAATCGACAAAAATTATGATTTGAATGATCCCAACCAAAACTATTTGTTTTGGTTGGGAGTACTTTTATATAGTATTTTAAATGCTTACAAAGAATGAGTCGTTGTTTTTGAGTGCATCCGTATTTGAGATTACGAAATGAAAAAGGTCGATTTGATACTGCATTTAAAGACTTATCACAAAGTCATCAGTTTTTTTATAAAAATTTCCATTGGACCGCTACCAATTTCCATGATACATTCAAAAATAGTACGTTAACATTTGCAATGCCAAGTAAACACTCGACCAAAAAATGCTATCCCACCATTGATGCGTTTTGCTATTGTGCTAGAATTTCTGGCCTCAGGAACAATACCTCGTCATCTCTCTGGTTTTTTTTATTTAGATGGGTTTCCTTTAGATGATGTATTTACCTTGGGACGTTTTGGTATGGTCGATAAATCCACATCAAAAAATTTATCATCAACAAAATCATCGTACAAATATTCTGCGTCTTCATGTTCACGTTCACTGTTCTCTTTACACTTTCTGTGAACTGTGGTGAATTTTTGTTCTCAGTCACTGTTAAAAAAACAAAATCATCGAAGAATTTAATAAACTTTTATTAAATCCACGTTTCATTAATTATTTTAGTAATTATTTAATAAATAATTTTATTTCCTGTTTATTCAAAAAGTTGTATACAAAAAAATCAAATAATTTCTGATTTATCGATGAAAACTGTTTTGTTCACGTTCAAGTTCAAGAGAGAGGTGTAAACTGAGCTTTAATTTTGATTTTACAAATGAACAAGAAATTATTGTAATATTATATATATATATATATATATATATATATATATATATATATATATATAAATAAGTCACTTAAAATAGCTTAAGTAGAATTATCTAATGCCTAATGGAGAATTATCTATAATACCCATTTCAATGTAAAGTAGTTTTTCGACAATAACCAATATCCGCAGTTATATTGCGAAGGCTAATTGAGTTTTTTAAGCTACATTCAATTATACATGCAATTATGTAAATCGATTTAGATTTGTCGAAAAATGAAGTACCTATATATATACCGTTCATGTTTTTGATATTATTTAATCCATGCTGGAAGAAAGGAGTTTTGTATCTCTTCTTTTTATTGATGTTAAAAAGGCTTTTGACTGTGTCGATCCGTTTATTTTAATTGACCAATTTAAATTGCTTAATCTATCTGAATCAGCATTGCCATCAATTGTATTTTCTATTTACACTATAGGTCACAATACGAATTTATTAACTGTATAATTATATATATAAGGCCAATTTTCGCACTTCTTTGAATAATAACATAAAATATGATTTAACACTTATCAACAACTATTTAATGTCTAATCACTGCAACCTCAGTATAACTTATAAACCAATTTTCTTCTAATTATAGTTCAAAATTATAAAGGCCGCTGAGGATCTATAACGACGGAGGAAGTAGTTTGTCGTTATTTTAATTATTCAAAATTAGATGTTGTGCGAAGCAAAGCTTAGTTTCGATCTGATGAGGAAATTAACTAACAATTAATTGTCAACTCATTAGGCCTTCACAACCGAGTGCTATGTGTAATTGCTACTTTATGCTCTATATACCTATATTTATGTATACATTGTATACATATAGTGTTAGCGAATTATATGAATGTGCATGAAATATCTGAATATAACTACAGATCCGGTTGTTTATTAAATTTATTTTTGTGTTATGTCAGACATATAAAAAAGTTTTTATTTTGACAATCCAGTTCCACTGTTTTTGATTCCGAGGAGGTAATTCTTTGTAAGAAACCAAGTCGTTTGTTAAGTTAGTTTTTTTTTTAAAAAGCACATAAAGCAGAAAAGTGTTCCACAGATTATCCCCTTCAAATATCAAGAGCTCCAAATTAATACAATCAATGGATCATCCATTATAGGATGGATCATCTATGCCTATTACCGCAGTCTGTATATTGCACATCTTCCATATTTTGGATGCATTTGACATAATATGTTGTACATATAATTGATAACATTAAAAAGATGCTTCGTCCTACATATAGTATCGTTCACTGCATCGATTTAACATGCAGGTTTCCAAATTGCCAAAGGCTAAAGTATTCTAAGTTTGTATATACTATAAACCTACAGCTTTACACTGTCAATCTTAATACTGACATGGGCTAACCATCACATATTTTCTAGATTTTGGAAATTTTCGATGTGCTATGCCATGTATGAATTACAAAGTAAAACATCTTTTATCTATATAATCGTACTCGTGTTGGAAGTACGAACCTAAATTTTCTCATTCTGATTTTTGCATATTATTGTCACCACACTCTATTCGTGTGAATTCGGCGTGTTCCCTTAGGGAGCCTATCAGATCATCCAAATTGTTTTTATAAATTTAGAAAAGGAATAATTTTTTAATAGGAAAGTTATACAGTATTAATTTATATGATAAGCGGAAGTAAGATTTGAAATTTAGGTATTTTCCAGACCAAGTTAATTTTGGAACCGATCCCTAAGAAAAACTAAAATAGCCAATTTGTTATCGTTCTTCATTTTCATTGTATATTTAATATTTTATCGCTGAAGGCGTTAAATGTCGGAAAAAGAACGTCAAGCTTATATGTATTGGCATATTGTCGTTACAATATCATCTATATATCGAAAATAAAAAATATGATTAAAATCAAGCAAAGCCAGGAAATTTGTTTCTACGAATACGTATATGGTTTATGAACCACACCCTGATGATATCTCAATGCCTTAGCCATCTTCTCTGAGACTCTACCTTCATTCAGCTAAGATGTATACTCTACCTTCATTCAGCTAAGATGTATATAAGCTTATATATAAGCTTATCTTGTATAGACACGTAGTGTTGTCTCTTATAACTAATTTATATACATTTGTGTCTGCCAGCATAGACTCTAACTTGTTTATGTAGTCGGAACGATTTATACTACAACTCTATATAGTGTTGCCTTTGTCCGCTTTAGTTACCATAATTTCTTGGTGTTCCTTTACAAAACACCTTGCAATGGAAATGTTATACGAACAAGATTTCTTTCATTACGAAATTTAGTGCTTATCTCGAGTCCTAAAATTAGTTAAAATATTTACTACACAATTACGAGACCATATGGTCGACTTTTATGTCAACTTTTTTTGAATTTTCAACTTGGTCGTCTATAGTTTAATTTCAACGTCACCCGGGATGATTATATTGGACAAATCAATTAGCCATTTATCATTTGTTTCTTTGTGGCTTGTGATACCAATATACCTATCTGACTTTTCTATATTAATTGATCGAATTTAGCCATTTGAACTAATTTAAAGCGATCAAATGTTCTTTTAAAATACTCATCTACATTAATCTTAAAATTATGTGTTAAATCACTACCAATAGATGTATCAATTGTGTATCCTAACTAAATGCGCAGCTACTCTAAAATCGATATACATACTATATATATATATCGATTTTAGAGTAGCTGCGCGTTTAGTTAGGATACACAATGCAATGTTACTAGTAGCAACATGCCTATATAAGCATTCTGTAAATTTGGCCATATCGAGAACCATCTGAAAGGTTTAATTAATGCGTACAATAAAACATATATATATATATATATATATATATATATATATATATATATATATATATATATATATATATATATATATATATATAAAGCAGAGAGAAATAGGATGCAATTACTTTTACTATTTGACAAAATATATTTGCTCGCTCGAGTTTTGAACATAATTTAAACCACACACTGAACCGGCAATTTGAACTTTTGCTTCATGTTGTAAATTTGTCTCTTTTCAAGGTTGACCAATTGATCAAAGCGACGAAATGAGTTATACTAATCGCAAATTTTAGTAATTTACTTGAATAAATTTTATACGTTGTTCCATCATTGAATTTGTCATCGACTGAGGTTCAAAAATGTCTTAACTAAGCTGTCCAAATTTTTTGACGGTAGAAAACTTTACGCGAAACAATACATGTATATATATATATATATATATATATATATATATATATATATATATATATATATATATATATATATATATATATATATATATATATATTATTTATTTATTTATTTATTAATAAAAATATAAAGTTAACGCCTTCTTTTTATTTTTTTTATGGTTACAGAAAAGCAAACAACATAAATCGCGCAACAAACAATCAACAAATTTTTTTACCTTCTCGCAACGCGAAGTTTTTATTTTTTGCGTTCAAACAAATTTCGTAATTTTATTTCAAATATATAAAATCTATATATAATAAAAAAAATAAAACAAATAAATACATCACAATGTTCGCGGTGATGCGAATCGACAATGATGACTGTCGGTCTGATTTTCGTCGTAAAATGAGACCAAAGTGTGAATTTGTTTGTAAATATTGTCAGAGACGGTTTACAAAACCCTACAATTTGATGATACATGAACGTACTCACAAGAGTCCAGAGGTTACATATTCATGTGAAGTTTGTGGAAAGTATTTTAAACGACAAGATAATTTACGCCAACACCGGTAAGATTTTTTTTTTTTTTTTTTATTCACTTTTCGATTTGAAAAATTCAATTTTTTACTTTAGAAAAATTTTAAAAATTTAGTTATTTCGTTTATATATGTGAAAAATGATCTCCCATCCTAATACTTCGCAAAGTGGTTTTTAGTGCTTTGCACTGTGCGCGACTTTAATGGCGAATAAAGACATTATTTTTAGATTGCTCTTAAATTAACACACCTTATAATTTTAGTTGAGAATGTTTTTGTTTTGACCGATGTTAAATATTTATTGGTTGTTATCAATGTTTCTTTGAGGTATATAAATAAAGTTCAATGACTACAAATAAGATATATAGGGAATGTTGATATATATATATATATATATATATATATATATATATATATATATATATATATATATATATAAATATTATAAATATAGAACAATATTAAACGCCGCGAACTAAATAATTGATTAATCGTAAGCCGTGAGAAATTTCTTTATTATAGTTCTCATCCGATTTCAAAATATGAGATTTGTTCACATAATAATGTTAGTAAACACTTCGTTTAATAACAAATATTTAACAATTAACAAAGTGATATAGTGACACACATATATATATATATATATATATATATATATATATATATATATATATATATAATATATATATATATATATATATATATATATATATATATATATATATAAACTTATAGTATGTGATCGTCTGTAACAATTTGTATAATGGTGTTAATTTTGTTTTATTATTTCCGTACTATAATAATAATGTTTTACTGTTTAATAATAGTTATGAACTGTTAGCATAAGTTTAGGCAACGCTGGTAATAAATATTTTATTATGAAGTACTCCATGATCGATAAAGAATTCAGAATTCTAATGCGTGTCATATTAATTATTTTTCGCACATTATACGGTGTTTTATATTATTTTTATTCCCAACTTCATAAAATTTGGTTTCAATGCCTGGGGCATTTTAAACAGTCTCGAAACTTAAAAAATACGAGTATATTCAAGTTATTTTGATATGTATAGTTTTTGATAATTTTATTATGATTAACAAAGGTTTTAAAGTTATAAATTTTTTATTAAATAGTTTGATATATGATGTTAATATCATATACCTACCTAATGTTATTTTTAAAACCGAATTTGTTATACCGAAATTAAAAATTTGACTTCTTAACGAGTAAATGTTTTTAAAAATCTTTAATCATGAAATTTATATAATATGTACGATTTTTTTAAATATTTATAAAGAATCCATATAGTAATAATAATAAAATTTCAAAATTTATTTTAATAATTTAAATATTTATGATTGTATACTTATTTGTTTTGTTTTTGAGACGCATATAATAAGATGAACATTGTCGTAATTTAAGTACCCTGATTATATGACCTATGATTCCTAATCCTGCGCGAATAAGTATATGTAATAGTTTTTTTTAAATATATATTATATACAATCATACTTTACACATGCTACATACAATAATATAATATTTTTAATGCACATTTATAATTAATATTTTTCTATATAAAAAATAAATTAATTTTTTGTTTTGCAACAAATATTTTCTTCTAATTATAGATGTAGTCAATGTGTTTGGCGATAAATATATACCTAAAACTATAAATAATCGTTCCGTATTTGTTAAAATTATTTAAAATTAAACCTAAACATATAATACAATACTGTTGATAATAATTATAAATGGCACATACAAAATGGTTCAGAGGTTATGTATGCGGGATTGTGACCGACGCCTCTTCAATATTAAATGGATGCGTTTGTTGCAAGTAGTACACCAATTTATAATCAAATTCTATTCTATAACTAAAAAAAAAATGTAAGATATTTTTATTTATATTATTAACTTTAATATTACAATTTAATATTTATTATGTTTGTGGAAATTCACGAAAATATAACTACACACCCATATAAAATTGTGTAGGTTGTACTTTTAATAGATTTTGTATTCTCTAAATAAAATTTATCTTTTTTTTAAGAAATTCCACTAAAAATAAACAATTAAATAAATAAAACTTTATTTAAACATTAATTTAATTGACAGCACACGCCGACTTTCGTCATAATAAAATATAAAATAAATAAAAAATTGTGTGACAGCCGTGGCTTTTTGATGTTCTTAGTTTTTTTTTATCGCTTTTTTTTTAACAAGGTGTACCGCACAATTGTACATGTAATTGTAATTTTATTGTATTTATTTTACTTTGTTATTGTAAATTTCCAAAATAATAATAATTGTATATGTATATAACAACGAATTAATTGGTAAGGTTTAACTAACAAAATTTTTATTAAATCAATGAATCTTATATTATTTTTAAAGGTGAGTGTTAGTTAAAAGTGATGAGCGCATGACATTTTTAATTAAGTTCCGGTTATTTATATACTTTATATAAAAGCAAATATATTGTTTTGTTAATATGTTTATAGACATAAATTTGTTTAAATATTTAAACGATACATGATTGCGGTTTCTTACGTACGATTTTACTATATTTATACAGCTATATAATATGACTATGATTTTAGGTAATAAATTTGTGGCTATATTTAGAAAATGACGCATACAAGATTTGACTAAAAGAACCAGGTTTAAATGTACCAATGAAGAGGGGTTGGGAAACGTCATGGGTCTTCCGTTTGACTGACGCTTAGTGTAAAGTTAGACGTTAAAGTAAAGTACTTACGCAAACAAAAATAGATTACTTGGAATATAATATTATAGTTTAAAAAAAATATTCTGCCTATTTTTAAAGATTGCTATAGCAATGGAGGCCGTTACAATTGTAAAAACTAATATGTAGAAAATAAATGTAGAAAGTTCTATTATGTGGAAATACAGATGAGTATTGATGATATTAGTTTTTCTGCATTATATATATATATATATATATATATATATATATATATATATATATATATATATATATATATATATATATATATATATTTATATATATATATATATACTATGGCTTTTATGATTACTAAATTTTACTTGATTCCAAGAAGCTATATCTAAAAATTTGTGGTTGATGATAGGGTCATCGAATACCAGGTTATTATAAATACATTTATATAAATCCAAACAAATTAAAAATAAGAAAAGTGGCTATGGTTTATTTAAAATTAATATTTGAACTGTCTGTTGTATACGGTTTTAAAAATGGTTTAATGTGTTAAAACCACTTGAAATTAGCAACAATTTCTACTATCAATTAGAAATAATTTACTTAATATATTCCATAGTAACCATAGTAATAATTCTTTTTATCTAATCTTCTCATTTATTATACAAAACTAATAATTTTATATAAAATAATTATATATTTCCAGAACAACGCGCTGTTCCAATAATAAAAATTACATCGGTGATTATCGTTCAAAAAATAAATAATATTTAAAATTAACAGTAATTATAATTTACACAACTGTTATGATTTATGAACCGTCAATCAAAATAGGTTGTGATCGCGCCACCACTACTTAATCTCTAATCTTTTTTCATCACAATACTAAAGAAATATATATTTACAGTCTATTTATATATAATATAAAATCTCTTTGCTAAAAATATTTAACTAATTAAAATATATATATATATATATATATATATATATATATATATATATATATATATATATATATATATATATATATATATATATCAAAATGTATATGCGATTTAATATTTATATGTAATTTTAAAATATGAAGTACGCGACCAGTGATTTTAGGTTCATTTAACCACTATAAATTTTAAGACAGGTTAAGTTAATTTTTTAAGTTTTTGTTTCTACTGTACGACAAAGTAAAATAAAATTAACAATAAAAAATGATTCATTTGCAAGTTTAGTAATAAAATGTTAAAAAAAAATGAATGAATTTTATTAATAGTAACAATAATAATAATAATAATTATAATCATAAAATTAAATTATTTTATATTTTATTGCATTTAAAGTTTTTTATTGGATATTATTTTATTTTATATAATTTTAAAGAAAATGTTGCTTAATTTTTGGTATAAAGAAGCGCAGTTAAAGCAATATAAATTATATGAATACTTTGAAAGAAGTTAAAAATGATCACTATAATAATAGCAATGATAAATATGGACTGTTTTTGTAAACAAAAATAATCACATAGTTAACAATTGGGAATGGATTTGACCAATATTATATATACATTTTGAAATGGGTAATAAAAAATGCAATTTTTTAAAAACTATATGGAAAACTTCAAACTGGCCATTTTCTTTAAGAATATATATTTAAGAATATTAAAAAAAAAAACAAATTTTACTAAATTAATAAGTTTCGTGCGCAACAACAATAAAATATTATTAATGTTCGATGACAAATTAAATATAAAAGAAATATAATAGTGTTTGTTCGGGTTTTTCAAAAGAAAGTGTTTGCGGTTTTCTTAAGACGTAAAAATATTCATCATTCTTTTGTAACGCTTATTGTCTTATTATCTTACTATAAATATATGTACATGTTTTGAAAGTGTGAGAAGCGATGTTATATGTTATATGTTTGGCATTCCCGTAAAAATAAGATACAAGGTATTAAACATTTTTCGAATCATAATAATATTAATTTATTAATTTTCTTATTTAACAACTCAACTAAATTGTTCTCTTGGCAATTATAAGTCGTGCTACGGTTAGAATCTAGTCGACTACGAAATTAAGAACAAAACAATTCTTCTAATCAAAAATATAGCAATAAGAAAAAGTTCCAGATTACTTAAATTTTATTTGTATAAAATATATTCGATTTTATATTTATTAAAAAAAATTAATTTTACTATATCGTATTTTATAAATTAACACTATTTAAATAAAAAATAACATTACCCACTATTAATTTAATAAAATTTCGCTAAAATATTGAAAACAATTTTAAAAACTATTATTTTACTCATAATATATATATATATATATATATATATATATATATATATATATATATATATATATATATATATATATATATATATATATATATATTATATTGTTGATTGTGATTTTAATTATATATATTATTTGAAATATTTCGCTTATTTAAATAAATTTTTAAAAAATATAAGAATACAATTTATTTAATATGTATATATATATATATATATATATATATATATATGTATATATATATATATATATATATATATATATATATATATATATATATTTAAAATAAATACCTATGTTCTTAAACAAATTTTACACTCATTCCATAATTTTATCATTTACCATAATACATTTTTATTTACAGAACACAATTTAGAATAATTACAATTACAACAACACACAATATTAAAAAACAAATTTTATAAAACACTCTATTTTAAAATAAAATAATATTAAATTCAAATTAACTAAAACTAGTTTTATTCTTAATTTATTATTGATATTATTTCATAATTTATATAAAAATGAAAGGTTTGTATTTGAAATTAAATGCTAAATACATAAACAACCAGGTAGATTTGTACGCATGTGCAGTAGGAAAAAATAACTGTAAAAAATTTAGGAGAGTTTAGCCTCAAAAAATGATTATATATATACATATATATATATATAAATATATATATAGAATAAAACATTATAAAAATTATAACTAAATTTTAGAATTATATTTTATATACTATAGAGATGAGTATAATAAATATATTTCACAAAAATATATTGTAAATAAATCTTATAATTATATTTTTTAAAACTAACACTGTTTTTTGTGCAGCCGGTTTTAATTAGTGTAGTTCGTTCATTTTCTAAAGATCAATAAACGTTAAAACCGACTTTGATTAACTATCTTAACAAAAATTATAAAAAAGATGAGTCGGATAAAACTTGCCTTCCTAAAATTTATTGGAAGAAATATACTCACTCATCAATTTTTAAAATACGAGTATACTAATAAATATCAGAAAAATGATATTCGTTTTGAATCATAATTATTCTTAGAATGAGATCAACCTGCCTTTTATAAAAATGTGTACTTAGAAGGGCAACATAAAATGAACCACCGGTCTAATATTTATTGATATAATATGTATGAGGATATTGTTCATGATTGGATGTTTTCGTTATATATATATATATATATATATATATATATATATATATATATATATATATATATATATATATATATATATATATATATATATATATATATAATTTCTCATTGTCTATTTAACATAACTATTTAATTTACAAAGAAAACTAAAATAGAATTACAAACATAAAAATAATAGTTTATAATTTATTATTTACTTTAACAAATCTACAAAAAATCAAACATAAATAATAAATAATTATTTTATTAATCATTTGAAAATTATTTCTGTTCATCAAATTTAATGACTCTATTATTTCAGGTAATTGAATTTATATTTTTCGTTTAATTTATTTGATCTCTTTCGTTTCATGCGTCGTTTCTTAATTTTCTGTGTGTACATAATATTGTGTTGAGTCAACATACTCAACATTGATATGATAGTGTATAAGAGAGCCTACTAATTGTTCTCTATTCTAGTTTATATATTCTAGAAAATTTTAGGCGGAATTTCTCGTTTTTATAATATTGTATGCGATATGTCTAAATATTATTCACAAATCGCAAATAACATAACATGTGAATATTAAACATTTCACCAACCGACGATTCCGATCATTTTTAATTTAAATTGTTATCTGAATTTTTTTCCCATTCTCATCCTTTCTCGGGATATATTATATCGCATGGTATTATATTATAATACTGTATAAGAGATGAAAACGAAATAAAAGGTAAGCGCGATGATTCTCTGATTTATCTAAATATCTAGTACCCTGCTGTGACACGATTTTTGCTCATCATAATGCAATAAAAAAATAATAATTTAAATGAAAAATAATGAAGAAACTGAGGAGGATCATACCATTGTATATGTTAGCACATTTCTTAAGATTGGTTTGAAAGATATTTGTGTTTGTTTTGAATCAATTCCAATTTTTTTTTTACTATACATATTCATATATTTTTTTAATTACTTAGAGTTTAGACCTTAGATTAAAACACAGTTTGAATATGCATACAAGATTATTGGAATTAACTGTCTGGATTGGTTTTAGAACGTTAGTATATTATGTATAAAATCGATGATACACGAGTATTAATATGCGTATATTATGCGCGGATAGTATTTAACGCCACCAACTGAGGATATTCGGATAATATAGCGTTGTTATGGTAGTTATTAAAGATAGGGTAAATTAATTAATTTATTTATATGAAATATTATAATACCTGATGTGAGCTCATTAGCAAGATATAACTTTATTCCAGTTGGTTTCTGTCAGTTTCTATTAAACATTTTTTAGTTTCGATCTAAATTTATTTTAGAGGAAATGTCAACGAATCGTCATATTTGCTTAATGCGATAAATTATCTAACTGACTTTTTTGATATAAACTAACAAAAAATAAAAATGCAGGCACGTTTGACGGCACTATATATCAGCCATCACTATATATCGTCAATATTCTTGAGAAAATCAATAGACTTGCCGTGAAATCCAGGAACTTGTTCAAAAAAAGCAAATATTAAGGTTGTAATGGCGGATAATCTTTGTTATTACGATTTTATTTTGCAAAACATTCGGAGTTTACGGATCAAATGTTTATATATGTGCAGATTTTGATTTAATATTATTTAAGAAAACATGGATCACAACTTCTGAAATTTTTGGCTTCAGTCTTGACGGTTTTTCATTACATGCTAGTAAGATCTTTATTGATTTATGATGTAAAATCTGTACATTTTTCCTCTGCAGATGTCATGGAAATTTTTATTCAACTTGAAAATGTTTTGTTTCGTTTTAATTCGATCTGATGAATTTAGTTAAAAATTAATTGTCATCTCATCAGGCCATAGCGACTGAGTGTTATGTGTAAATGCTATTTTACGCTCTATATATATTTATGTACAGTGTGCATGTAGCGTTAGCGAATTATGTGAATGTGCACAAAATATCTGAATAATTGTTTTTTTTGTTTGTGTAGCGAAGTCGCTACACTTTTTTGTGTAATCTTAACAGATTTAAATCGGTATGTGTTACTTAGTTGAGATCCAAATGGCAAGTTTATATGTTAATAACATATAAATATACACACAATAAAAAATCCAATAAGAAGTATGATAATATAACTTCAGTTGTTGATAGTAATACTATTATAACTGACTCTGAACAAACTGCAAATTCTTTCAATGTCCACTTTAGCAAAATACCATATTGTTACGTTTTTATCGATTGGTGGTTCGTATCACTGGATTGTGTATAACTTCCACTGACTTCTACTTTACAAAGAATACTATTTACTCTCAAACACAATAATTTTCACAATAAATAACACAATTATTCTTTATTTTAGTCACAATAAACAATTCTTTATTTTAACAACAATGATTCACTTCTTATAATACTTTAATTTCACTAGACTAGCCGTTTGCCACTGGTAGGGGCTATGACACTAATTTTTGCTCTTAACTCTTTCGCATTTAAAGTATCACTCATCTCTTTCGTGGTTAAAACATAATTCATCTCTTTCGCTCAATTTTCACTGAAAATTGAACAAATTCAATTTTCGGTTTGCGACGGCGTAGTCGATGACGTTAAATTAATTGCAATCTTTATCCCAAGCGGGCTTACAGAAGAGAAAACATGTTGAAGAGTAGAAGAAATATTATGTTTTATATTACTGATTCAGTGTAATAAAGAGGCAATATTTGTCACATTAAAATTTCTAAAAAAATATTTAACATTTATCAGTTATTTTAAGTCCGCACATGCAGGCACCTAAAGATAAAATAATATATTCAAATATAAATACAACAAGCAAATATATTATAAATTAATAAGTGTGAAAAAATAAAAATTTTAAAAATTAAAATAAATAAATAATATATTTTTTAAGTAAATGAGTCAATCTTATTTTTGGTCCTTTAAAATCCTAGTTTATATATTTTTTTCTGGTCAATTGGAATTTCCTTTAAACACTCGCTAATTTTATCGAGTGTATTTACAAACGATTTTTTCTATGTTTACGAGGACATGAGTACATATACAATAATTAACATAGTGTCCAGTTACAATTTACCAAAACATGTTACAGGTAAGTTTTAAACAAAAATTCTATTGAAAATTGGATTAGTCTTGGTCCTTACAAAATATTGACATATTCCATTCGTTTTGGATTAGACCGACGAAAACAAGATAAGAAGATTAGGAAATGCTGCATGTAGACAACATGTTTTTAATTATTTTTTAATCTGTTGTATGGACTTAAGAAATGTTACTGAATTGGCAGTTTTGATTACTGTTGGATTTGTGACATTTTCTTAATTTTTAGTTTATATGTGGACAATAGGTATATATGGATTAACCTAGCGCCACAGGTGATCATAATCATAAGCAGTGATAACATATTTATAATTAGTTTTTATAAATGAAATAATTTTTTTTTTTTTTAATATTATCAGCTTACAATTTTGCAAAAAACCCAAAAATCTTTCGTAAATACTAAGCAAGGTGTGAAAGGTACAAAATTTGTATAACAATTTCGAGTCAACAAATGTATCTGGATACGTCTTGAAGCTTATAGGCTTAATAATATTATATTCATGATATAAATATATTCTTAAACTGAAACTAAATAGCGAAATAGTAAATGAAAAGCAATAAAATCATTGTTTAGTGTAATAAAAAATACCTAAGTACGCTATCATCATTTACTTAGTCAACAATTTTAAATGTATCCGAGTGATGTAATGATGTACATAGTTGACTATTAACGCCATCGCACATGTTTTTTTTAAATATGACCATCATATATAAGTAATTTCGCTATGTGTCGTCTTAAGAGAAAGTTTTTGGAAACATAAAACATTAAAGTTCATATACATACTCATATTGTGTAGTTTAGCTCATGTATATACATGTATGTATATTGTTGAATATAACGTAAGATGATTATTATTTTAAACCGTATATGTACTCATAATTTTAAAAAGTAGTACAGAAAAACTACAACAAAATTTAAATTGAAAAATCGTGGAAAAAATTTGAATTAATCCAATCACTAACTGCAGCGGTTATAAAGTTGGAGAGACAAATTATAGTATAGTCCAAAGTCATGAATATTGAGTATTAATAGTACTCACACCAACAATCAAGTATAATCATATTTGTATAATTAATTTTTAAATTCGTGAATATGATTTAGCGCATGAAAATTTTTCAAAATGTAAATGGCGTTTGCCTTTGAGCTAAGTGTGATGTAACTGTCAATAATAAACTATTTTATTTTATTTTTCTGTAAAAAACTTGTTGCGGGATTTCTATGCCTTTATCTTAGTATAATAATCATAACGAGGAACGTGAATAAATAACTAAACGATCTAACAAGCACTTTAAAATGTATTTAGGTATTCTCGATACATATGGTCAATTTAATTATTGCTTCATCAACAAAAATTATAACATAAATCAAACTATGCACGGTATATAAAACAAAACCATGACTTTACAGTAATTTGCTGTGTTTCTCATAAATCATAAGAAACCATAAATTTACGAAATTCAGAATTTTATTTGCGGCTTTACCTCTAGTTTGCTTTATTGTGACAAAAAAAAAATTTTTTTTTTTAGGTACAATAAAACTCGTAACATCAAAGAAATTTCTTTTTGGTATCAAAATTCAAGACATTTTCATTTTGTAAAGTGTACTATAAACCAAATAAAAAAGGTAACTATGCATAGTCTTTTATATTATTAAATTGTCTATTAATCGCATATGTAAGAAAGATCTTTAAGTATTTGGGAGACGAAGGTCGCTACTGTGTCATTATAACAACTTAACAAAAAGAATAAAACAATCTTCATATATAAAGGTTGGGTCCTGTAGTTTGAATCAAAATTATAATTTACCTTAAAAAATGTTTAAGTGTGTAAATATACGAAGTTATTGTAGTGGGATAGAATTCGGTAAAAATACAATAATAGTAACTTAGTAATTTTAAGGTTGCTCCATTTATATCTATTATATAAATAAATCTATACAAATTATAAAGTTAACTTTTTTTGTATACATAAACCATATGGGGTTGAACGTACATATTTAAAGAAGCAAACTTATTACACTCTATAATTGGAGTACAGTCAATGAATTAACTAGTGCGGGCATACTGACCCAGTAAAAATAAAAGAAATAATTAATCTAAATGGTTGTAAAATTGACAAATCTTTACAAATCGCAAATGAATTTAATGAATTCTTTACAAGTGTTGGTGTCGCGGCTTGTGCTACTCTTCCAATGAATGAAATGCAAAAGAATAAAATTGTTACAGAACATTACAACTCTACTAATAGTTTTGTTTTTTCTGAAATTTCTTCAAGTGAATTGTTTTTTATTAGTCCCTCTCTAAAAAATAAATCAACACTTGTTCTGGACAGTATTTCTAATACGGTCGTTAAAAAATTGGTATTTTTCTAGTTGACGTGTTTGCTTATATTTTTAATTTAAGTCTGGTAACTGGGGTTTTCCTTTGTCGCGCTAAAGAGAGCTTTAGTAATTCCAACTATCGGTCAATTTCTCTTCTTTCGATATTTCGTAAATTATTTGAGAAAGCAATGGAAAGTAGGATGGTTTCTTTCTTGAATAAAACTGATCGATTCTCTCCCGTTCAATTTGGTTTTAGAAAAAATAGAAACATTGAAGAAGCGCTATAGTCATTCTTGGATAATATTTCAAAAAAATATTGATAAAGGACTAAAAGTTTCGTCTCTCTTTATTGATTTAACGAAGGCATTTGATAGAGTTAATCATGACTCCCTTCTTAAAAAACTTTTTTGCTGTCGCTTCAGAGGCAATATCCACAAATTGTTTGGCTCGTACTTGAATGGACGAGCCCAAATTGTACGTGTTAATAATCATCTAAGCAGTGAACTACCGGTTAATATATGAGTACCGCAAGGTTCCGTGCTAGGACCTTTATTTTTTTTAGTGTATGTAAATAATATTTTTCAGCAGCAAATTTTAGGATCTCTCTCTGCCTTTGTTGATGATCTTTCTTTAAGCTACGCTAGCTTTGGTTTTGAAGAAAACATGACTCGTTGTGAACATGATTTAAATATTCTCTCGGAATGGCTAAAGGCACACAATTTTGTTCTGAGTGGGAAAACGAAGTTAATGTATTTTAGAGATTCTCAATCAACGAATCTTTAAACAATTTACCATGCCGCGGTTACCTACAATGCCTGTCAAAGGAATTAATAAATTCGGTCAATGATTACCGCTACTTAGGGGTTGTAATAGATATAGTGATTTGAATTAGAAAATGTACATTCAAGGATTGAAATCTAGACTTTTAGCTGTCTCTAGGAAAATGTATGTTCAGCGATTGTATTGTCCTCCATATTTACTACGAATGATATATTTTGCCATTGCAGAGCCAGTTTTACAATACGGTCTATCATGTTGGGGTGGTGCATGCAAATCTATATTACTACCAATATATGTTCGACAAAAACAGTTGCTGAGAATTCTAAGCTTCCAACCTTCATATTCGCCTTCGCGGCCTATATTTCAAAAGTTAGATATTCTCCCATTAAGACATATTTATGTTTTTAAGGTACTTAGAATATTTTACATCCACGCTGGATATTATGGATATTACCTTAGAATTAATCATCAGTTTAAAAAATATGTTCCTAACTTAAGATTAGGTTTTAGAAAGAACTGCATTGATATTATTTCCCCAATAATATTTAATAATTTACCGATGTTCATCCGAATGTGCAATAGCTTCGCTACTTTTTCAAAATCCCTGCGAGGATGGCTCCAAGAAACTAAGAATATTGACCATCTTTTTGATTTATTAATTTAATAAGTATGTTATTTAGAAAGTTGATTATCAACCAAATAAAGAAACAATTAATAAAGAAAATGAATGAAGTTAAATGAAAGTAAACAATAATGTTTAATAAAAATCATGGTTAAGAATGATAATAGTAAAGTCGAAAAAGGTAAATTAATAATAAATGAAACAATTTAACAATATTAGGAATAGTTAATTCCTACTTTTAACTATTCCTAATAGTGTTCCCACTTTTTATTAGTAATTCCCACTTTTTATTAAAAAAATCTGTTGCGTCTGTTTAATATTATGTTATCAGTAATTGTAAATTATATTTTAGTTTGTAAATAGGATCAGTGTTCCAGTCACGTGTTCAATCTCTTCCAATGGTTCACCTGTCTTGTCAGTTTGTTAAATTATATGTAAAAAATAAAAAAATTTAAAATTTACAATTTGTAATAAAATAAAACTGATAATGAAAAAAAATTGGCTTTTATTCGATTGATTTAAAATATATTAAACTTTAAAAAGAAAATGGCTTTATAGAACCTGTCAGAAAATCGCCAATTTTATTTACTGTGTTTTATCACAGGTTTTAATCAGTCATTTGTGGAATCTCCTAACTAATATACCTAGAAACAATAGTTATAGGTCAGAATCATACATTTATTTCACCCTAAAAAGGTTTGTGTGAACATTTGCAGATATGCGTTATAAGCAAAAAAATGTAACAGATGAAGACTACAACAACCTTAACTTTTTATTAACAAAATTAAGCATGCGATGGTGAAGAAATGGTGAAATAAAAGTAAACAAAAAATAAACAAAAGATATTATTGATGGTTAGGACGCTTGCTAAGTACATATAAGATCAAATGTATTACAAACCTAAACTACAATAGATGTATTTTAGGTTCTATGTCAAAGTTTTTTTTTTAAGTTTTAAAATATGAATATATATTATTTCTTTAATCTTATGTATATGAAATATAATGTCATAGTCAAGTGGCATACACCATGTCAGTGACACAAAAATATTATTTTTATTACATTCTCTTAGAGTTCTAATTTTGTTTTATCAATTTAATTTCGAATTTAGTCCTACAGCAACAATATTGTGGTTATTTGGTTTGAGTATACACCTATATTGATATCACTATACTTTTTAAGTATGTCTCAAATTACGGTCCTATCTCTTTGGTATCCATATTCTCAAAAATATTAGAAAAATGCGTGAAATCTAGAATTTTGTATTTTTTAAACAGAAAAATGTTTTTTTTGAGAATATCAGTATGGATTTCAAGAAGGCTTAGGTACTGAACAAGCCTTTGAGAATTTATTCAGTTCCGGTTATACAAATTTAAATGATGAACTTAATGTAAACAGTTTATTTATTGATATATATTGAAGCTGCGTAGATGCTAGGTATTGTACATAGTCGTGTATTAAAATTGATTATGTAGATAACTTTCTATGGCTTAGGTTGATAATTGGCAACCGATTAACATTTAAATATTATATCAATGTTTTACAAAATAAACTGATTTATAGCAATCTCAGTCTATATAAATTAAGATTAATTTTTATTCTAAACTAACTTTCGGTTAAGTTATGGAATTATTGTCTGAGGAGGCAATTATTTTCAAACTTAAAATCTGTCGTTATAGCACAAAAATGTGGCTTAGAAAACCTAGTTTATATCATTGAAGCTCAACGGCAAGCACTTAAGCACTTAATATCAAGTATTTCCGACTACTCTTAAAAATAACATAAGACAATGAATCAGGTAGTTTTACAAACTAAGTTTAAGTATAAGATTACAAGTAACAATGAAGGCATAACTTTCATCTGCACATCAGTCACAGGCCAGACCGATATAAAAAAATTCAACAAATAAAACCAAGTTCTTTGTTTGAAGGTGTTAAAAATTTTTGATAATCTGCTGATCGAGTAGTTTTCGTCAAAATTGGATGAGTGCCATTCAAGGTGCAAAAAACGATGGTTACGAAGAATGTTACATGGAATATGAATTGGACAATTTTCTATAGCGAGACATTACCAACAAAAATAGCATCGGATAGCGGGTGTCTATTTTGTAGCGTACAAATTTTTATAAATTTCAATGTAAGATGGTAGTCGGGCGATATTTTCATGGTAGGGTAGATTATAGTCATATTTCTAAGCAGTTTTCTTCAACAGGAGTAAGAAAAACTTCTTTTAAATGTTTCAATTATTTGATGTGATGGATTGCTTGACAAATCCAAACATTATAGAATTTGCTTTCATTGTATATATTTATTATTAAAAATACCTTTTTTCGGTGAATGTAATTCCCAGATTGATGATTTTCGTAACTCTATATGGATCAATGGTATTGATATTACATATAATTGCAGACACTTTAGGGTTTTGTTTACGATAGAACGACATTTTCATAATTTTTCCAAAATTTTGAGTCATCCTTTTTGCGTTGTAGGGTTTATCAAGTTTATAATAAAAAACTAAAAGACCAGAAAAAACTTTTTTTAACTATACTTCCACCATAAACTACTTTACACCATAAAATCTATAAAAATTAAAAACCTAAAGTTCCAATTTCCCACAGCAATTTTCGCTGGCTTAAAATAATAATATCACTCACATATATATATATATATATATATATATATATATATATATATATATATATATATATATATATATATATATATATATATATATATATATATATATATATATATATATATATATATATATATATATATATATATATATATATATATATATATATATATATATACCATCAGTAGCTTAATTATGTATATATGTGTATGTAGATTTACGAATTTTTATTTCAAAATATATTAAGCTCATAAATTAAAATTGAAACCAAACTTTAAATTAAAAAAAAAAATAAAAAAAAAATTGTTTATGGACATATAGAACCATAACATTGGATGTACGTACGTAAGGTAATGAAAAATTCATATAAAAATATCCTGATGCGAAATTTAACATAATTTTATGGTATCATAATTCACAAAACAGTCATTTTATTACATTTTTTTTAAATTTTTCGTTATCTTAGTAATCCTGCCGTTTTTCTATTGCTTTTTGTGGTATAATGATCACGGTTTTTAGAAGATGACATTTGACTGGTTTATGTTCTTTTCAAATACTGTATGTATTTTTGCATTTTAATACGCTCGCTTCTTCATGCAGTCAAACTAAAATGAGTTTTAAATTGTAACTAATCTACTACAATTTTGATAATCATCTGATAACTATCCAAATTAAAGTTTCCTTGAAGTATTCCTATACATTCAAATAAAGTGGTATACATATAAGTATATAAAAATATGAACTTCATCACCTTTTATAATAATTCTGGAAAAATGTATGAATTGTCGTCGTGAAAACCGATGTTAGATATGACAATTGATTGATTGATCGACTGATTGATTAGAGTGTACGGTCAAATAATAACCCTGGAATGGGGTTCCCGCGCATCACACAACATTCGTGTTACATATAACCGTATAATCTGCAAAGGTTCCCCGATAATAAAATCTATTAATGTACTAATTGCTCTGTTTTTTTGAATAAATTTTTGAATAATGGAGATTCTCGCATCAGCTGTTTCCATTTAATGCTGTTAGATAGTTTTTTTTAATCTGTTATTTATATACATTTAATAATTTCTCTGTGTTGCAGGAATTATATTATATTATTATGTTATTATATTATGAATTAATTAATTTATAACTTCAGATGAAAATTAATTCAATTTATTGTTGAATTAATTTTCATCTGAAGTTATAAATTAATTAATTCATAATATAATAACATAATAATATAATATAATTCCTGCAACACAGAGAAATTATTAAATGTATATAAATAACAGATTAAAAAAAACTATCTAACAGCATTAAATGGAAACAGCTGATGCGAGAATCTCCATTATTCAAAAATATTAAACCCAATTAAAATCACCACTGCAGCTTTTAAATAGGAAACACCTTCTTCAACGATTTCGGATTGACTAAAAGATAAATAATCAAGGTAACAAGAGTGTGAGCCAATAAATTTTGCTAATCATTCTAATTAATACGCATTCTAATTAATAGATTTTATTATATGTATTTACTTGAAAATTTAAAAAAAAAACCTGAAAATTTTGATTTTGACCAAATTGAACAACTGCAAACTAATGAACTTTATAGCTCAATGAAAGAAACTGATCCACTATTTATTCAGGGAATGACCAATATTTTGCAAATAAATCGAATCACCTTTACTCAGGTAATATAACATGTACAAATTGAAACAGAGCAATACACTCCTTGTGGTTATGAACATTTCATGCCGTCAGTAAAATATATTATAGTAATGTAGACAACTGTTTAGATTCTTTCACAAATGGATAATTAGATTTTGCTATAAAGTTTTTATATTATGTTTAATAAATTTTCACAAACTTGTTCACTTAAAAACGCAACAGAGACAATTAATTTTCCAAACTACTTACACTAATTCACTACTTACTTCAGTTTAAACTATATAATTGAAATAATAGCCGTATTTTTTGACGACTGATCTGATCCAAGAAATGGTACAAAACAACATACAGTACAACCTGTCTATGTTGGACACTCGTGATTCCGTAAAATTTGGCCAACTTATAAAGGTGTCCAAGTTGAAAAGGTTTTTCGGAAAAATCGTAATATTCAGAGAAACTAATTCAAGAATGATTAAAAATACAGTTTTTTTTAAATTTCGTGGAAATTCATAAAAATAATTCATTTTATTCATACTACTTATTAAAATTAAACACAAAAATTATAAAATATAGGTACATAATTCAATTGGATTGCACATTGTAAACTTATGCAAACGTTTGCGATTATGTTTGCATAAAATAATCACACATAGTCGTTTGCTTTTTTTGTTTAGTAGCCAACTGGGCTTCTTTGGCTTCTATTTTGGTGACGTTGTCGAGTAAATCGTTTACCACATCTATATTGTGTGTCGAAGAAAATTCAATTAATTGTTTCGCACAACCAATGGCTTCTTTAAATGTAAGGACCCGATCTATTTCTTCAAATTGTGCCTCATCGTCACTAGACAGTCAACCGCTACCGCTTCGGTATTATTTAAACTAGATGCTACGATAATGTCTTCCAGGCTTTCTTTGACCTCTTCATGATGGATGATGTTGTCATCCCAATCTAAAAT
The DNA here is from genome assembly GCA_963556175.1 of Tipula confusa. NCBI lineage: Eukaryota > Metazoa > Arthropoda > Insecta > Diptera > Tipulidae > Tipula > Tipula confusa. Next base: position 749,648 of record OY744475.1, read on the forward strand.
ATGAGTTGGGTTTGCGATATTTTCTTTAATTTGAGCCGGTAGTGTATCGTAGCAGCTTTCTCGATAACATCCTGGTTAGTTTCGCTCTCGATGTCTGGTTCGTCTGTTGAAATATTTGTAAAACAACATCGTCTAAAACACTTAACAATTGTTGGCGTTGATATGTTTTTCCAAGCTTTGCTAATCCATCTAATGGCATCAAGGGCATTGACTAATTTGGAAAATCCTTTTGCGGTTTCACATTTGTCTAGGTTGACCACAACATATTGCAGATAATGTTTCCTGTAATTGGCTTTGACAGATCTAATTATTCCCTGGTCAAGGGGTTGAACGGCACATGTTAAATTCGGTGGTAAATATTGTATCTGCATTTCTGAAAGTGGCATACTCTGAAGGCACTATCGACCAACAAAATAATCTTTCTGTTTGCAATTTTCATATTTTTATTAATTACCATAAGCCATTCCTGAAATATTTTTGTCGTCATCGCATGCTTTCTGGTTGTGGTAATAGTCAACTGGTAAATTGTCCACCTTTATGTTATTTTTTTTAAACACTCTCGGGTTTTTTTGAATGACCAATTACAAGGGGTTTTAATTTTTCGCCCATTGAGCTGCAACATAATACGTTTTATTTTTTGTCCAACTTAAGTAGGTATCTTTTTAATGAAAATTGTACTTTGGTGCAACAGAATAGCGTCCAACTTACAAGTTAGACAGGTGTCCAAGTTAAAAAGGTATTTTTGTAATATATTTTTGTGAGTACAACGCAAAAGCGTCCAAGTTACTCAGGTGTTCCAGTTAAAGAGGTGTCCAACTCAACAGGTTTTACTGTACTATGCTTATTTTACATAACATTTTATATGATCAAAAAACAAAATTGGTTCAATTTGCGTCTTTGCTTTCTATATGTAATTCGTGGTCTGATTTGGATCACATTTGGTGCAACATACCACTTTTGAAGGTCAACAAAGGTTACTTATGCAACCGACCTAGTAATCAACTGTACCCAAGCACCCACAAAAGTTAGCAAACCCAATGCTCTAACCTAGATGTGATGCTCTATGCGGGATACATTAAAACTTCGGTTATAAAAAACGCAATATGCAGATTGATATTAAAACAACCTTTGCATGGATTATAACATAAAAATAATCTAAAAACATAACGACTCACTGGGTCTATTTTTTAATTAATCCTGGGTACCCAGTTTACTTGAGTCCGGTGTGAACCGAGTATAGTATAAAATTGCCTGTAGCAAACAAAGTACTTATGTCTATTTTTTTATTCACATCGGGTAAAATCAATTATAGCTGGTGCAAAATAAATGTTATTATTAATGAAATACTTCAGGATCTTGTACGTCCCACATTTAAAATATTTTAATACATATACATATTTATATTTAAAAAATACTAAATTTACTTTTTAATTAAAAACTATTTCCTTTTATTTTATTTTTTTCGACACTGATATTACACTAACATTAATTTCAGAGTAAAAATTTGTAAACCGAGTACGTATAGAGTATGCTCAGTTCTCAATAAAAAACACAGTGTATAGATAACAATTACACAGGTTAAAATAAAAAAACACAGGGTAAATTTTTGATAGCGCACTGCTCGCTCGGGTTGAATAAAAAATAGACCCACGGTCATATTTTATTGTATGTTTGTCCGTAAAGCGCAAAGGTTACTACACACCACTGCTTATCACAAAATAAACAGCAAACTTCAAGCGACTCACCAAAAACATTAACAAATCAATCAAGCTATTATAAAATATTTATCAGTTAAATCAGTTAAAAGTGAATTATTTTATTCTTGAAGTAATTCAAGAAGCTATTGCTTACTTCATAGCTTTAATCCTAATTTATCAAATGAAATATCATCTGGATTAAGTTAGAGCTGAATCTGATATACTATCATCGGCTTATTACCTGTTTAGTTATCATCTTACTAATTTCCTAATTCATCAACTTTAACATCTTAATTTTGCCATATGATGGTTTTAAGGAAGCCCTAGAAATATGGCACCGAATTATCAAGATGATATGGCTATATTTCGCAAGTACAGTAAACTAGATTTCTGTATTATAATGTCTTGAAACCCTAAATGGTCAGAGAATAAATAATATCATAGAATGCCAAAGCTCGGCATATCGCGTTGTTTTGACCGTCATAGTTTTTAAGTTGAGCTTTCAGCATCTAATGGACAATATTAGCAAGAAACATATTATTATTACAGTTACTGCAAAGTATACATGTTATTGAATTCCAGAAAAGTGGACTAGTGCATCCACACATGCTACTTTTACTTATAACGAAACCTGAAGATTAGACCAACAACACCCAATCTATCGTTAAGGTTAACTCTGCTAATATTCCAGATACAAATATCCATGTAAACATCCACTGTACCCGTTTGAACAAAACAACTAAGCGAAACTGTGATGGATATCCGAAATATTAATGTAGATACAATGGCAGAATAATGGTTGTTAATGGCAGTATTGCGGATAATTGGTTGTGGTTTTCTATAATCCTTTTGATGGTCGGTATTTTGGTCGAGCTAAGATAACTTTTTACACAAATTAGACGTAAAATTTAGATAGCTAAATATAAAATGAAAATGGTTTTTATGATTGCGTTGATCGGTATGCAGTTGTCCTCGTTGTTTTGACGGATTTTTGAATAGTAATAAAAATATGAAGAGGTTTGAAAGATTAAACCGCCATTTTAATGGCGGTGATCTTACATTAGAAAGAGCAGCGGTACTCAAACTCACCCAATTCTAATACACTATAAATTAACACAATTCCACAGTCAAAACTTACTGTCCATCAAATTTGATAGCCAAAGGAAAATTGTATAGGGTAAATAATAGGGGAACAATGCGATAAGTCTATCTGGACTTCAAGCGTGAATATGAATATAAAATAAATAAATAAATAAGACTACTTAATTTCACTATTGTTTATATTACTTTCAAATTTTCTATAATAATAAACATATTGTTAAAATTATCCCTTATTAATTTACAACTAATATCACCGCCATACGACAGTGTAACTTTAAAAAGAATTTTTAAAAACCGCGCAGTGTATTTTATTTGTGACAGCGCACAACTCCACTTCGATTACGTTATAAAAAAATAAAATTTATATATCTATGGGAAATGCGAAACTTTTATACAAATGAAAACAGTTTTTGTTTTGTTTTTTGAAGAAAAATCATGATAAATTAATTTGGAAAATATGATCTTTTCACATGTAGTTTTCATAATAAATTAGCTTATAATAGAATTTATAAGTGTAGTAAAATTTCGACCAAAAATTTATTTTGGTTTACAAATTGGTTAGTTTGGTTTGAACTTTTGCAAAAGACAATGTCTCTTGTGTTGTTTGATCAAAGTATTTCCGTTATAATAATCGAGGTAGTTTTGGTTTACAGTTTTAGCACAAACGCCAAAATTCATACAGCACAAACGCCACAATTCAAGTCAATAGTTTATTAGAAATACTACAGTATAAAATAAGATAACAAAAAGAAAACATAAAATATTTGTAATAAGATGTTTTCAGAATTCACTGACAAAATCTTATCTTCCTTAATTTGTTTTAAATTGATTAAATCAATACATACAATAGCGCCAAAATCCTATGGAATGATTGGGGGTTGTGCGTTTTTTTTTTAACTTTTTCCAAAAGACGCTCAAACGACTATTTTTCTATAAAATTGTAATTACTGTAGCTTTGTATTTTGAATTATTTTAGTATTATTCTTTGCACTTAACTAGAAAAGACAATCTCAAAATTACTATTGCCCAATTGAATTAGCCGAATTTGATAGAATAGTTAACTATTTAGGACAAATACCATACCACTATTACACTTCGCATTACCACTAAGTTCTGGCGTTAGGTCCAAATAAAATACTTATTTATGTCGCTTACACTTTTTGAAAAACTTTGGAAAAGAAAAACACGGGTTTCTTGATACAAAAGTAGAACGATGATTTGTCAACAGTTGTATAGAGCAAAATCAGCGCTTTCCAATGATATAAAAAACAGAAATTTAAAAAAAATGTCGCTTGTGCTGTTCGATCAAAATATCGTCGAGTTATAAAAAAATGTTGGTAAAATATATTAATTATAATTACATACATTGAATATTTAATTTTACTGAGAATTATAAATTAATTAAATTATTATAAATTAGTAAAACATATATTTATTTATTATTTATTTTAAACAATTTAACTAAAAATAAAAATAATTTATACAGATTTACATTAACCTCTCAAAATCAAGTACACATTTTTGGCATAAAGCGAACTACACCTTTTCCGATTGTATTTCAGAAAGAGTAAATTCCCTAAATTGAAATTCAGAAAGGGTTAATTGAAATTCAGATTAGTCAATTGTAATTCAGAAAGAAAACAATTTTTATTAAATATTTATATTTATTTTATTATAACAAAACAATTCAATAAAGTTCCAAGTATATATGTATACATTATTTTTTTAAAATAAACTATCGACCGATTGGCATCTTTTTTACAACATTTTGTCAATCTTAGATTGTATACAAAGATATGCGGTTTTATATTTAGTTTCTAGTAATGCAGCCAAAGCTATCCAATCGTCAACTCTGTTAGCTCAATTTACTATCCTTTCATGTTAAACACTATGGTAAGCATATTGTGCTCTATAATCCATATACTGCAGCTTCAGACATAGCTGTAATGGTTAGGGTAGGTCACTAGGCTTGTGAATACTTAGGAGTCATGGTAAATCCCTTTTCAAGCCGCTAATACAAGTACTCAATGCTTTATCTCGGTAATTTTCGGTAAAGATTTCGGTAAAATTTCTGTCCTCTATATATATCCATAGAGGGCAGTTTATTTAATATTAGGGACAAGTGATGATAGACCCTTTGGTAAAATTTTTGAATCGATTGATTGCCTCGTATAAGCGTCATTATTTGGTACTCGAGGGTCTCTAAATCACGCTTATCTTCATAATGCAGGGTGACACTTTTGGTAATTGTTTGCCAATTAAATGGGGTATTTCCTCCCTTGCTCAGAATATGAGGTGCAATTATATGTGTGATGAAAATGGTTGTGCCGCTGTTGAACAATTTCTGTGGCCTGGTGTCCTTCCTGCGTCAACTCTCGTTTCTCTGTGGTGTGGAGTATAAGTGGTCGCTTCTTTTCCCAATACTTATTCTTCATCTGACGAATGCGTCTCGTTAACATATTCGATTTTTTTGCGGTTTGGTTACGACGAAGCACTTTTAAAGGGTTATTTTTTAATAGCTATATAGGAAATTTTTCCAAAAAAAGACACATACAATTAAGAAAAATGCATGAAATCGTTATTTGAATCGATAGTATACGGTCCATATAATTTAATCTTTGAAGATTATTTCATGCAAATGTTGAAAAATCTCACAAATAAATGCTTCAATGCTGTCTTCCACTGCGTCAATCGAAGCGGGCTTATCAGTATATGCATGAGTCTTAACAGCCCCACAAAAAATAATCTAAAGGCGTTAAATCGCACGAACTAGGCGGCCAATTGACCGGTCCCAAACGTGAAATAAAGTGTTCACCGAACTTGCCTCTCAATTGGGTCATTGTTTCGCATGCTGTGTAGCATGTGGCATCGTCTTGTTGAAACCACATGTCATGCAAGTCAAGCTCTTCCATTTTGAATAACAAAAATTTGGATACCATCTCACGGTAGCGCTCACCTTTAACAGTTACGTTGCGATTCGCATCATCTTTAAAGAAATACGGTCCAATGATACCACCAGCCCATAATCCGCATCAAACAGTAACTCTTTCTGGATGCATTGGTAGCTCGAATACAATGCTCCTGGCTGATCTTCACTCCAAAATCGACAATACTGCTTATTTACGAAAAATTAAAGGTCGTTCGACTTCAATTCTTGCACCAGCTGTATTTTGTAAGGCTTCACACCTAAATCCTTCCGCAAAATTTTCCACGTTGTTGAGTAACAGAGGCACAATTGTTGCGAACGGCGCCGAATCGATAATTGATGGTCATCACTAACATTGGCCGATATAGCTTTATGAGAGTTTCTAAATAACGTGCGATGCAACATGTTAATATTACGAACATTGCAATATGTTCCCTCCCACAAATGTTGAACCTATAGTTATTGTAAGTGTTAACTTGTAACATGTATGTACGAGTAGCAGTATGACTCTATATATGCGATTGATTATTAAGTGACTTATGTAAACAATTATTTATACTTTTTGTAGTAGCAAAACAGGTGAGTGCCGACATTTTCCCACAATAAAAATTGACAGTCTTGTTAAATACTGTAAGGAAAGGAAATTAAAAACTTATGTAACTTTATTCGTATCTTATTTAATTGAAAATAGTTTGCATTTATTTGAAACAAAAAACGAAAGAGCCGTAAATTAGGACAGTAGCTCAAAATATTTAGCGCAATTTATTGTGCACTATAGAATAAGAATTAAAATAAAAAATTTGTTCCTATTTTAACATATAAAACTAACAAAGAGATAGTTTTAAATAAATCCAAACGGAATGAAATGCATGCTATTGTTGTTGTAAAATTCACAATAAAATATAGCTATTATTGCAAATAACTTGAACCTCAAAATAGTAATATGTATTCGGTTCCTTAATGAATTACGTCTTTATCGATCTAAATTAAAGTTAATATATATTTTCTAAGAGAATATGAGAAGCGAATGAATATGTCAATCCAGTAGCTTTTTCCTCGTTTACAGGATATATTTTACGGGCGTGGACGTTGCTATGGTCCCTGAATACTGCTCTTTAACGCAGGTGGTTAAAGTTATATTCAGATATAGTTGATCGAAATCAAATACACTGATAAATCCATTTTATATCTTTCACTCGTAAAATGCAAATCCAGAACCTCCAAACAAAACGTCACAGCTTTAATCACTGTGATTTCACAAAGAAATTATCCACATATATGATCAGACTAACAGTTTAACTTCTTGTCTGAAATAATTCTATGGTAAAAACTTGATTTAAAAATATCCGAAAGTTTATTTTATAGTTTTCTTTGAATATGTATGTAGTCTTGAACTGACTATCGATCAAAATTCAATAAACCTTTTCTATTATTTGTAACACAAGAAATGTATATACAGTAATAATGGCGAATTATTGGCTACATCATAGCTCAAACTTTTTAGAGTTTTATTATTGTGTATTTTGTAACATTTTGATTTTATGTTTTTATAGATGCTGACTAAGTATATTAGATATAGAATATGTGAAACACTACCATATAAGTTTTAGTTAATTGATGTCCGCAATTAACGCGACTTCCCTATAGTTATAATTCATAAACATTAGCTTCTCTATATATAAAATCTCGTATAATAAATTAAATTTATAATATACCTAAAATTTCCGCCTAACATTTTTCATTTTGTTAAGTTTTATTTATTTACTAAAACAGTTCTAAATCATATACCTCCTCCATTTCTATCGTTTGAAATATTTAATTTTATATTTACGTTTGAGACCGCACACATAATGACTAAAACTATTAATATATATATTTTTTGCATATATTATGTGACCGTGATGAATCAAGTTTTATAATGTCTTAAATATTGGCAAATAATATGGTGAAAATTAGTATCGTCGGTATTATATTCGATTACGATGATACAGTCGAGAATTTATCTATCGTCGCAGTAAAAGAATGACATTATATACTCGTATTTCTACTTATTGATGAATAATATAATAAATGAGGAATAGTTTATAGAATTTCTTTGACGAGCAACCACCCCTATAGAAACTATAAAGTTTCTAAATAATAAATGTTCGTAAAAACATTAATGTCAATTTTATATACCTATACATAATACATATAATCATTTATCGGTGTGAAGTGTATAAATATGAACTCATCCGTTATTTAACTTGCACGTTTACCCAAACAAAATTATTGTTAGATTATAAAAGTCTCAAGGTTTTGAAATTGTTTATAATGCCGCCGCTGATTAGAATATAAAACGCACAAGAATGATAACCCTTTTGTCTATCCCATGTACTAATAATTACATAAAATCAATATAGACCTTTTGAATCATTTCCGAAAGATAACTCTGACATTTTTAAAATTCATAATTTTCTTATCTACTTTGTCGAATTCTTTTTATTAAATAGATTTATGATATTTGTTGTAAAAGCAACAAAAAAGAAACACAACAAAAAAAAAAAAAAAAAAAAAAACTAAATATAAAAAGAATTCTTATCAATAATAAAAACAGAAATTTATTTATTATTTTCAAGCCTTCTGTACCTAAAAAGACGTCATAAACTTTAAAAACAAAAATCTAGAAATCAATAAAATGTGGAACATCAAACCCACAGCAGGTGAACATAATCAGACACAATCCAAAGTTTTGAATTTCACAATTAATGTTTTTATGTTTATGCTGCGCTTGTATATTTTCGTATAAAGACAAAAAATCGAAGAAAGGCTAAAGAAAAAAATTTCTTGGGTCTTTTTGTGAACAGCATGCGACTTTTTTACATAATTTTTATGTTGTGCTGTCTTCTGGCTTAACGAAATGAGATTTGCTTATTATATTATAAGGCGGTATGAAACAATAGAAAGAAATTTATTAGTTTTAAGAAATGTTTTAAATGAAAAAACATGTAAATTAGAGGCACCAAATAGAGGGGATGAATTATTAGATAAAATTTATGATTTTCTTTAATAGAATAAGTTTATTTTTAATATCTAAAATTATAGGATAAACCAATAACTATCAAGCTTTAAATCAAAAATTTATTTAGTGTCCTATTCGAAATATTTGTATACATATTATATATAGGAATAGTTTGCCCGATACTTTCGTCGATTCATACTGCTTTATGTATAATATATTATACCATTAGTTATACTTAATAATAAATTGGTCTTAATATATTTTTTGTATAGCTATTTATTAAGCATAAGTATTCTGCTAAATTGGATTCGCGGACTTTTCGTCTAAAACAATTGATCTAAAAACAATTGATCTAAAGTAGGGTAATCAGCCAATGTGGAGTTGTTAAAAAAACACCGTAGAGTACTCCTATGGAGCAGACGCCGCTCAGTTAAGCGCTGATGTCAAACTTATGTTAAAAAGACGAGCACTTTTTTAAATGATACGCCAAGGACAGGATAACTAAAGAACTGATTATTCCCGAAAATTTACGAACGATAGTCAGAGGAAAAAAATAGTTCAAAGGAATGGTACGCTGATGAGAAATTTAAAACATACACTTCCCATTTCGGAAAAGTGTATACAGTGCATTGTATATACAAAGTAATAAGTCAATTTCATTAGTTTTTGCTTTATTGCTGGAAAAAAGCCAATAGACTTTGTAGTAGAGCTGGCGTTACAAAAATTTGCCCTTATCTGTTACACTTTTACATAAGATAAACTCTAACATGCAAATAAAGAGCATCTTCTTGCTAAAAATTCTAATATTTTCTTCTCAAATTTGCACAGCATTATGACTGTATTACTTGTCATTTTACATAATATTACATATTTTTCAGGTATTTCCAGACAGGGTAAAGCAAACCATAAGCTATCCCTATATATTGAGAGCTTGCTTAAAATTGAAGAACAACTGATGTACACCATGAAAAATTTTGTAATATATAGAAAAAATCACCCTTAGGAAATAAACTTGGTCAGTGTTTGATCGATTCGAATAAACGAATCTCTTTGGTAGTCACCTACAAAATTTTCCCCAAAAAAACTACGCTTTTTGAGCTAATCGAATAAAGTCGGAAAAATAGTTCCACAAAACTTTTGCTCCCAATATAAAGAGCCCATATAGAGTAAATGAAATCAACCACAAAGGAACGGTTTCTTTTTAGTTTTTGCATGTCCAATGTGAGTTTCTCATCAGATGGGTCTTCTGTGCATACCTAAATTTAGTCTATTTTTGGCTACTTTCATCTACATAATATGACATGTTGAATAAATAATAATAATTTGGTAATAACATAATTTGTCATGATGAACATTTAGTAAAAGTCAGAGAGTCTTTCCAAGTGTTGAGTACTGAATCGATGTTAACCCCAAGATATTTTTGTAAGGTGCATTTCTTTGACTCATAAATATATATATATATATATATATATATATATATATATATATATATATATATATATAAATATATATACCTACGCTCAAAAGTATCAATGATGGTGGTCGGGTATTATAAAATTTTAAAGAAGAAAAACTTACGTATGTCAATGTGACAAATGTTATTTCTAATGGGACACAATGAAAAATGTTTATCTATTTTGACAGTTTTGTTTCTTTTATGTTTAACCCAGTTCAAAATAAAAATAGCACATAATATTTAAAAAAAATATTATCAGGAAGAATCAAGAGTAAATATGACACTTTCTTGACAACATTAAAGGATTTCAAAAAAAAAAAAAACTAAAAGCGGGAGCCAAAAAGATGTAATGTTTCATGCTGCGACGTCCTTTATACTTATAAATACGGGTATATATACTAAAGGTTTTAGTTTTTGGCAAAAATTTTTTATGTCTCTTATTCTTTACTTCAATTATATTTTCATGTAAAACTTGGATTATCTCCCATAATATTTGTCCTGTTTAATGATGAGAAATAGTTTTACTTGGTGGTCTTCGGCATTTGCATGTTGTAGCATGATACACATAGATCAATCATATTTTGTGGTAAGTATTCTAAGAATGAATCGATAAATAAATATGTAGGATTGTTGTTTTTTTTTTTTTTTTTTTTTGAATGTCTGATTAACTTCTTAATGTATCTATATGCTTGAGTAAATTGCATATCGCGATGATTAAATCTATCGTATAAATTTTAAATAAATCTCATATTTCTATGATAGCTTTTAAAAATTCACTTGATTTATTTTATTACTACAATTATTACTATTTTATCCTCTCCATTATACATACATATATGAAAAGTATATATACAACAACGAACAACCATTGATGAACAATTTTCTAAGAAATTCAATTAGAGACAAGATAACACAATAAAAGTATACAAAGAAAACACCTTTTGGTATTTTAAGATTTATTTTATTACAAAATCTACTGAAAATAGATATTTTATTCAGTTTTTAATTTATTTCTTTGAGATACGCTATTATCACCCACACAATCAATTTCTATAAAACAAAGTGATTTTCAATAAAACTATACAAAATCAAAATTGAATACAGATAATAAATAAGTGAATAAGACAAGAAATGTTGTTATTGAGATATACTATTCTGGCTATCTTTTTAATTTTAAGTTTATTATATAATTAGGAGGACCACCCGGTGCAGCAATACCCAAAATTGAAAAAATTACTTCTAAACCACAATGTTATGGACCAATATAAGTTCACCCTATATTTTATGACACTTTTGTAAATTTTCTTAAAATGAGAACCAGTTCACAGGTCGCCAAAAAAAACACAGACTTCGCTTGTATAAAACGATGCAGACATAATTGGCCACGGAATTCCAGTTACAGTTAATTTCTTCATCATCTTTCTGGGCTGCGAAACTGTTTTCAACCATTAAAGTTGATTATAATAAAACGTACCTCATGTCAAAACTGACAAAAAATACATAAAACAAATGTTATTATGCTGCACAAATGCTCAGTGGATCGAAACCTTTTTTATATGACGAAATAGACATTTTTATTTATTTGTTCTGTAGTACATACTAATCTTCATCAAAAAACACATTTAGCTGCCACAGATAACTTTCAAAGCCTATCTACAGAAACACAAATGGACCATTAATATTAAAAACTAAACAACATTTAGGCGAAGAGATGTGACTTATATTCAAAGCCCTCTATTACAAGCCGTATTCATCGCATACTAATGTTATCTAATCACATGAACATAAGAATGTATTGTTAGTAAAAAACGTGTCGAATATAGTGTAAAACAAAATAAACAATCTTATACTATTAAAACAGAAAATATGAGAAAATTTTTTTTTTTATATGGATTTCGATAGCACACACGCAATTTTTCAAAACGATTTCGTTTGACTGTGGTTTATCTGTGTCAACGAAAGTTAGAAGACGGCTTGTAGTACAGAGGGTTTTGCTTATATTCCAATAAATAATACTAAAATAATATTGATGTGCTGTATTTTACACAACGTAACTGAAAAATATGACAAACAGTTAACAAATGTGTCATTTGTGCATCCTCATATTGAATATGTTCAACCATTTCGAACATTGTCAAGAAATAATGATTCTATGGAAGGGGAAATCCTGTAGTGTCTTGATATTCCACATAAATGATTGTACTAAGTAAAGCGTTTGATAATCGATGTTTCGGTTTGTACCAGAATCTAAATAGGAAGGTATAATATAGTCAGCTTGAATTTAATAATTACGTGAGTCTAAAAAGAGCCTTTGCCTTCTATCATCTACAGTATTACAGGCCATTGTTGATCCTTTTTACAAGATTTTCCAGATGATTTTAAACAATTGTAAATCGTTGTAGATGGTCTATCGAATGATTTTAAACACAACTGGTCAGGACATCGTAGCCAGCGGCGGGAATCACACTCAGGACCGTGGTGTAATAATTTACAAATACCGTAACCATGACTATACGACCGATATATATATATATATATATATATATATATATATATATATATATATATATATATATATATATATATATATATATATATATAAACATATGTTTAAATATATCAAATTTGCGGTTAAACAATACTTGTTATTCAAAATTATGGATTGTGCAAATTTTAGAGATTTATGTTAAATAAATAACTCAACCAACAAATCTATATAAATGTATACACAACAACCGCCTTAAACACATTTCCTTTTCCTCTCGCGCTTAACGAAAACACACAACACAAATAATCGTTGTTTATTTTTTAATTTAACACCACTAATTGGGTATCTCCTCATAAGACGAGCGAGAACATAAACATGCTGATTCATTGTATTTATTTATTTTCATCATTATTAGTTATGTTTGATATGTATCTTAAAGAAAACTTCACACACAAAACATTCAGCTTTAAATAATATTGAAATTTTTAACATCTATGCTTATAATTCTATATTATCTTGTATCGTCTTTTTTTTTTTTTTTAATTTTCTTCTTCCAGTGCACATTCGAATATAAATTAAATTTGTACAAGGAACATATAATATTCATAATTGTTTGTGTTTGCAACATATAACATGGATTATCTCTGGTGACGTATTTGACCACCAAGTGAACGATCCACAAATCGTCCCGCAGATCATAAATTAAATAAGAGATAAGTTTTTATGAAAGCTACTAATTATGGTTACATAAAATGTGTTGTAAATAATCTAATGATGCTGGTTGCAGCATGACGGCATATTATTTTAATTTATATACCAAATTATATCTGTACTCATGAAAAATTACAATCTGTTTTCCGTTCGTTAGCAGTTTAAATTAAATTTATTAATTGTTCACCATTATGCAATAATGCACATCGCGAGTGCGAAAATAGCATTGAATCCTGTTCAAAAATAATTTATTTACCTATACGATACTGTTGCTTAATCTATCATTAAAGAAGACACAACCATTTGAAGTTAGACTTAATTAATTTTAATCACTTTTAATCAGTATTTAAGATAATTAGGAACTGCATAATGACGAATGCTATATCATTTTGATTATTGAGTAAGTTAAAAGTTATCCCAAACACCTACAATACGTGCTTAATTGAGCCGTTCATGCATATTCACGAATTTGTTAGCTAAAGCATTGTTGAAATTGGATACAACAAAAAAATGATTAATGAAATCGGATATAAATACTTACAATCATTGAAATTCATCTTAAATTTCGTTTATTATTAATAATTATAATCGTCTATTAAATATATATAAATATGGTAATAAAGACCATTGATATAGCTCGTACAATATGCCAACAATCTGGTTACATCGGTTTCACTCCCTCGCTTGCTCTTCGTAATTGTTCTAAACAACTAGAAAACGCCAAGTCGTTTTCTACTCTGAGGAGCCATCGTTGCCGCTACGGACCTCTGCGTCTGCCAAATTATGGAATTTTCTTAAATATCGCTGCATAATCCGTTTAGAATTGGACGCGCTTTTATATCTCCTGTCATACAACTGTTGTGATCTCTTAAGACATTCAATATATAATCGCTGCATACTAATTGGGTAGCCGACCAATATGATCTCATAACTTGGCGACTCGAGACCATCCCCTTATAACAAACACAAATTAATTTAACTTTAGAACATTTTACGCAGGAGTGTGTTCGCGTTTTTTCAAGTGAATATTTTTATTATGCCTGCATTAGACCATACAACATATTTGACAAAGTATTTTATTAGTTATATTTATCAAAAATCTTTAATAGTTTGTGTGTATCTTTTATAAAATTGTAATAAGTGATTTACAATAATAAAAGTTTTAATAAGTGAGTATGAGTCGAACGAATTTTCTTCAGAATATACCAACACGTTCAATATAAAAACAGAAACTATAGATTAAAAGTATACGAAAACTTTGCCACCCAACTGAATACCGCATAAGAAGGGTGCACAATTTTTAATGTAAAAAAAACTTAATGGTTTGCGCTGTCAATATTTGGCTAAACAACTAAAATTAAGTATTTAACGTATATTCTATGAACTTCGGTAGTTTGATTAGAAACACGTAATTGTAAATTAATTTTTCAAGTAAGTACATAAAAGCTAACAAGTGAAATCGAGCTTGAGAAGATATTCCACCTGTGTATTGGTCTCTTCTGTTGTCATTTTGGTATATATCGCTACAAATGCCGATGATTTTGTAACAACACTAGGCAATATAATATTGCCACAAACCGATGCAGAAACCAATCAAGTCGGCTATTTCCCAAATTTCTCTGTCGACTTAAGGCTTCCAACTGAGCAATTATCTCCAGAGACCGCATGTCAAACATTCATATTAATTATTAACAAACATTCATATTAATTATTTGTTAATCCATAGATTTCTTTTTGATTGTAGAGATGCTTTCGTATTTTGGTAAAAAAGTTGTAAAGCGTACAGCAAGTAGGTCAAAAATGTATTGTTGTTAAAAATAATCGAAAGTGGCTCGCGATAATTCCAAAAGGACTTTCGATCATTCCTTTCCCTTTAGAAAACTTAAAATTAAATATATTTTCCCTGTTCAAAATATTGCGTATTGGATAAGGCTTCATCATCTTATATAGCTCAAAGGAAATGCATCATCAGCAAGCACTGATGTTGAGGTACTGTAGTATTGCTTATAAAGTATTTTCCTTTGGAATATTTAAAATTGATCGATCGATTAGGCATCGTCTTACATTTGATAATTCTTTTAAAAAATATGCGTTCTTTTTTCAAATACGTTATTTTTTCTGTTTTTTTTAGTTACAAAATAGCAGTTATTGCACATAACGTTGCAGCAAGGCAAAGATACTTTTACCTTCCATGTTTTCCTAAAATAACTACTGACTAACTCAAATATTTTTTCTTCATATTTAAAGAATCTTTGATGAAAACAAAGATAGAATATTTGACTCAGTGTAATGTAGCAAAACATATGGTAAAAGTAGTTTATAAAAGTAGTAGCAAGAAATTATTTTATAAAACACTTTGTCAAATATCTTTGCATCAGTCCTTAGGAAATAATGGGATTGGGTTGGCTAACTTCCATGGCCGAGTACTGTTTATTAATATGTTATAATAAAATAACATATTGTTTCGATTTCTCTATAGTTAGACCTCTATGCATTAGTTTAGTAAAAATATAGTGTTACGATTTCTCTAGAGATAAACCTAGAGACATCTATTAGGTAGCATTAGTACTAGTACAAATTGAGCAAATAAAATAGAATAGTGATATCCCGAAAGAAGTAGAATGAAATACTAGAAACATAGAATATTCGAGATACATGTAATTTTTGTAAATATAAGCGAAATTATGTCGTGAGCTAGAATTTGTCATAACACATGATAAAACGGCAAGTTCAATTGATTTGTAATGTTTAATCAAATTTTATGAATTCTAATTTATATTATAATTTTTATAATTTTATATTTTTTATATTATGTAATGAATTAACTAATTGCAAATTTTAGACAAAAACTAATCCAATTTATTACAGCCTACGGCTTTGAGATATTAGCCCATTAATAGATTTTGTTTTCAGACAAACATTGCAGATTACAGTTGAATGGGGCAATGGAGATGCTGAGAAGAGCATCTTCTTACTGAAAATTAGTGTCATAGCCCCTCAAGGGCAAGCGGCTAATCTAGTGAAATTAGAAGTGTTATAAGAGGAGAATTATAGTTGTTAAAATAAAGAATTGTTTATTGTGATTAAAATAAAGAATAATTGTGTTATTATTGTGGAAATTATTGTGTGTAAGAGTAAACAGTATTGGAAGTGAAAGCTGTTGTGTATTGTTGATTTATTTGTAAAGTGTTGTTTGTGGACATTGGTAATCAGTGGAAGTCATTCACAATCGAATGATACGAACTGGAAATAGGCGATAACGTACAAATATTATGAGTATAGTTTTGAAAATGCCATCCCGCATAAAAGAATGTTTTTTTTATATTTTTTATTTTATTTTAAATAAATTGAATTTATTTATTTTATTTTATTTTAATTTATTACAATTTAGTCTCCCTCCTGGACTAAGATGCTATTTGTTTCTGACTTAATTTACTAAGTTTAATTTATCTATGAATTCACCCTATGGCGTTTCACAGTTTTCTTATACTACATTATTATTGCAGATTTAAATCAGCAAGCCGCTGTTTGTCCTAACAATTAAACCAGCTCAAGAGGTTTGTTTCTTTTTAGTCTGCTTATAATATTAGCACAATTTTAAATTAATACCAGAAAGTTTGCAATACGAATATCGAACTAAAAACACTAATATCGAAGGAAAAGTAATCTCCAGCTCAAATTTTGTAGGTCAACTAGAGGGCAGTCCAATATTATGTATCAAGGATTGGTTCAGTTTAATACTTATACATAGAGAAATTAAAAAAAAAAATCTCTGATGTTTAACGAAGCTAATGCAGTTTTTAGTGTAAATTTAGTGTAAGAGGCTTCTTGTCTCATCTCTTGTGCGATTGCTGGTTCTTCTGTGGTTAACTTGACGCCCACTTCAAGCCATAAGCCAAATCGAGGACGAAAGAATACAGGTTTATTTTAAATATCCATCTGCTCATTACGATGCTCCAGCCTTCCTGATAGAAGGCTTTGCTAATATGTACACATTTGAAATGGAAATTTTGTTTTGGTGCATTTGTCAAATAAACTTTCCGCACGTCTATCAAAATAAACATCAAAAAGACATAATTGTTGTTGGTGGTATTGTTTTGATGAGTTGGACTTTGAATATTGTTTTTTCTATTTTATTCCATTTTATTCGATCCGATATTTACACATACATTCACATAGTTTGTGATTGGTTTGTTCAAATATGTTTTTCATACTTTTCGTATTTTTTGTCATTTTCGTTACATATTGATGAAAATTTTGTCATTTACGTTATCTTTTTTTATATAATTGTTTTAGTTACTCCTGCTGCTAAAGAGGTTTTCACATCAAAAATACTTAGCCAAAGGTGGTACCAAATTGGTTTAAAGGACTTCCTTCTGACATCAAGGCAAATTATAATTTCAAGATGTTCCTTAAAAGAGTTGAAGAGTTGGTTGGGAACATACATGTGTATTATATCACCATCGAATAAAATTTAATTATATAAAAAATTTCCAAAATAAAATGCATCTAGTAATTAAAATTAATTATATTCCCATAATAAATTACTCTAAACACAAGTTACCAAAATGATAAAAGAAATTCTGAAATTAATCTCTTGAATGCTTTTCTGGACAAATTAAAATCAACCGAAAACCGAAGATATTTTATTAAAAGTCGGCATTTCGACGAATAGAGAGTGGCTCCGATGCTAAAATTAACACCTATCACTGTGAGGAGGAAGAACGACACTCCGACAAGATGAAGTAGAATCGCTGTTGACGCCTAATAATTAAAGTCATTATGTCGATTTTCGGTTTCAAAATTTTGTCCCATTTTTTGTGCTGTTAATATTTTCAATGTTAATAAACAGTTGATCGTAAAGTTATTCACAAATTATAGAATTCGATATCCAAGTTGATGTACATGACTTTTAATCTTCATCAACAATAGCAGATTTGTTATAGAGTTAATGAATTCTCTATTACAACTATTAATTTACAGTGTTTTAAGACGAAAAACGATGAAACTAAATAAAATATTGAATTCATTATAAAGCTGATTGTCAAACTGACTAATAAATTTTTAAACTGTCCTTGTTAAATTCTCACGACCATATCTTTTCAAACACTTATTGATATACTATAAACACATTACAAATACAGTTATATATATATATATATATATATATATATATATATATATATATATATATATATATATATATATATATACATATTATACATACATATATACATATCTGGTCATTTAGCAATTTTGTCTAGTTAATATTTTATTATCTTCGATCCCTTAGCTTTAAAATTTAAAGAAGAGTAAAGTCACTCATTTATAGATCTTTGATTTATCAACAACAAATTTGAACAATAGCAATAAATTTGACGATAATCATCATCATCAAAGTCGTTTTGAAGGTTCGATATATTGAGAGGTACTCAACAAATATAACAAACGATTCTGTTTGTCGAGTTCTAAAAATGAAATACATAATATAAGTTTAGATAATTTTTTTTTATAATACGCCGACACAAAAATAGTTAGATATACTAATATTTTCTTGTTTCATTGTACATAATGTAATTTTTATATATTATTCAATAGAGCACCGCGATATTATACTATTATCTAAAAGATCGATCGATTGATTATATTATTTTATGAATTGACCATAAATGAACAAATCTGTTTTGATCAGATAGAATAATGATAAAAAAGATTTTTTATTTGTAGTTTGCTAGACAACAAATCGTATATGTTTTTGAAATTATTTTAAAAGTATATACGTATATAATAATTAATTATATATATATATATATATATATATATATATATATATATATATATATATATATATATATATATATATATATATATATATATAAATGGGATTAAAACTATTCGATCCTGCAATTTCGCTATTTAGTTTATTAAAAATCACCTATCACGTTTTTCAAAAACAATTATTTTTATCCTGATTATTAAATCAACATTCTCTAATTTGTGAAAAGTGACTTCGATCATTCCACTGCCTAAAGGCACAACCAGCGAGTCTTTAACAATTTAACGTAACAGTGCGATGTATAGACTTTTCATGTTACTGGCCAGTGAGTCTTTAAGAACTGAACGAAAAACTTTCGTTAAAATGTTCTATCAACTTAACAGAGCTAAATTTTTTGTGTGTTTAAAACTTACAATAAAGTGAGCGCAAGCCGAAATTCGCTGCTTAACAAGTTTCGGGAGCTTTCATCCATTTCCGATTTTAGTAAATTTAGGAGCATATCAAACACTTTCGGTGACATTCTCGTGTGAATAAAAAATTGTGCCTCATCTTGATTTTTTATTTCCCAAAATGTGACCTACAATAAATTAGTTTTGTTATACATACATAAGATATACAAAACCGTTTACTTGTGTATTTATTACCTAATAATAGCCAAACTTAGTTCTTGTGCGGTTTATTGGCCTAACCGCGCAAGATCTATTTTTTTTTATTTTTTTCCTTTAAATCTTTGAGGCATTTTAGTCCCCCCAATAACAAAAATATTGTTTCCAACTCTTCGAAATTCATTTCAAATATATGTATATATATTTATAAAATATTTGGTTTTGATAATTTGTATTTTAAATAAACTTAATTTTAAGCCGACGAATTGTAAAAATATGAAATTTATTAATGATTGACAAAAAGCTATAATAATTGACAGGTTGTGTTACGGTTCGAGTAGCTAAATTTTTAAATGTTCTGTAAAAAATGTTTTTCGTTCATTTCCGTAAGGTTTTGACAAGTTGTGTTAAAGACTCGCTGGTTAGCCCTTAAAACTGTTGTAATTACCAATATCGGTGACATTCGACCAATCAGTATTTTGCCTGCTTTCTCTAAGGTTTCGTTTTTTTCAAAAATTAAAATTGTACTTCTAATTCGGCAATTTTGTTACTTTATTCGTATTTGAGTAATCGTGAAAAATTTCTAAAGCATGGCGACGATGTTTCTAATATAACTGGTGTAATTACGGTGGTGCATTTACTTTTTTACATTTACGTAAATAATATACCTTGGTATATTGCAAATTGTAAATTTCATTTTTATGCTAATGATTTACAACTGAATATCGATCGGTGAAGACATATTAAAATTATATGATTGAGTCAGGTGACTTATTTTAGATCTTACAAATATTTCGCTATGTGCTAAAAATAATTCGCTTTCCATTAATTCGACAAAAATTAAAGTATTATGGCTCACGAGAGGAAAATTTCATAATATTTCACCTAAGCTTTTTGTGGACAGTGATATCATTTCTTTTGTATCCACTGTTAATTATTTGGGATTAGTTTTAAACTCAAAACTAACTTGGAATATAAATGCTCTTTGTCGACGTGTTATCTATTGCTTATTTTTACTAAGGCTAACAAAAAAATGCTATCCAGTTGAACTATGAATTTATCTTGTTAATAGTTATGTACAATGCCAAGTTTAACGTATTGTGATATTATATTTTCTAACTGTGATAGTTCGTCTAAACGGTTGCTGGAAATTACACTTAATAATTGTATGAGATATCTTCACAAGAAATTTTGATCAATTTTCTGAATTCAATAATTCAATTTTAGGTTGCAACTTGTCTGAGTTTTAGAAGAAACTAATGCTGTATCCTTTGCAAAATCAAATAATTAAATAATCAAGTTTGGACTAAACTTTGTGCTAATATATATTAAAATCATAATTGGTCCTAAAGGACTGCGGAACTTCAAGATTAACAATATTTTCTGCACTTAAAATATTCAATATGTTAACTTAAATCTTGCGGTCAAACAAAACCGTGATAAACAAAAATATCCGAATCTATACCATATGTGAAACTTATATATATATATATATATATATATATATATATATATATATATATATATATATATATATATATATATATATATATATATATATATATATATATATATATATATATTTATATATAAGAATGAATTAAAATAAATGAAACGTTTAAAATCCTTTTGAAAATACATAATCATAATAAAAACGCTTTTGAACGCCATCAATAAAGTTCTAGTATTGTTATATTCCGATGAATACTCGTATTAAGAAAATTAAAAGAAATCATTAAGAATACCAATTCCTCTATAATGATTACTAATGATTTGTATAATATGAACATATTATGTGAGTACACAATAAACATAATAAATTTTTTGTTGATTGATTGATAAATAATAATTTTTTATGTTTCTCAATTCAATTGGTGGTTATTGTTTTGTTCATGAAATAATATTATGTATTCTAATCGAATATGAAAGAAATGACAAAACAAGAAATTTGATTTATAGTTTGGAAACAACTAAATAATTGTATTTGAAGATCGAACTTTTGTTCAGTATTAGAATTATTATTATAGTTAAAAATTGATAATAAAAATATTAGATGATGGTTTAAGGGATTATTTACAATTTTGGTACTAAGAATATCTAAAATGTATGTTGAAGATACATATTAATACTATATCAAAGAATATAAGGGAACAGTCATCTCAAAGGAACTCAAAGGTTATCTTCTTGAGAATAGTAACCGCATTAGACAATTTTTTCGCAACACCAGTGTCATTCTAAATCTCTTGTGCATCAATCAATCTTTTCGATGGCAACCATATTATCGTTCCCAGTTTTGAAATTTTTCGCCGTATTGGAATACACCCTTTCCATTTAATACAAATTTGAATTTTTTCGTTGCTATGACAATTATATTACGATAAAAAATATCGCACACTACAATAAATCTAATTTTTCTTCATAGTTTTATATATTTTGACTTGACGTTTGAAATCGTGTCATTGTTAAATTCAAACAATGACAGTTGTTATTAACATTTTTTACAATGTCTATAGAGTTTAGGAACGCATTCTATTACACAATTATTTAAAACTAACCAATCGATTTGCGATTTAAAAATTATGTATTTGGATTGGTTTATTTTGTCTACAAAAATCGTTTTACTAAAACGACCATTAAAAATTTCGTTTAGTTTTCCGATTTTCATGACACAAACCAAACAGGACTACAATTTATTTTGTTGTGAATTTAATTTTCATTATGATACTGAACGTATTGAGACCAACCAAAATCAATAAAAGCTTATTTAAATACTACGTTAAATGATGACCGAAGCTTTCGGTTAATGTATCATTCAATAAAATGCGGGCACTATAACACGTTGTATTGAATATACAATTAATTTTGTAAATGTGCAAAGGCTAACTCCTTTGTTAATTTTATGCGTAACCGTTATTCGTGGAAAAGTTAATATATATTTATTAAATATTAGTGTGGACTCAATGACGTGTTTTGTTAGTTCAATGGATAATACAACTATATGGCCACTTTAGCCATATCATCGAATTTTGTAACTAATTACGTTTGCTTCGGTCAACTGTGACGAACTCTAAATTCATTTCACACATGAACAAATTTCAAATCACTCACAAAAAACAATACCAAAGCAATCAAGCCATTAAAAATTATTTATCAGATAAAACTAAAGTGAATAATTTGTTTATTGAAGTAATTTGCTTACTTCAACTTCAACCTTAATTTATCAAATGGAGTATCAAGCTAAAGCAGAATCTGATTTACTATCTACTGAACGATATTAGCAAGAAACATATTATTACTATACGTACTACTTATAACGAAACCTGCGAAGATAAGACCAATATTACCCAATCTATTGTTACGGTTAACTCTGATCATATTCCAGATCCAAATACCATCAAATTTCCTGAACCTGTTCAATATGAAGAAACCTAGCGAAACTGATTTAAGTCTGAAATATTAGTGTAGATACAATGGTAAAACAGTTGTCGTTCTGGTTGTCAATCCTTACGATAGTCGGTATTCTGCTCGAGCTAAGATATTTTTTTACACAAATTATAACGTAAAATTTAGATAGACCGAGCAATAAGCACAGTGGTTAAAGCTGCGGTGTTTGGCTCGGGAGGTACCGGGTTCGAATCCCAACGGGGGCGAATTGCAAAAGAGATTGTTCTTTACTTGATTACGATCAGTGATGACAATTAACACAACTATGACCCTCTATTGTAGTGCAGAATACATGAGTCGAGCCATCGTCCATGCCAGTACAGGCTAGCTGGAGCAATGCAATGTGCACATGAATATTTAAAACGAACCTGTATTGGTGCGCCCTCGATTTGACTAGTAATGGCGTAAAGTAGGAAGTTAAGCTAACTGCGAAAGAGTTGGTAGAGCCCATGTGGCCCCAGAACAAATGGCATTGAATAAAAACTAAAAAAATAATAATAACAAGTTTAAAAGATTAGGCGCCATGAATTTTACTAATAGTGACCACATTAGAATGACAAGCGATGGTCAAACTCCCGCAAATTATAATTTCACAATAATTAAGTACACAATTTCACATGATTGCAGTCAAAACTTACTGTCCATTAAATTGTATAGCCAAAGGAAAATATGAATTACTTCATTCAGGAAAATATTTTACTTCTAGTAATTATCAGACGATTAAACAATTTTGAAGTAATTATGGGTGTGTGATAGAAACTGGCCGAGTACACAAAATGTTCTAAGGAAAATTTAATTTCACTATTTTTAACACTCACATATTTTCTTTTATTAATACAAATATGTTTTTAAATCATCCTTTATTACAACTAATATCACCGCCATGCGATAGTGTAACTAAGAAATATTTAAAACCGCACAGTGCAGTTTATTTGTGAATGCAATATACAAATTTTAACAGCGCACAACTCCGCTTCGATTAAATTATATAAAAAAAAAAAAATGTATGTATATGGAAAAATCGAAACTTTTGTACAAATGAAAACATTTTCTGTTTCGTTTTTGAAGCAAAAATTATGACAACTTTGGAAAATACAACATTTTCACATATAATTTTCATAACGGATTAGATTAATATGATAATATTATAGAATTTATAGGTTAAGTGAAATTTCGTCCTGTCAGTACGGTAATGCACGGTACTATAAAACACTGCGCATCTAGCACACATGGAGTCTATAATGTAGACTAATGTCATTTTTATACTCTACGTGTGCTGGATGTACATTTTTACGTATACATTTTGGTTTTTGTCATGGATAACTTGTTGAAATTACGTAATAAATTAAATTGACATTTCACATCTATATTTACCTCCATCACTATCGTAAATATAAGGATATTCAAAAATGCGTGTTATCCTCCATGTTTTTTTGGTTATAGTAATATGAACTAGTAATACAAATGTCAATCTTTTCTGTTTCTAGAACTAACTGCCATTAAAGCGGATGTTGCTGATGCCCATTAGCGTTCTAGCATACGATTTTTAGATATTTGCAAATTTCTTTGTCTAAAGGGATATCTCCAAAACCCTCTTTATTACAAGCCGTATTCATCGCATACTAATGCTATCTCATCATATGAACATAAGAATGTATTGTAAGTAAAAAACGAGTCGAATATAGTGTAAAATAAAATAAACATTTTCATACAATAGAAACAGAAAATATGAGAAAAAAAAACATTATTTTTATATGGATTTCGAACGCGCTACTACACGCAGCTTTTCATATCGGTTTTGCTTGTCTGTGTCATGAAAAGTTAGATGACGGCTTGTAGTAGAAAGGGTTTTGGATATCTCCCTTATTACTATACTCAAGTCTTTGTAACCGCAAGTCAAATGAGCTTAGATTTTATTTAGAATCACTTAGAGCGTTTCATTATTCAGAACTGAATTTAGAGACACTTTTTTAGTTGGGTTTTATTCGTTAACTGATTTTGTTTATTTAGTTTTCTTTGGTTTAGTTGGACTAGGCGTGTTGTTTCACTTCCTTCTTTCGTTTGGCTCTTAACTTAAACCCACTCAGTTTCTCAGTTCGCAGTCCATTTGTACTATTTCTTTGAGTTCTTTACTTCTCTCTCTCGATAATTCGGTTCTTTGTTTTCTTGTCTAGAATCCGATAGAGCTCGGAGGAGTTCCTCAATTTTAATGTAGTGTACAACTAAATTATATTTGGTGTCCGTAACGTTAGAGACCTTACAATTTTCCTGCTCTTTTGAAAAATGTTAGGTAAACTTTAATTTATTTCGTTATTATCTGTATGTAGCAATAGTTATGGTTCTTCACAGAATCACTAAATATCAGGTGTACCACATAGTAGTTATATTATTTATTGTTTTGTTCATTGCTATTTGGTTTCCGAATTTAGTAGTTCCGCCGAATATGTCATTGCCTGAGTGATTCCACTTAGAGTTATTCTATACAGTCAGTAGATTCAGATAGTTACAAAGTTGGAATGTGGTTTATAACCATACCCGATCACACGCCTACTAGATTCAATATGAATTATGTTCAAGCAAATATATATATATATATATATATATATATATATATATATATATATATATATATATATATATATATATATATACATATATGTATTATGTCATTGGACGGTGCTTTGTTGCAATAGTTTACAAACGCTGCAATAGTTTTATGATTATAGATATAATTTTCAAATCCAATGTTAACATCACAATTGTTGTAGTTCCTCATCCATTTGTGTTCCACGCCACGTCTTTATTTCTTACTGTTTTCTTTTCGTGATGAATACTCGGTTTCAAAAAGGTAAATCCAATAAAACTATTTTTTAAATTCTGGAACAATAAATTAAATGCCATTGAAAGAAGTTGACAAATTCTTTTCGTATTATGTTGTTAAATTATTTATACAAATTTATTTGTTTTATTGTATTATTAAGCCACAGAAAAAAATTAAGGTGTTGAAATCAGAATGTATAAAAATGTTTTTCAATTAAGTATAAATGTATAATGCAATAGATTGCAACAAAAAATTACGAAAAATGCTGATCGTGGTGATGATGATACTGATGACAAAATGTTCCTTTTATTGTCTGAACCCGGTTTAAATTTATTACTTGTTATTAACACTATACATGTGAGCGAACGGACAATCAATAAATTCGTAATGAATATAAACAAAATTATGTGTGGATTGTATGACTATAGTACATAGTAACTTTTTGATTGGTAACTAAATGGAAAAAGTGGTGAAACTTGTAAGATTTAAAAGCTTAATTTTTATATTTTAATCACTTTATATATATATATATATATATATATATATATATATATATATATATATATATATATATATATATATATATATATATATATATATATATATATATATATATATATATATATATATATATATATATATATATATATATATATATATATATATATATATATATATATATATTACATATATAGTGTACAATTATAAAAATACGATTCAAAATATGGTGATTTAACTATAAACATACATGCATTTAGCTGTACATAAAATGAATCATAAACTCATCATGATGAAATATGTGACTAGGTAAAACATGTTTAATCAAAAAGGGTAATAAACTGTTTTAAAAACCTATATCTAAAATATAAACCTCCTACATTAGATCGTTTATATTATATGATATGAATATATATATATATATATATATATATATATATATATATATATATATATATATATATATATATATATATATATATATATAAGTAGATATTTATAAAAATACAGTAGAGTCGCAATATAACGTTCCTGCGAAACAATGGACGTCCACTTTATAACGTACGAATCTACAAAATCCTTCAGTTACAGACAAGTTCTCACTTATTTCTTTTTCGATATAATGTTGGTCGTTGTAAATACATGTGCAATTAAAATTTACAATACAATGACAAATTAAAATACATCTGCATATAAATAGGACCAGCCCGCCCATAGAACAGTATAAACAGCTGGCCTGGGCGCTAAAACTTAAGAGCCGCATAATTCATCAAAAAAATTAAAAAATAATTATTTTTTAATACATTTTTTTAATTAGATAATACTGCACAACTCTAATAAAATTTTGCAGAGTAACTAAAGTTATTCATAACTAAAGGTCTTCATAGTTCATATGTAATGAAAAAAATCCCCCTCCATTCCTAATAAATAATGAACAGTAATTTTATTCTGTGCAAACGTTATGAAACGTTTAAATTATGTATAAATCCAATTTACAATGATCACTAGTTTGGTGGGTAAAATTGATGATTATAAATTTAAATACGAAAAGTTGTCGAGTTCGATTCTCAACAAATACGTTTTCATTTTTTTATTCCAAAGTTTTTTCTTAAATGCATGCTTGATTGAAAAATTTAAAATTTTGTATGTATAATTATTAAACCACATTTAGGCTGGTACAGCTAATATTTTTGTAATAATTGTCAAGCATACTATCACGGCCGGTCGGAAATCCTACAGCAAAAAAGATGCGGTGTGTTAAATGTCGTTTGCCAGTTCTGCGTATCATCAAATATTACTGCCGGGTGTCCCTTGGATTGACATTTTACCAGTTGCTGCCGACCAGGCAAAGTAAAATTAGAAATACCATTAATTCGGGTGAAATATACACTTAATTTCTCAGAGAATTTTAACCAAACCACGGGCATTATGACTATAGACAGTTTATGAAAATATTTGTTCACAAAGCGTTATCCTTTGCAACGGTGGGAGCAAAAAATGATGTCTTTCCTAGAGGAGGACCATATGTTTTCATGATTCAAGGGCATGATAGCCATGATATCCATAAACAATGATGGTGACCCGCACATTTTTTCACCACGGCAACACGGTGAGTTAAAACCATTTATTAAAATTAATTTAAAGAATGAATGATACATTTTATATATTTTAATTACAATTAGTTTTATTTACAATAAACATTACATTCATCACGTTTAATGTAGCCAGTTTCAATTTATTTTCTCAGATTTCTGTAATGCATTGATTTTGACACATTAAAACCAATTTTATCAATGAAATGTCAAGGAAAACTACATGAAACTCTGATCGAGAAAACATTACAAGTACTAAATCTAAAACAATATTTACTCTTCTCAGGTTGCTTCGTTCTTTAAGTAGACATTTAGGTTGAACACCTGTAAATTAAATATTGTGGGAAAGACCGACGAATCTATTTAATCCTACAAAGAGGTGACTCTAGGGAAAGATGAAGATTTAAAATGGTTAGTTCTACATCTGGGTATACCTAAGGCGAAGCTATGTTGCTTTGCACCAAAACGAGTAGTAGCTTAGTGACAAATGCCGCTGGTATTAGAGATTTAATTTCAGAAGAACAGCGACCAAAATAATATTTGTAAAAAAGCGATAAAGCACCTACTTTGCGTCTATGCTATAATGAGTCAGTTGATAATGCATAATTTTAGTCGTTAATCATATGAATAACTCTACTTTGAATTCTATCAGGACTTTTGAGATTAGATTTTGGACCACCACTCCAAACAAACGAATTAAATTCCACAATAGGCCTAACATAACCTTGTATATAATTTAAGAACTTCTATATAAAGATAAAATAAAAGTTACAGCGTCTAATGAAACCCAAATACTGACTAGCTTTTTGTGCAATTGAATGCATATAATCTTTCCGAGAAAGATCACTCGAAATTCCTAAATCCAACATTCTAAGAGAGGAGGACCTATTAATATGAATGCTGTTTATTATGGGTGGAACGTAATTTAGATTTTTATTGTGAAAAAAGACAAGCTTGGCATTTTTGTGGATTAAATTCTACCCTATTAGATTTGGCCCATTCAATGACTTTGTCAATGCAAGTCAGAAGTGAACTATTCATAATTTGATGAGAGCAAGTTAAATTGAGATTGCAGTCATTATGGCTGTTTAACTTAATGACTCCGTAGTATTATCAGAAAAAGAGTGGATATCATATGATGACAATGTAAAAATATCATTGATACAGATCAAAAATAAAGTAGGTGACAAAGATGAACCTTGCGGTATACCAGCATTGATTTCATAAGAGTCGAGATGTCAAGATTCAATAATGTCCTTTGAAGTCACATTAGTGTTTATCCAAAAATATCGAGGAAACTCGCAACAACCGTTCATTAATATGGATGTTGTCAGCCTATAAATTTGGAGCCATTGTCGTTTTCTTAATTGAATTCTAATAGCGTGGATCACCCCATATCTTCCCCATATTCTCATATTACCTACTCAATGTCGCTCTTTTTTGCTCAGACATTTTTTTTAATGCCGGCGAGATGTCCCTAATAATAATTAAAAGTTGGAAAATTAAATCGTTTATATCATATTTGAATTCTTTTGGGCCTATATTACAGATGATGCTCAAATTTATTTTGATAAATATTTTATATGAAATGCTACAAAGTACTACTTCAAAGGTTGGGAAGCAGCACCATGCTTCGGCCACTTGGCGGCCGGTGTTTTTTCCTGATGATAACATATCTGTGTTAGATAGATCAGGAGAGGCTTGGGGGTATTTTCTTAAACGATTTTAAAAAGTGCTGTATAAGTGCATTATATTTAGATGATCCAGCAATCTGGCCAGATTTGAATGATAGAAGCTTAACCTAGTTTTTCTTTACTTTGTTGAAAAAGGTCGAAAAAAAATCGAAGATATTTAGTATTCTGTGATATGTGGTAGGAAATTTAAAATGACTAACATTCAACAAGGGTTTTTTCAAATAAAGAAACAGTTGCGAGATAGTGCTAGCGGCTAGTGTATTCATTTTCAAATAATTCCATTTATTGTTTTTGTTGTAAATCTTTTAAGCAAAATTCTCTTATATCTATTCGAAGTTTAAGATATATAAAATGAAATCATATAACCAAGGTTCTAAAACCGAGCAATTAGCGCAGTGGTTAAAGCTGCGTATAAAATAGGACGTTAAAAATTAACCGCGTAAGAGTTAGGAGAGCTTCGGCCCCAGAAAAAAATTGCAGGGTTCAAAAAAACAAACAATCAAACAACCAAACAAACAAGATTCTTAAAGAACATGAACAGGACTCTGTTCATGTATCATTTATCCGTTCACAAGATAATTTTAAAAAGTGGAAGGAATTTGAACTATGATTTAATATTAAGGCCAACAATTCCACATTAATATATTAGATTTCTATAAATATATAGGAATCAGATTAGTATTTTTTCTCTCCGTGTAGCACCTTTCAAAATATAGTGGCCAAAGAAGAAACTATAATGTCCAAAATAAAAAAAAATGATCCCGGCCTAATTTAATAATTACCCAGCCGGTTTCCCGGTCAGCTATAGTTTGTTATTAATTATTTGTAAGATAGTGGGAAACTATCGATTTATTCAAATTTTCGCTATTGTAAGCATCATAAACCTAATAATCCAGATTATCGTAAGGAAAATGAATAACAAGATGAAAATAAAATACAAGATGTACGGTCTTGTTTGAAGGAAATTATAAATTAATTTAAAAGTGCAGTGAGCAGTTCGATCTCAACTACTTTCAAAGAAAGTACTGACATAGAAAACTATATAAAAGTTTATTTAACCAGCGGACACTTTTAACCAGCGGACACAAAGCGAATCGTTTGGTGGCGTGAAAATGCCAATAATTTTCCACAATAGTAAAAATTCCCTGTGAAATTCCCTTAGTATTTCCACATTCATGTAATTAAAAAGCATATTCTCGAAGCGGGCGAAATATTTTATTCACCACTCGCTTAATTTATCTAACTTTGTTGCACTCCATAGAGTCGTGAACTAAAAGAGTCAACAAGAAATACAGTAACAAAAACTCAATACAAATTTATGAATAAAATTTAAATATGAAATAAAATTTTTGTAATTGGACATTATATTTACTTCCTTTTAGTAATTAAAAAAGTATTATTAATTACATCTAATAAGACAATAGTATAAATCGAAAACAAAAATTTAATTATGAAAATTATCATACACGAAAATTATCATACACGCAGGGAAAAATGTCACATACATATACCCAATCGGAAATGTATCCTTAGTAGAGAAATTTTTCCTTAGTATGGAATTTGAGAATACATATTTTAATTTTCGGTACACTGAATTGAATTTTGACTTATATCCAGATGGGGAAAATGGATGTAAAATTGGATATTATGGCCCCAGAAACCAAATAAAAAAAGAGACGTCGTAACCCAATGATAAAAACTACATATTATTCTATTTTGTTGAGTAAAAACATGTGGGAAAGTAAAATATAAAATAATTGGAACTAAATATTCAATATTCTACTATATATAATTGAGTCATTTTACAACATGAACATTATTTTGAGACATGAACATTATATGAACATTAGTAAAAATTAATAACATTTTAATATGAAAACGCTGTCATTTTGAAGCTTTATTAATAAGATAAATATTTTGTAAGATTATTTTTTAATATTTACTAATTATGTATAAAAGCTCGATATATATATATACATATATATATATATATATATATATATATATATATATATATATATATATATATATATATATATATATATATATATATATAAACTAACTCTGCTTGAAAGAACACATAACTAGCACCGGCGGTTCAGATGGATCCCTTGAAACTATGAATATCAAAAGTAAAAAGCTATTATGTGTGGGCCATTTAAACCCGAGCACGGTTACCGATGATGTCAAGTTACATGTGACCCAGTCATCACGACTATAGCTTTAATATTCTGCATTGCAACTATATTATCTAAATTAAACTAAGAAGTAAAACTAAAAATTAAAACCGATTTGATTTGACAGCTTATTTTAGAATTTAATATCTTCCAAAAAGTTCGATAAAGAATTGAGTTACCGAACATAAAAGTTTATCAAAGTCAAGTCGACAAAAATACTGCGGTGGACGGTAAAACTAAAGTTATTTACATCGGGTCATTCTAAAATTGACTTGAATATATTTTATAATTCACACAGTAACCTTAGTTTTTTTTTCAATTGTAAATTTTTGACATTTATTGTGACACATTTGTTTCTTTAAATACCGTTGCCCCCTAACAATTATGCTTTTTCAAATAATATCTATAGGAGGCACGTTAATCACAAAATATCTAAAGTTTATCCAACATATTTGCTATGTTTTTATCTGGTGTAAAAGCTAGATTAGTAAGCATAAAAATTAAATTTTAATTAATTAATAGATTAACGAATTATCTATTTTGCAAAATATAAGGCAAACGACTTTAATTAGGGCGACAAAAAGATCTAGCGAATGTCCTGTGTGCATACGCTACAAAACAGTTGGTCTCATGTACTTTGGTCAGGATCAGAATTATTTGTATCGTCTTTATTAATTGTAATCAAGTTCGACCTCCTTTTGATTTTTAAATTGAAAAGGATAATTCATAATTGAATCACTATACATAAATATACATATTTGTTAACCTACAAATTATTAAAGCAAAATTATTAAGAAGAATATTGATTTACGAGAGTCGAATCGGAAATAAAATTAAACTATCTATAACTTGCGTGAAACTGAGTGCTCCTATTTAGGTTTACGCTTTAAAATGTGAGCAGTTGCAAACACCAAGAGTTATATGAATGAATTTATATATATATATATATATATATATATATATATATATATATATATATATAAATATATATATATATTAATATATCATACATTTAAATTTAACACAACACACAAATACCAATTACACATTTTACCACCGGCAAATTTTTAATAAAATAAAATATTTATCTTCACTTTCAAAGTGAATTTATATAGCACCTATAATTTTATTTATCATTAATATCGCAAAAATAAAAACAAATTAAATAAAATTAATCTCCACTTTGATTGTGTTTTCATGTTTCAGCCATATAATAAAAAAAATATATCTATATATATATATATTTTGTGTGGTTAACGCAAAAAAAGATATTTATTTAGTGGTCTTAAATTAATTACATTAATTATTATTTTAATGTTGTTTTCGAACAACTAAAATGTCAAAGAAAACTAAAAAAAATTAAGAATAATTTGTAAATAGAAGTTGTTAAATCATCACCATAACAATCTTTTAATCTTAATCTTATTTCCTTGGCCGTCTTTTTTGCAAATAAAATAAATTTTATTATTTAACAATAAAACAGAAATTTTACGAAAAAAAAAAATAAAAAAAAATCGTGGCGAATTTACAAATATTTATGGACACACAAGGTGTGATAAAACTTATGTACATACGAGTATTATGTATAAATTTGGGAAATTTTTAAATTACATATTTTACATATTTTTATCGCATGTATTGGTAAAATTTTGAAATGTTAATTTATCTGGATAAATTGTATACAAATTTGATTTAACAACCTAAATTTATTCGGCTAAGCGGGGTTTGTTAAATGTTTAGTAAAAGACAATCTCAAATTAATCTCAGTCGATTTTAATTTATAATTTTATGTGAAATATCCCGTTGTTTAGATTAAATAGGTACGAACATGTTCAGCGTCGAGAGGTTAATAAGGAAGTCGTTGAGTTGTAGATAGATACACATTTTTTTCCAAGAATTTTTATAATGTAAGTCTATATCATCATGTATTTATAATGCCACCCATGGCGCTAAGCCAAGCATAAGTATATGATAACTTTTGTTTGGGCAATTAATGTTAACAGCATCTCTATAGAATGTCTATCTGAAGCTAAATTACTACCATTTACTATGTTAAAAATATGATGAGGTATGAACCTTTTTTTTTGTAAAGTAACTCGTAGATTTGCATTGATAGTTCAAAACATATTACCATTCGTGTAACGTTTGCAACTAACTGTTAATTAATTTATCAGGCATTTAAATATATATATATATATATATATATATATATATATATATATATATATATATATATATATATATATATATATATATATATATATATATATATATAAATTTGTTAAATATTTTAAAATTTTATGACTTTAAACTTGCAGATGTTGATATCGCTTCTCTGAATAGTTCGACTTTATAGAAATTCATAGAATCACAGTCATAATTGAAGCTATGTGCTGGAAAGCAAAAAATATGTTCTGCGTAATGTAGCGCAAGCCTTTAATAAAGAATGGTGCAGAGGACTAGAATATAAATTGCATCGAGATCTACCAAAGTAGTTCTATATGGCAAATCCGATGGACATTTTCAGTTAAAATGTGAAGTTGAATGCTCTCGGGGCCAATTCTTTATGTCCTATAAACAAGAGATATGTCAAATACAGAAAACCCACATAGCAACATTTCCTAATGACACTGAAGTGGTAGCCAGTGGTGACAATTTCAAAGATCCAACTAGCAAAGTGCAAAGAGATGACGAATCTGCATCTAAATGAAATTAAATCCATTCATGTTAACTTCATCAACAAAAAGGTGAACTGGATAACAGTAGAAATCAACTCACAGCAAGTTATTTAGGTTAAAGTACCAATAATGATTTCAGCTTCATTTGGGAGTGCTGCTCATTTTGGATTTGATACGCGGTCAGACTCCATTGAGGGCATCCTTTAGAAATCAAATGCTGGAATCGTTGTGGCAGGTGATTGCAATATCCACAATGACAAGTGGCTTCATTATTCTAAGTCCTTTACTTGTTAGCTTTAAACCAACTTCTAGATCAGTCTACGAGAATATCAGATCGGGTCAACGATACTGGTCATTTACTGGATCTGTTTTTAACATCTCATGCGGAGTAATACAGTATCTCTGTAAGTTCTCCTTTAGGAAACTCGGACCATCGGCTTATAATAGTGGAATTTCCAATGTCGTGGTCATGCCAAGTGAATTATCCTCCTAAACGTCGATTATGGCATTGTGGACTGGGGAGGAATGAACAAGTTAATTAAATAGTTTGAATGGCCCTATTTTTTTGGCCCTGTGCTCGCAAAGTAGAGGAAAACTTATTGGTTATAGTAAAAAATCATCAATACCGCTTTTGAAAGATGGGGATTCCAAACGTAAACAGAAACAATTTAGCCGGTCCGAATGGTAATCCCCCAATTGTTCTCAAAAATATTGTTGTAAATCCCTATCAAAGCCACTATCATGTTTGATCTACCGATCTATGTCTTCTGGCATTTTCCCTCCATTTGGAATGACATACATTTTGTGCCTAACAAAGGCAATAACTCGGACCCTTCAAATTATTGTCCAATAGCTAGTAGAGCAGTAGATTGGGCATATAAATAACGACACTTAAAGACGTTATAACCCGTAGGTATAATAATGGATATGGTAATGATTTAAATTCGGTTTGTGGGTTATTTGTAAATTTTTGAATCTGTATATTTAATAGATAATGAATGAATGGTTCTCGTTCCTACTTTGATTATGATATCTTATGATCATGTCGTAACGTAGAATTTTCCAAATTTATTTAAATGTCATACGCTGACAGATTCTGTTTTTTTATTCGGTATTACTAACAAAGATAAACAAATCTGGAAATCTGATCCTTGAAATTCAATGGCAAACTATATAGAGGGATAGCATTTTTATCTGTTATCCCTAAACTTTTTGAAAACTTCTAAAAAATTATACTTGTATACAAATAAATTGATGGAACTAAATTCTAATTTTATCTCTGTCAAATTGTTATAGTCGTACTTATCTTATATAGATCACTGTTGGTGCATATTGATCGTAATTATATACCATCACGAGTGTACAGTTCTATCTGGAGTATACCTTAGGGCAGTTATCTTGATCTACTATTATTTTGTTTATTAATGATATTATCAGTAATTGTTTCAAGTTTTGTAAGTGTGTGCGTTGGATGCAGATGGTTTAAAAGTATATGCCACTGTCCATAATTTGGCAGATGGCCTTATTAGTACAAGCAACTTTAATTGTTTCGATGATTAGGTTGTTGGCAATTGTTTAATTCTCAATAACCATAAGTGCAAAATAATGTCATTTACAAAATCTAACAATTTAATTGTTAATCCGTATACAGTGTATATGCCTGGAGATGAAATTATTAAAGTTCATAAAGTGAAGTAAATAAATAAATAAATAAAAGAGTACATCCATTATTAAAGACCACTTCTTACTACTTCTGCAGTATGTTTATGATCTTGGTCCTGCTGGAACATAAAATCGTTGCCTAAAACCTTTCGACTCGCCCTAGGTAGCAAATTATGTTGCAATATCTTTAAATAATCGTTCCTATTCATTTTATTTTCAAAAAACATTAAATTTCCGACTCCATTGGCAGACATACGTCACCACACCATACTGTTGCCATCACCATGTTTAACTGTTCCGGTCAAATCTTTATTTTCTAATTTTGTATTGGGCTTTTTTCATACACGAATCCTTCCCGTTGTTAACAAAGATATTTAATTTACTTTCATCGCTAAAAATTACGTTCGACCAGAATGGTATATATGTACTCTTATTACCGTGAGCCCATTGGGTACATTTTAGCCTTTTTAATCTATTTTGTTCATTGATAAATGGTTATTTTCGCGCCACTCGACTCTTGTACCAAGCTTTATGACACATATTACAAATTGTGGGCCTGTGATATGATTTATCGGTTTCCGTTAAAGACTCTACTGTTAATTTTTGGGCACCGGATTTTGGGTTTTTCTTTATTTTTGGCACTATGTCGATAATGATAAACTACTAAAAATTTGCAAATTGTGATGATTTACTATTTAACAATCAAAGGTAAGCTGGTTTGCGGTTATTTGAAACAGTATTAGATTGAGAACCAGATAATTAAAAATTACTGTACGTATACATTTTCATTAGCTTTTAGGGGTTTATAACATACAACAATTTCCAGGGGTGGTAAATTGAACAAATGTCTGTACATATAATGTTATACAAGTTGACTAATTGCGCTTATTCATTTATCACATCGATTAATTAAACTCGGACTATATAGACACATGGATAATCTCGAAAAAATCAATAATCGAGCTTAGCTAATCACTGTTCTGTCAGCGGTATACAAAAAAACCGATAAGTATATAACACATGGTATTATGCATTATTATGACAATTAATTTTAGATATTATAAAGTATTCTATTATAATATAATATATTATAATAATATGTAACATAAAAAAAATTGAATTAATTAATAATAATTTATTTTTGTTTATACAACATATGCCATTGACATAATATGTATAAGCAAGAATTTTATAAGTTCAATATGCTTATAACTTATATAAGTAATATTTAATTTATGTTTATGTATGTATATTATATAGATTTTAATTAAAATGTATCAATTA
Source organism: Tipula confusa (assembly GCA_963556175.1). Taxonomy (NCBI): domain Eukaryota; kingdom Metazoa; phylum Arthropoda; class Insecta; order Diptera; family Tipulidae; genus Tipula; species Tipula confusa. Next base: position 787,259 of record OY744475.1, read on the forward strand.
GTAACAAAAATTTGCATAGTTTGTAAAGAGATAAAATAATAAGTATAGTGCGTTAGATATGACTTTATGAGAAAGTCATATCTAACGCACTATACTTATTAAAGAATTTAAGGTAATCGTAAATACAATTGATAGTTGAATCAATAATTTAGATCATTTATTATTTACGTGTATCGTTACTAATTTTCCATTTATTTTACAAATTAGTAATAATTGAGAGCTTCAGGTCATTTAGTAGCAAAATATCTCATCCACATTTAAATAGAACATGTAAATCTATAAAGGAATGGTAGAATAAGCTCATTGCATATAGTTTGGTTGTATACAGTTGTATAGCATCGAGTCCTTGTATCCTGAAATGACCAGTGGTTAAAAACCTCTAGGCTGTACATTTGTGTACTCGCCGAGTTTTATTAGTGCCAAACTAATGATTGCCGTTTTATTAAACATAAACGTTTGACCATACATGTTTTTTAATTTTATAATTAGAGAACTTACGTGTTAATTAATAAAGTGAATGTGTTTAAGTATCTGTGAGTATATGTATTGATTTTACAATAAACGTTGGAGCTCATATTGTCAAGGTTTCGAAGACCAATGAAATCGACTATTAGGAAATTTTACATTCTACGAGAATTATGTCCAAGAACTCTGTTAGCATCTATTTATTTTACTTGAGTAACTTTAAAATTGGAATACGATGTAGCTTTTTCGGGAGGAGTGGTGTACCAATAGGAAAGAAACCATTATTGGGGTGCTCAACCGAATGAGATGGAACAAAGGAAAAAGGCAAACACTAATAATCTAGACATGCCAACATTTATCTCTTGCATGATATTGCTCGTCCACATCGGCGCCTATCAAAATCTTGTCGTTTTACTCCACTTATTCCGTATTACATTTCTCCGCCTAACTATAGTTTCGATCGATGATGTATATATATATATATATATATATATATATATATATATATATATATATATATATATATATATATATATATATATATATATATATATTAAATATCAAATAGTTTTCTGCTATAAATTTGACTCTTTTATTATAGGTTCAAAATTAAACAAGGATTATCTATAATGAAACCCCAATTTGTCGAATTAGTTCCATGTTTTGAACAACATGCTTTAAATCATGATCGTCTTGCTTTACAGACTGCCATTTCCAGCTGTAAATATTTGGATTCATTCATAAAAGAATCAAACAATTATTAGTATACGCTTAGTCACAAATATATTATAATGTCTGATGAATAAATAAATGAGGTTTAAAAATAACTAAGCTACAAATTCTAATTTACATAACATTATACATATATCGTTAATAAATTTAAAATTATTGTAATTTATTGTTTTATAACCAAAAACTAAACTATCAAAATATGTTTTTTTAAATTTTTTATTAATTTATTCAAAACTTTTAATCTTTGGTTTATTTTTGTATCATCGAATACTGTGGTGCTGTGCTAATTAATGTAGACCAAATAAATCTTTAGTTAATTGAAAATAAAAAATGAAAAAAATATTTGAATTACAATTTAATTAAATTGTATTTGTCAATAAGTTAAACTTCTATTTGAACGATTGAAAAAACAATTTTTTTAATACAAATGATACAAACTAAACTTAACGACAACTAATTTCAACAATAAAATGTATGTGGAATCTGGTCATTCAACATTTTTTCATCTTGTTATAAAGAAAACAAGAAACCAAATTAAGATGTTTGTCTATAAATATTATTGTTTTGAATGTGTTGTCTTGCAGCAGCAAAAATTTAAAGGATAAATTATGTTACCAGAAACCATATAATGTCATCTTCTATGCTCGACGTTGGCATTTTGATGGAGTACTTCTCTGTGGTTCCGGTAATGTTTATATTTCAATCATCTCGCTTGTGACATGCCTGACCCCCTTGGGAGAATATAATTTTTATTTCATATCATTGTGATAGCATCTCTTTGTGTGTGGCTGAGTAGTACATATGTAAATTGTTGAAATACTAGTTCTAGCCGTATGGAATGATGAATAAAAGACAGATTTAATAGTTGTTGCTTTGTATTCAACACAACAGAACTGTTGTGGTATTTATTATCTTATTACGGTGTATGTTTATTAGTAAGATTTAATTTTTATATAATATATATATATATTATATAATATATATATATATATATATTAATATATATATATAATAAACGGTGATCTACGGCAAAGACCATAGACGGCTCTTACCTAGTCTTTTAATAGAGCCTTATATTAACACATGTCATGAACAATTTATGTCATGAACAATTTAGTGTGTAAACGTTGTAGGTGGTCATATTTTGTACGAGTACAAACGTTAGTATGTTATATTTATTTAGCTTTTTGTCAATCGCAAGAATACAAGTCGGGACCGTTGGCAAGAAAGTATCTTAAAGATTTCTATACAACCGGTGACTCAAAGACACACACATATACATATATATATATATATATATATATATATATATATATATATATATATATATATATATATATATATATATATATTATATATATATATATATATATATATATATATATATTTAAATATATATATATTTAAATATATATATATATATATATATATATATATATATATATATATATATATATATATATATATATATATATATATATATATATATATATATATATATATATATATATATATATATATATATATATATATATACATATATATATAAGCACCTTTTATTAATTAAATGCAATAACAGAAACAAAAGTTTATGTGATGCTATCAACATTCACATGAAGTTCTCTTTTTTCGATTGATGATATATTTCGATCGTGCTGATGGTTTTAATTCGTGTTTTAGCTAAAAATCGGACATATTTACTATCAATTTTTTTTTTTTAGAAATTAATCAGGAACTTTTTTAAATTTTGCAAAGTCCTGGACGATTATTTGATACGAATGTTAATAGTATACGAACACGGCTCTGCCGAAATATTTTATTGTCTGGAGCGGATACGAATAACGGCGTCTTTTTAATTAATAAAATTAAAATCGGTAAAACTAATTATTTGAATTTATAGTTTACTTCAAATTAACTTTAGAAACTTGAAGCTTGGCGAAATCTTTAAAAAGTTCATCATAATCTAATTATGAACAAATATTGCTTCTCAAATATTTCTCTTGTCAAATATTGACATCATTGCTAATCCTACTAAGCGTTCCTGTACTGTTGAAGACCTTAATAATTTTTGATAGTTTTGAGTTTAGAGAAACTCAATTCTCTTGTAGCCTGACCCACTCATTGTCACTGGAAAACTTTAGTAATTTCGGTTTATGTAAAAAGTTTAGAGCTTGTTTAGATGATATTATAACCGTAAAATTAATGATTTGTTTACAGTTCTGTTCCATCAATCCGCTTTATCCCAATCAATTAATACTGCTTCTTACAAATTTTTAAAATATCCAAGCGGTTTATGGTTTTTAAAGCAAATATATTGTAATAGAAATAGTAAGTAATTTAATTTGTTTGAATCGGCCTGTAATTGAATTATGTGCTGTGTCTGAAAAATGAAATTGAAGGCATGAATTTTAAAATTATACTGTCGGCCTAAAATCGGTTAATCTTCAGATTCATAATCAAAACTATTTTTCTTCTTTCTAGATCAAACAAAAAAAAAAAAGAAATTTAAGGATTAGTAAACTCCTATGGTCATGTATTTTTAAATAAAATTACTAAGGAGCATGCTACTAGAAATAGAAAATTGATCATATATATTGATTATAACATATATGCTAACATACACATATGATATAAACATTTCAGATACGCCAATTTCTGATCATAAACAGTTATTTTTACAAGTGACGCGTATTGCTATTCCTCGTCGTATAGATAAACAATTCAATGTTTTGGACTACAAAAACATTTTTAATAGTCGTGTATGAATTGATATTTCTAACTCGTGTAATATAGAAGAGTTCACAAACAAGTTACAAGAACTTATAGTAGCAAATACTCGATAATCAAATTAGGAAGAGGACTAAAATTTATCAAGTTCCTTGGATGAATGCAGAAATAAGATGCATCACCGAACATGGAAAATTTTTTAAATTAAAAAATAAGTTCAAAGCTGACAAGTTCCTGGTATAAACATAAACTGCTTACTTCTTTGGTAGCAGCAAAAATAAAGAAAACAAAATGTGAAAAGAATTATGAGGCTTTAAGTCTATATTCCATTATGAAAAATTGTTGTACAACAAATTTTTGTTGGAGAACCAGAACGAAACAAAAAAATTATGTATAGTTAAGTTGAATGAGTCAATGAGTTTGCCAACTTTTCCTACATAATTTTGTTAGCAAAATCAAAAGGAAAAATGTAAATGTAGGGGAAATGTTGCTATAAGTTGCTATACAAAAGTATCGAGTAGAGTAGTTTTTATGGCAACATTTAATACATTTATAGTATATACGTAAAATTTGTGTCTCGATGAGTAATATGTTTCACACACACAATGATAATATTTATTTTTTATTATTCATTTTTTTTAAAGATATGTAATAAATTACATGTATTCTCAGCTAACTAAGTTTATTTACCAAATGTAACTATAAAAAAATTTCCAACAAAAAATTGTTGAACAACAATTTTTCATAGTGGAATTGAGACTTTAAGCAAAAACATAGGTAAATCCAACTAATTATGGAAATATTCAAATGAAGTTATTTTTAATAAAGAAGCTTGCTATAAGAATGTGACTCCTGTTAAATGTGGTGATAAACTGATAATTATCGAAACAGAAATTGCTCTGCATTTTAACTACTATTTTGCAAATGTGTCAAAAATAATTAACAGTAATTTTACAGTGCCGGTGAATTGAAAACTTTAAGTATATTAAATATAATGTCAACCAACAGTTTCAGCTCTGGCAAACATTAGTTTTAGAAATCAAAAATATAGTTAAAAGTCTTAATTCAAATGCAGCGGTTGGAGTCGATAATATTTCCACTAAAGTTATTCAGCCGAATTACTGATTTTTCAGTAATATTTCGTAGGCAAAACATGACGGAATTAAATATTGTTCTTTTTTAGTAAAAAATAATAAAATACAATTTTAAGTTGGTATACACTTTTGGAATTTACTTAAAAAGATAAACAATATTTAATTCCGTCATGTTTTGCCGAAGAAATATTACTGAAAAATTTTGCAGAATTTTTCTATGAAAGCGGCTAGAAAAATCTGTAAAATATAAAATAATTTAGAAGTAAGTTGGTAGGTATCGATAAAAAAAATGTATTAGAAAAATTGAATTTTTCATTTTTTTTTGCTTAGAACAGATTTTTATTTTAAGAAATATTTGAATTTGTAAATTGTAATTATGTATTATATACAGTATATTTATTCTTTCTTTGTATAACATATAGTATTGTATATTATGTAAAATGTAAATTCATTATTAAATATTTAATCACAGATTCTTCGATTGGCGAAAATGACTGAATTTTTAATGGATCTCCTCTTGTACCACATGCTTAGCTTATTTAATTTAATTTTTTTTTATTTGTAATTAAAAATCTTCCAATGCTTTCTCCCATGATTCTGGGTATCTTATGGGGGTCCATGACTACTAAGTTGACTAGTCAAATCTATTGTGATTTGGTTAATATTGTTGCTACAGATGTAGCATTAAATCATGTTATTATTTCACAGTGTTCCTCCATAAACTTATTGATTGATTGATTGATTTAGAATGTACTACCAAGCATTAAGCAGGATCTCCCGAAAAGCGCCGGGCCTACCGTACACCTATTTTTACATATACTTGAAAGGATAAGGTAGGATATTAGTTAATTATTGAGATCGACCCGGTTACAAAGACCGTGACAGTCAAAAGTTAGTAAATTTTTGTGGGGTAGGGAAAGAAAAGGTATGTTAGTAATGCCGGAATTGGTCCGGTTTCCCAGTAGCCAATATTCAATCTACTGTTAGTATAAGACAATCACTGTTTTATTGAACTGCTCTGCATTTTGTCATCTCTTATCAGCAACTGCAGTGTGCCACCATTCATCTGTAATCTGCAAAGGTTTTCTGAAAACAAAAGCTATTAATAAACTAATTGCTCTTAGCCGTAGGCTGTAAGAAATAGAATTAATTTCAATCTGAAATTAAAATTTAATTAATTATAATATTATAAAATTATAATTCTGCAATCCATATATGAAATAATAACATCGGCATTTGTACGCAAATTAAATGCAGCAGCGATACTTGATTCGAAACTTATTATTTCACGACCCTTAAGTTCTTCGTTAAAACATGTAATTTGTAGGAGAAGCCGGCATCAATCATCTTCGGGATGATAGCTTTCAACAACGTCACGTATTTGAGCATACGGATATTCTTTTGGGTTTAACACAAAACCTTCAGAGCTTTTCTGGTACAGATATAATTTATATAACTTCATTTTATTAAATAAAATTGATCTTTCAACATATAAATTTTAATTTAAACACTAAAAGAGACCACCCAAATATAACGCACAGACAAAAACCCTCTACACTCCACCAAACTAAAAGAATTATATAGATTAGAAAAAAGAATTGTATATAGATTAGAAAAATGTTTGCAAACTACATTTTCCTAATTTATTTGTTGCACTGCCCAAAAATTCTACAAATCGAATTTTATTAAAATAATTAAACATTTGAATTCGATCGAATCCACCGTTTTATAGCAATTACACCAGTAGCCCGATTGTGATGAATGATACCTTAATTAAAAGCTCTGGTCATGAGTAAAAATACTGCATCAAAATATGTGTACATTTCAACAAATAAATTTTATGCCAAAAAACCAGCAAAGGGGTTAGCCTTTGCGAATTTAAGAATTTTTTTTTAAATTAAAATTAATACAAAACGTAATAGTAGCCCGATTGTGATAAATGATACCTTAATTAAAAGCTCTGGTCATGAGTAAAAATACTTCATCAAAATATGTGTACATTACATCAAATAATTTTTATGCCAAAAAATCAGCAAAGGGGTGTTAGCCTTTGCAAATTTAATAATTTTTTTTTTAAATTAAAATTAATATACAACGTAATAGTAGCCCGATTGTGATGAATGATAACTTAATTAAAAGCTCTGGTCATGAGTAAAAATACTGCATCAAAATATGTGTACATTTCAACAAATAATTTTTATGCCAAAAAATCAGCAAAGGGGGTAAATTTAAGAATTTTTTTTTTATGCCTTTGTAAATTTAAGAATTTTTTTTTTAATTAAAATTAATACAAAACGTAATAGTAGCCCGATTGTGTCGAATGATACCTTAATTAAAAGCTCTGGTTATGAGTAAAAATACTGCATCAAAATATGTGTATATTTCAACAAATAAATTTTTATGCCAAAAAATCAGAAAAAGGGGTTAGCCTTTGCGAATTTAAGATTTTTTTTTTAAATTAAAATTAATACAAAACGTAATAGTAGCCAGATTGTGATGAATGATACCTTAATTAAAAGCTCTGGTCATGAGTAAAAATACTGCATCAAAATATGTGTACATTTCAACAAATAAATTCAATGCCAAACAATCAGCAAAGGGGTTCGCCTTTGCAAATTTAAGAATTTTTTTTAAAATTAAAATTAATACAAAACGTAATAGTAGCCCGATTGTGATAAATGATACCTTAATTAAAAGCTCTGGTCATGAGTAAAAATACTGCATTATAATATGTGTACCTTTCAACAAATAATTTCTAATGTTAAAAAATCAGCAAAGGGGTTAGCCTTTGCAAATTTAAGAATTTTTTTTAATTATAATTAATACAAAACGTAATAGTAGCCCGATTGTGATGAATGATAACTTAATTAAAAGCTCTGGTCATGAGTAAAAATACTGCATCAAAATATGTGTATATTTCAACAAATAAATTTTATGCCAAAAAATCAGCAAAGGGGTTAGCCTTTGCAAATTTAAGAATTTTTTTTAAATTAAAATTAATACAAAACGTAATAGTAGCCCGATTGTGATGAATGATACCTTAATTAAAAGCTCTGGGCCTGAGTAAAAATACTGCATTATAATATGTGTACATTTCAACAAATAATTTCTAATGTTAAAAAATCAGCAAAGGGGTTAGCCTTTGCAAATTTAAGAATTTTTTTAAATTATAATTAATACAAAACGTAATAGTAGCCGGATTTTGATGAATGATACCTTAATTAAAAACTCTGGTCATGAGTAAAAATACTGCATCAAAATATGTGTACATTTCAACAAATAATTTGTATGCCAAAAAATCAGCAAAGGGGTTAGCCTTTGCAAATTTAAGAATTTATTTTTAAATTAAAATTAATACAAAACGTAATAGTAGCCTGATTGTGATGAATGATACCTTAATTAAAAGCTCTGGTCATGAGTAAAAATACTGCATCAAAATAGTGTACATTACATCAAAAAAATTTTATGCCAAAAAATCAGCAAAGGGGTTAGCCTTTGCAAATTTAAGAATTTTTTTAAAATTATAATTAATACAAAACGTAATAGTAGCCCGATTGTGATGAATGATACCTTAATTAAAAGCTCTGGTCATGAGTAAAAATACTGCATCAAAATATGTGTACATTTCAACAAATAAATGTTATGCCAAAAAATCAGCAAAGGGGTTAGCCTTTGCAAATTTAAGAATTTTTTTTAAATTAAATTAATACAAAACGTAATAGTAGCCCGATTGTGATGAATGATACCTTAATTAAAAGCTCTGGTCATGAGTAAAAATACTGCATCAAAATATGTGTACATTACATCAAAAAAATTTTATGCCAAAAAATCAGCAAAGGGGTTAGCCTTTGCAAATTTAAGAATTTTTTAAAATTATAATTAATACAAAACGTAATAGTAGCCCGATTGTAATGAATGATACCTTAATTAAAAGCTCTGGTCATGAGTAAAAATACTGCATCAAAATATGTTTACATTTCAACAAATAAATTTTATGCCAAACAATCAGCAAAGGGGTTAGCCTTTGCAAATTTAAGAATTTTTTTTAAATTAAAATTAATACAAAACGTAATAGTAGCCCGATTGTAATGAATTATACCTTAATTAAAAGCTCTGGTCATGAGTAAAAATACTGCATCAAAATATGTGTACACTTCAACAAATAATTTTTATGCCAAAAAACCAGCAAAGGGGTTAGCCTTTGCGAATTTAAGAATTTTTTTTTAAATTAAAATTAATACAAAACGTAATAGTAGCCCGATTGTGATGAATGATAACTTAATTAAAAGCTCTGGTCATGAGTAAAAATACTGCATCAAAATATGTGTACATTTCATCAAATAATTTTTATGCCAAAAAATCAGCAAAGGGGGTTAGCCTTTGCAAATTTAAGATTTTTTTTAAATTAAAATTAATACAAAACGTAATAGTAGCCCGATTGTGATGAATGATACCTTAATTAAAAGCTCTGGTCATGAGTAAAAATACTGCATCAAAATATGTGTACATTTCAACAAATAAATGTTATGCCAAAAAATCAGCAAAGGGGTTAGCCTTTGCAAATTTAAGAATTTTTTTTAATTATAATTAATACAAAACGTAATAGTAGCCCGATTGTGATGAATGCTACCTTAATTAAAAGCTCTGGTCATGAGTAAAAATACTGCATCAAAATATGTGTACATTTCAACAAATAATTTTTATGCCAAAAAACCAGCAAAGAGGTTAGCCTTTGCGAATTTAAGAATTTTTTTTAAATTAAAATTAATACAAAACGTAATAGTAGCCCGATTGTGATGAATGATACCTTAATTAAAAGCTCTGGTTATGAGTAAAAATACTGCATCAAAATATGTGTACATTACATCAAAAAAATTTTATGCCAAAAAATCAGTAAAGGGGTTAGCCTTTGCAAATTTAAGAATTTTTTTTAAATTAAATTAATACAAAACGTAATAGTAGCCCGATTGTGATGAATGATACCTTAATTAAAAGCTTTGGTCATGAGTAAAAATACTGCATCAAAATATGTGTACATTTCAACAAATAAATTTTATGCCAAAAAATCAGCAAAGGGGTTAGCCTTTGCAAATTTAAGAATTTTTTTTTAAATTAAAATTAATACAAAACGTAATAGTAGCCCCAAGGCGTCACCTCAAAAATTAATTAAATGAAAAGTTAAAATTGGTTTGAAAGTTTTAATAGAGCTAAAACATCTACAACAGGGCCGATATTCATATTTATTTTTCTTGATTTTTTTTGTTGATTTGAAAATTAAGACCCGTCGGTCTGATTATTGATCTAACATAATATTTAAATCACAAAACTATCATCGTTTAATTATTAAAGCGGAGCTTCTCCATATTCCGTTAAATTAAAGTACCCAAGTTTAATTGTAATCTTCTATATACAATAGAAGATTTTACCATCAATACTGTATCCTTAGATCATTTAGACTGTCAAATGTGAACAGTTTCCTTATTCATGTTCTCTATACGTGTCACTCCTTAATCATAGGTACTATAATATGTACGGTAAGCGGCGATTTTATTTTCAATATTAGTTTGGCGGTATTTGCAAACACACAAATTTCAATTCATAATAATGATGATTCGAAGCGTAAACACATAAAATACTCGTATAAAACATATACGGAATATTCTTGCTACATTCTTAGGTAAATTAATAATTTAATATAAAATTGAAATTACGTACAAATTATCGCAACACCTTTTTGAATTTTATCAATAATGAAAATCAATTAACGAGGATTATAAATACAAGAATACGAGAGAGTATCATTATTATAATTCAAGTTAAGATATTTTGGTATTTCTTATTTTAAAACCGAACATAAAAATCATCGTAAATTTTAATAAAGCAGCAAATTACACAACTTAAAGCTTCTCTTGTAATGGGAATTTATATTGATTTTAAAATAAGATTAAATTGGGTAGGTTTCTGCATTTGTTATTTAAACTAAAGTAGTTATTTGTAGTTAATAATTTGATGATTGTTATTGTAATAATTTTGTCAATTACCATAAATTATACTAAATTATTGGAATAAACTATTTCGAAATGAAAATATTTCTGCGATAGCTCTCGTACGACTCTTCTCTTTCGGCGAATTAAATCAACTCAATCGACGTATAGCTAGTTAAATATAATATTTGGATATAAAAAGCCCGCGTAAGTTTATGGACGCATTTGTCGTAAAACAGTTAATTCAATTGATTTGTCAATTTTTATAAAATCTAATTTATATAATAATTTTATATTTTTAATTATGTAATAAACTAATTTATTGTAAATTTCAGGCAAAAACTAATACAATTTATTACAGTCTATGGCTTGTAGGAATTATATTATTGAATAATGATTTTATATTAAGAACTAATTAATTTATAATTTTAGATGAAAATTAATTTAATTTATTACAACCTAGGGTAATTAGTCGATTTTGTTTTCAGGGAACCATTGCAGATTACAGATGAAGTGATGACAGAATGCAGAGTAGTTCAGTAAAATTGTGATTGTCTTACACTAACATTTGTTTGAATATTGGCTACCGGGAAATCGGACCAATTATGTCATAACTAACATACTTTTCCTTTCCCTACCCCACAAAAAATTTATTAACTATTGGCTGCCAAGGTGTCTGTAACCGGGTCGATCTTAATAATTTAACTAGTATCCTGCCTTATCCTTCCAAGTGTATGTAAAAACGGATATACGGTGGGCCCGGCGCTTTCCGGGATATCCTTCTTAATGCTTGGTCGGACATTCTAAATCAATCAATCAATTAAAATAAAAAGGCCGCGTTAGTTTATGATATAGAATTGATGTTTTCAAATCGGGTTAAACGAATAAAATATAACCACTACTGGCATACTCGCTGTCCTTTTAATTCATGAACGACATCAGGAATTTTATCAAATTCTTAATCTCATGGTTAAAGAAAACTCGGTCATCAACGTCATCAAATTTTACATGTTAAATTAAATATTATGCTTAGTTATAGAACACACCTGATGACAATTTGGTCAGTTAACGATTATTACAGATTTTACTGTCGGAAAATAACTATATGTTCTGATTATCATAATAATGTTTGCATTTTTTTTAATATTAATTTAAAATATTAATTTGATTATGCTTATTTATGCAGGAGTAAACAATATGGCTTAAAACATTAGATAATTTTATCAAGTCATGTTCTATTTTTTACCAACAATTATTGAAACCATTTTAATAATTGGGTCTATAATTCAATTATTTTCGATTACGATGAATATTATTTAGATTAATTAAAGGGGTATTATAGTATAATTTAAGGTTATATATACGAAAAACTGCGGAAAATATGGGTGCGGGTGTTTTACGTTAAACCATGGTTGATCTATTTGTGTATAATAATATGTTTAGTTAATACCAATTTAAATGTAACATCGTCGAAAATAAAACCAAGGTGAAATATATCACCAAATAGGCTCCAATTATGTTTCTGCAAAATTCTCGAGCAGACGCAGCTGCTACTACCCTTTTCAACGGTACTAACAAATTCATCATTGATTGTCTTTCAATTTATTTCTTTAATTTTCGATAATCTTCGACCACCAGGAGATATAAATGCAAAATATCTGGAAATAGAAGATGCAGTAAGTATCATAAAAATTAAAGAACTGAGACAAATAAAGTCAAAAACTTCAAAATATCTTCAACATCAAAGATATTCACTAAAATGAGGGTTAAAATAGAACCACCAAAAAAGAACACACGACTAATGTACGTCAATGCAAAATATGTCAAAGATTACAAAGACCACATGCAGAAATATTGCGGACGGACGAAACATCATTTATTAAAATACGCGATTAGAGTTCATCTTGGAGGAAAAGCTAGAGAAAGAACAACAGTAATAGTAGGAAAGAATATAAAACACCATGAATAACCTGGTATTGACGAAGAAATCTTGCACCAGTTAAGAAAAGTTGAAACTATAGTATTAATAAGGAATACAGTATATCTACTACCGTTCACGATTTAATCTGAGCAACAAAGATTATAGGAAGCTCTTTAGTACACAATTTTATTATTGGTGGTGATCTTAATGCAAAAAAATCAACTGGGGATCTACAGTTACAACGCATAAAGCAACAGCGATATGTTTGATGCAGGATGCTTAAACAACTGCGAGTTCCATTTGGAAAGCAATAACCATCATATTAACCTACTGATATAAAAAAATACCATATCTAATTGATTTTTTTTAACAAAGGGGATTTTTGAAGCCTATGTGTCTATAGAGAACAGCGAGGTGATATAATGACTGGACCAACTTACATCTGCTTAAACGATTAATTTTTATATGGTCGTAATTATGGTTTCTGGTAGCATGACCATTTAAAAATGACCGAATGCAAAAATTAAAGAACTGCGACTTTTGAGCTAACAACAAGAAAAATCAACCAAGCGAAGAATATAAGCGAATTTTTACACAGTGGATATTTACCCAGCATCATATTTAAGTGAGTTAAGCGATTTCTTATTAAATAAAAATTTTATAACAAAAAAAGATTATATGGAATATTTACGAGTTTTATTTGTTTAATTAATAAATTCTTAAATTAAATACGAGAATTAAGCAATAGTAGTTGAGAAAAGATTCTTCAATCCCGCGACGAAGATGGTTTATTGAGTAGACATTACGGTTGTATCCTATTAGCTACCATAGTTGCACGTCAAACATTTACATGCTAGATTAATGCTGAACATCACCAAGCAAAGATTCTTGATTTCGCACGAGCAAAAGTCCATATTTGCCGAATTATTAATCGGTTATTATTTTTTTAGATGTCCTTGGATTATCATGAGTTGAACGAACATCCGAACCTCCCTCTTATTTAATCTCTGATTACTTTAAGGAGCCGATCAATTCCTAAGCTAAGACTGTCAATCGTCTTAAACAAAACCGACATTTTATATACCTCCTTCCAACGGCCGTAATAGAAATTGTAGATAACTTTGGAAATTGAGGTTATCCACAGCACATTAATAAATGGCCAACAAAAAAAAATGAAAAACGCCAGTGATGACAATCACGCGCACCAGAACTTCACCAAAAGTTTGTAGACAAAGCTAATTTAGAGCTGAAAGAAAACGCAAAAACTTTAAGCAGCCCATCCCAATTGTTCGTGATACTTTGGTAGCTTGTTGTGTATATGTAACGAACGAAAAAGCATAAATTTGAAAAATTTATTGAGTTCGCATTGGTTGTTAGTCGATGCTGGAAAATAGAATGGATTTTAACGTCAATGGATTTTGCCATAACGTTTAATCACTTATTTTAAAATCTAATTTGTATTAATTTTAAAGTTTTTGTCAAATAAAGTGCATATAATTTTTTTTCAGAGATACATTGCAGATTACATTTGAATGGTGGCACACTGAAGATTCTGAGAGGAGATAACAGAATGCAGAACAGTTCATTATCATTGTGATTGTTTTATGCTTACAGTAGTATGAATATTGGCTACCGGGAAATCAGATTAATTCTGTCATTACTGACATACCTTTCCTTTCTCTACCCCACAAACCATTTACTAACTGTTATCGCCAAGGTGTCTTAAACCGGGTCGATCTCAACAATTTAACTAGTATCCTGCCTCATCCTTCCAAGTATATGTATATGTGGGCCAACTCCGAGAGATCCTCCTTAATGCATGGCCGTACATTTTAAATCAATCAATCAATCAATCAATACAAATTTATAACTTTTATGCAATAACTGGAATAATCCAGGATATGGATTTGCATAACTGGAATAAAAATTAAATTTTAAACATTTAAAAAAACCAAGCACGGTTTACCGTATTTGTTTCAATCAAGAGGCTGCCCGTCAACAGCTTGCGGTAGCTTACGGTACTAAAATTAATTCGTAACGAAATCCATCAGTATCACCAGTTTTCATTTTATACAACTTTAGCCGAACTAAATGAAGAGAATAAAACAATAGCTGAAGCTACTGCTTTTGCAAATTTAAATATTAATACGGCTAAGTCAATTTTGTACAAATACAAAAAAATTATAATTGAAAAGCGTAGTGGGAAACATTTGAAAAGGATTAGAATTTGTGCACGTTTAAAAATTTGGAGGTAATTTTAATATTTTTTGGTGTACATATACGGCAACGCAACGCCAGTAAGAGATTGAAATTTAATACAAGCGTATTATTAAACTTCACTTTTAACTTTAGTCAGGTTGAAATTTAAAATTTATTGTATAAACTTCAAATAATTACATTTAACTCCTTAAATATATTTAAATATAATACAGTTATTTAATTCGACTTTAAATAATTAAAATTGAATAACCTTGGTATTAGCTTTTAATAACAATTTACACTGATTTGTAGCCATTATAATTATAATACTTTGTTTTAGTATTAAATAAAAAAAATTTAGGGTTAAAATTTCCTGCGGGCTTTAGTACTAAATTAGTACTTAATTTGTAATTAAAATACAGTTTTTATTTGTAAATGTTTTAAATATTCAGTTACTTATAGATACATTTTACATATATTTAATGGTAAACTTATATTATTTTATATCACATATCACAAATTTAAAATTAGCAACAATATAATATTTTGAAAAAATGTTAAAAAAAAAAATAAAATTATTTTATTCTAAATGTTTGAACGAGAATCGTTTTCAAACTTTTATTCGAATTTGGAATTCATTTCAATCTTTCAAATTATCTTAATATTACCACTTTTTTCATATATATTTTTGTAAAAGTAAGTTCAAATTTCATAAAAAAAAATTGAAATCCTAAATATTATGTATATATACTTCCTTAATTCAAAATCAAGAAGTAAAAGTAAATTATACATAAAATAAAATTATAATATAAGATAAGCCTCTTATGCATTATGAATGTGCAAAATAAATATATTTAAATAAAAATATAAGCTTTAATATACATTTTATATATATATATATATATATATATATATATATATATATATATATATATATATATATATATATATATATATATTATGTATATATATATATATATGTAAATACGAGTAATGTCTTAATTTTCTTAAATTTAAAAAAGGTACAATATGTATTTATATAATGGTAATTGAAATAAAGTTGTAACTAAAAAAATATCATACCATTTCCATAAATTACTTCCAATCCAAATTTTTTTTTAGTAAAGAAGCACATTTTTAACGCGTTTAAAAATTGAATACAACATGCTGCTATACACATGGTACACAACATTCATCGGATGGTCGAAATACAATTTACAACGGGTGTTTATCAAGCTGATCACCTTCAACATGCACATGTATACAATCGCCTTATAACTTATAGCTCGTTCTATAGACGCGGGTTGGATACGACCTGTATGCCATAGATTATTTAAAATTGCGTTGCAGATATAAGAAATTGTAAATAAATTTGTATTTAATTCAATTATTTTATGCTGATTTTGCGATGTTAAAATTTTTTTTATTACATTTTGAATGTTCACATATTAAATTATTTTTGATTGCAAATTGATTTTTTAACTATAAAACATTTTACTTGCATATTTTCTGGTTCGCGATAATGAAGTTAATTCCGATAATGGATTATATATATATATATATATATATATATATATATATATATATATATATATATATATATATATATATATATATATATATATATATATATATATATATGTATATAAATATAGTTTAAGATTTTATATTGTTGTTAGTTAGTATCGATGTAGAATGTGTTGCTGCGATATTCAAACTGCGTTATACGAATTTATTTATATGCGGCTTAATTACCAATTAATAAAACAGTTAATTGTCAACAGAGCCATAAGAGTCTAGAGTCAACCCTTGTCATGCCGATTTTGAAACCTTTAGAACCACCGGCTACAAAGTATATATATATTACAACTTGTGTCAGTTGTATTTAGTAAATTACATTACACTTAATTCGTATACTATATTTGTGTATGCTTCTTTAATTTATCACAGTTTTTAAATTGATATCAGATAGTGTAAAGAACAATTTGACAATATGTTTTACGTTAGCTTAACGATGTCCTAACTTGTTGAAATAACATGATTCAACTTATTAATTCCGGAACATTACTGTATTTCAAAAGATTTTTAATTTTCTAATTCTTTCATTGAATCTTAACCATCATCATTTTTTTTTTCACAATGACTTCATAAAAGAATGTTGTGAACAAAAGTGAATTCATTTTTGTTCATTTGTAACCAATTCGTTTTTTTTTTTTTTTTTTTTTTTTGTTTTTTTGTTCGAGAGACCTCTTCTATATCAGGTATCAAATCTCTCATTCAATTTGTGACAGTTCATAAAAATTACGACTCAATAAATAATCACACTCTCGAACACAAAAAAATAAAAAAAATTGAATTGATAAAGATGACTATGAAGAAGACGAGGAAGACGTTAAACGTATCAAGAAAAGAGAAATACTGCTAATTTATTTAAAAGAACAAAATTTGTTATAGAAACATTTCTTGAACATCGCTGTATATACGCTATAGAGATCAAAGATTGTGTTTAATTTCTTTATTTTATATACGAGTATTAAGACAAGAATTACAGCTTATGGTCATGATTTTATATTTTGTGTGTGTACACACACCCATACACACGATGCCTAGAAATAAATAGTTTTCCAGATATCTATACTTAAGATATTTATCTCGATAAAACCAGAAATTTGTTGAAGGCTCGTGTGTGATCTAACAAATATGTTTAGTTAATTTATAGTGTAAAATCATTAAAGTGACTTGATGTGTAATTTTTAGTTTGTGATAGATATATCAATCCAGAAGAAATCGAATGTTCTTTCAAATCTATTGGATATATATCGCATTATACTTATAATAACGTAAATAATAAAAAGAGTATATATAAATATTTTACTAGGTCCTGGGGATGGGGGAACTCTAGCCTTTGTAGAAAGCGGACTCTTTCACAAATAACATGTCGTTGTTTTGAATTCCAAAGCGCAGTCAATAATCGGAAATGTATAAGTCCGTATACTCATTCTATTGGCAAACCAAAAACGTTCTATAATAAATCACGCAGCACACGAGACCAAATATTATATAACATAGAAAATTGCCTACTTTGTGTGTAGTACCACTTAAAACCACTTACAAAAAACTTAAAAATTGTTCATGGCCACTACAAGTAATACTACAAGCAAGTACGCACACTACTAAAAAGTATTTTTTTCTACATAGGTTTTATATCTCACAAATACATTAAAAAGTAGTTAATTTTAATAGTAAGTAAGAGCTTCTCTGCGAGTAGAGCTTCTATGCGGGAGGACGACTTATTTGTTTCTGGTTGCCTTTTCCGGAAAGTAGTTTTTCGTTATCCAATAACTGCATAGCATTTCTCCGCGTTGTTGTTTTATCAGGTAGAGTTTTGTGCGAGTGGTGAGCTTATGGGTTGTATTTCCATCGATAGTTGTTCCTATGACTGGACTTGATTATATCCTTGCAGTGATTGCTAACCTGGTCTGCTGACTCATTTGTTGTAGGTAAGTGGCATATTTTGGTAATATTTCGTTTTAATGTCAGGGTAGTCACGCTTAAATACTATTTTTGTATTTAAGCGTGACTACCCTGGAATACCCATCATCTCCAGGATGTAGTTTGATGATTCTGGCTAATGACCGGTGCGTGGGTGGTTGTTGTTTTTCTTTAAGTATTACTAACTACCACACTCGGAGGTTACGTTGTTCTTTCAGCCACTTCGGCCTTCGCTGTAGTTGTAAAAGGTATTCCGCATTTCATTTTTTCAAAACCTTTGACTAATTTTGTTTATGAAATGCCATCTTGTAGCGGTCTTAATATTTTTGGTATCAGGTTGGGGCATTGGTATTCTAGCATTTCCATTAACCAATGTACTGGACTTAAATAACCATCATTATCTATGTCACTTGAAAAAGAAGCTAGAGGCATCGTGTTTAAGCAGGGCTTTTCTTGGGCTAGTAGAGTTGAAAGACCCTCAAATGTGAACATGTGAGTTCCTATTACTTTGCGAAGGTGTTGATATATTGACTTAACTCCGCATATCCATATAACCGGACAAAGTGAGGACTTCCCGGAGAGACAAAAACCAACTTAGTTCCCTTTTATGCAATTATCGCTTCTTCTATTGTTTTGGCTTCAGAAAGTCAACTACATAGAAAGTTTAAACGATCTTTGAACCAATTGGATATCTTAATTCTTCATATGGCTACGTGTTGTAATTTTTTGTAGCCAAATGCGTTGCAGAAGCTTTTCCATAGTTTTGATTCTGAACGCCATAAGATTCTTGAAACTCTTGATCTTTGTTATAGTCACATTAACCGAAAATGATGCGGCATCTAATAATTACGAAATGCAATTTGTATCGAATCGTTTTCTATTAGTTCCATTTAGTTGAGTTGGATATGCTCGATTGATGAATTTGTTATACTGTGTTTTAATCGGTAATCCTTGTTGAATTGTTTTTCTATTTATAGTATTCTAGCTGCTGCTAATTCTGCTAATGTAACAAGACTGTTTAGCCATTTAATTTAATTATTATTGAAATTGATTCAACCAGATATGTTTCATTCAAATTAAGATTTCTGATCCTTTTCTATTCCTTCTAGCATCATTTCCATATATATATATATATCTGCACCTGTGAGCTGATCAATAGGTCTTGGAGTGTTGAAAATGGTTTTAAACGTTTTTATCCAGTAATGTGGTTTCGTAATTGTTTTTAAAATTAAAGCTTGCGTTTGCGTGTTGAATAAAGATTGAATACTGGGACTTATTTTTAATAATATCTGTTTGTGTGATTTCCTTCTTGAAGTCAAAATTCCAGAGACCTCAACTATGATTTTTGTTTTAGGTAGGCCTTATCGTTGTGCTGCTTGTTCTGTTACAAATGTAGCTTGTGAGCCTGGACTGAAGAGCGCTTGCTGTAGATCGAAGCTTCCATAAACATTTCTTACTTTGACAAAGCGGTTGCTAAAAGTACCCATTACTTGACATTATGTTGTTTATAGCTGGTATCATTGCAGTTTGGTTGTGCCTTATTTTTTAAGTTTAAACCTATTACAATTTGAAAATCTAATTTTACTTGTACAATCAATGGTTTGGATTCTCTGTTCATATTCTGCATAAATTATGTAACATCGCTATTTGACTTCTTTCCGTGACTTTCAATTCGTTAAAGCACGAACATACTTCTGTTTGTACATCGATGGTTTTTTTTGTTGCTGTTACAAAGCTCGTCTTAATGTTTGAACTTTGTTGATTTCTGTATTGGTGATAGACCTTTTCCACCAATTGCGTTTAGCAACTAAAATCGTCTTTCCAAAAATTTTAAAAATTGACAAGTCGTTTGGAATTCTCTCGGATTGTTTATGAACAGTTCTCATAAAGTCGACGCGTCTAATGTTCTACAATATAGTTAATATCAAAAAGGGCAAGTGAATATCTGCATAAATAGATTCTGCATAAATAGATTCCTAAAAGCAGCTGCAGACTCGGTTTATAAAATCACCGTAAAAATGTGAAATTTTTATGTTTGGCAAACGAATTTCCATCGGTTTGCTATATTATTTATCTGATTTTCTTCCACCTCGTTCATTATTTATATTACTAAATTATCGTAATCCTGCTTTATATTTTCATAATGATATTCTACAAAATATTTCATTGTGCGGCTTCATCCTCCTCTTACACCTCTATACTTAAATTTTCATGCAATTTCATGATCTCATCATATCCTTTCTATGTTTTTCATTTTGAAGTTTAAAGCTGGTCTTGACTTGTTGTCTGTTGTCATATATCGTTCAGCTAAGTAAATTTGGTATTAGGTATTTGTGTTTTACTGTTTGTTTCTTCTAACCACTTACGTATGTCATAAACAAATGTGTTGTACATATTTCAAAACTTCCTGTCTCTCGCAAAAGTATTGGTGCGTTGGGTCAAAACTTTTGTGAATTTGGTCATCATTTTGCCCATATACTCAATGTTTGCGCGTCTTAGCGCAGCGATTTTTAATTCCAGATATCCAGATTTTCTTTTTGTTCGTTCGTCTTTCTTATAGTTCGTGTGCAACTGAACATTTTTATCGGGTCGTTCCATTTGTTGTTGTAATGACGAATCCATGGTTGCTTTTAAATGAAAGTTTTATTTGTTTCGTTCTGCTTTTGAGGTTCTTTTTAGTGCAGTGGACTGATATGTTGGTTTAGATGCTTGTACATAATGGCTCAAAGTCCATTGTTAGTTTTGAGTAGTTCTTGAGATTTATTAATAGTTAAAAGATTACCTCGGGTGGGTTTTTTTGACTAAGCGAAAAAGCTGTTTAGTGGTTTAAGGATTAATTTTATGCTAACTTGGCTAACTTGAGAAAAATTGATCGGTTCTATATGAAAAATATGATCGTGTTTTAATTTTTAATTATTTGGCTATAAACAATTTTAAATTCATATATGTATCTTGATGTGTGAACAACCGGCATTCTCAATAATATCAACAATCATTTTTGTTTCTGCAACAGATTTTCTTATTATGATTTGTGCCATACGCAACCGAGAAAAGTTATTTTGAATACCAAAAAGATAAAGATCAAAATTTGGACGTACACGTATATGTTTTATCAATGACTAGTCACTGATTACACATGCGTTTCGGAATTTCAAACAATCGTATGACTCAATCAATCGGGGGAATCTATATATGATTTGCTTTTGAATACATGGAAAAATATCTAAAATTATAGATGTTGTATAACATATTACAGGTTATAGGTTAAGTACAAAAAATATATTCAACTAACTTTAGTATACATTAACGAGAAGCTCTATATTCTATAGATACTACTTATTCTTACTTTATGATTCATCTTATGCAAAGTGGAATTTTCAGAAAATGGATGGCATAACCAAGTGTAAGACAGCACCATTTTTCACTCAGGAGTTTCTATCTAGGAGGATAAAGATTAATACGAATTTGAAACTCTTGTAGAAAGTTAGTAAATATCATTCAACAACTATTTTGCAACGGATACAAGTTAACGTAACTAAATTTCTATAGCTTTTGATCTTTTATTGAACTAATGAAACTTCGCTCATACCATGTTGATAGGTACCTTCTGCCACTAAAATAATATTTAACGTCATTAGTTTCATTCAAAAATTATCCCGAAGTATTTCTCTTTGTACTATTCTAGCGCTGGTATTATATTCTCTTTTTTCAGTGACGACGATAGTCATTTATATAGTCTACCAAGTTAAGAATTTTAATAAAATTTAGGAATCTTAATTGTAGTTATGTGGATACAAATCGATTAAATCTACATATTTTTATTTTTTTACGATTTGACGTTTTACAAATGTTTATGAAAGCATTAAAATTCTACACTTCATCGCGATAATTTAAAATTAAGCAAATTGTCGTAAACCACGATCTCAAAGACAGCTATATGCTCTACTATGCGGCTGAACTCGATTAACTTATATTACTAAATTCACAGGCCCTATCATACCGTAAAGTTTTTAATCATATAGGGACTCGCATTTACTAACATTTATTAACATGCACCTATATATTTCCAGCGCGATGATCGTTTTGTCTTATGTTAAGATCGTAATAAGCTATTATTATTAAAAAAAAAAAAAAAAAAAAAAAAAAACAATAAGAGTAAAACAATCAAAGCATTAAACTTATAAATGCAAAAATTTCAATGGGTTATTAAAAAATCAGCAACGACGAATACATTTGAGTAAGCAATGCAACGGTGTAAGGGTGTGGCATAATTATTGTATACAATTTCATTATGTTTGTTATGGTAATACTTGAGACTTTATTTTATGTTATACATATATAGTTATACAACTGAAATTTATAAGATTCAAATATCAACAATATCCAAACGTTAATTTTACTGGTTATTGTGGTGACAAAAAAGAAACTTAACTAAAAGTGTTTGACCACCCATTAAGTGACGAGATTAATTTCTTAAATTAATTATAAGATGCCGTCGCCGTTTTTTGTATATTATCTAAAAAAAAATGTTTTCTTTTGGTTTTTTATTAGGTTTTCAACACTTTTTGGTTGTATTTTTATATCATTATATCTTAGTTATAACAAATATATATATATATATATATATATATATATATATATATATATATATATATATATATATATATATATATATATATATATCAATTTATAAATAATTGAACCGATTAACGTCATTGATCATGACAGTAATTAAAAACAATTATAATGGTTAAGATAATTTGTAGTCCCGAGTTCGATTCACGTCATCGACCAACAATTTGTAAATCAACAGCATTGAATAATTAAATTTTGTACCGTTGATCGAATTATGTGTAGACAAAAAGTTCGTTGGGCTAACCATAAGTACTCCCTTGGCCAATTCGCAACAAGAGGTTCAAAAGGTTTCTTTAAAGACGCGGTATGTAGGATGATTACGACCTACATACTATATTTCAGTTTAATTTGTATACGGTGCATTGCCTTGGTGAAAGAACACTTTTTCTTCTTTAATCTGGACGTTAACAGTAATTTCTTCCATAAGCCGCATATTGCAAAGTGCATTTTTAAATGCATTTTTCGCATTTTAAGCGATCTCCTTTTTAAGGATAGGGCACAACGTGGCCACCTTCCATTCATCAGTCTGTAATAAACAAGTCCTGACAATTACATAGATTGTCCGACGCGCTCTCCACCGCAGCTTTATATATCACGCTAACTCATTTGGTGAATCAATAGATTCAAAAAGGAAAAAGGGAATCAGCAACTTCGGTCCACCAATCCGATAGAAGAAAAATGTGAGCCCCTATAACGGCTCACATCATGATGGAGAGAAGACAAAAAAACTCAATAAAAAAAACTTAAAATTAAAAAAAAATATTACAAACAAAAACTTACATTTATTACTTCCCCAGCGGTCGTCCGACTACCACCCCGTCCGAAAGTCACCACTAGAAGAATCGAGTTTTTTTTTCAAAAACTCCAAAAAAAAAATGTCCCACCAAAAAAAATGTACTAAAACAAATATCAATAATTTATGGTGGGGACGGTCATTTTACTCTAACACAATAAGAATTATTGAGTTGAGTCAGGTAAGAGGATAAAAAAATTATGCCATAAACGCATAAAAATGTCAATTAACAAGTACACTGCCCTTACCATATACTTGTTATTACTTGAAAAATACAATTTTTTTATATGAATATTTATAGCTTCCTATTAGCTCTTATAGGTTCCTAATTTGATTTTATAAATTATTGCGAAACAACATAATTTAATTGTTTTGCAATCAACGAAAAAAAATGAAACCGAATTTGACCGAATTGGTAAAAATGTTTTGGATTGAATGAATTGGGCTTGGAACGGGGCCATGAAGTGCCATCCGTTACAAGTCATACTTTCGTTTTGCCATACTTATCAAATAAGGTCATATAGATGGTTCCACAAAGTATTCCAAGAAACATTTATCTCCGCGGTTTCCATGATAATCCCAAGGTTTTGACGAAGGAATTGTCATCGCCATTAAGTACCTTCTTAAATTCTGACTCTACCGCGTTTGTATCAATAATTTTGTTTGACAGAGATGGCTGCTGGTGCATGAGTGGAATTTACCAAAGCCTATTAAAGCAGTCATCTTAACGCAAAAAAAGAACTGGATGAAATACCATATTATGTTTAAATTGTATGTTTCCATGTAAGGCTGGGCGTCTCAGTAGGCGTTTTTCGAAACTGAAAAAACGTAATTTTGCCATGTTTGATGAGTTACCAAAAGGAGCAGGAGTTTCTCTTGTGTGTGTGTGTGTGGCCAAGAGGTGTCTGACAACTGGATGATCAAATGTGCTAACAGACTTGGTACCTTCTGGTATTCCATCTATCTACCTTCCGAAACCTTATAATTTGATCGTAAAATTTGTTCACCGTACGTCTATAATACCGTAAGTCATAAATTGTCAGATAAGCTTGGAGCGCTATGCATTTTTCCTGAGATTACCCAGACAAGTTGCGTATTTTGTAGGTCTGAAAGATTTGATAGAGCCAATTTGATACCCACGGATAATAACGCTAAGTATACAGAAATAAAACTTGTTCGTAATATCAATTAACAGCGTTTATTAAGGAATTTTAATTGATTTTAATGTAAGATTCATTGTGTAAATAAATTTTTTAATTGAATTTGTTTTGTATGTGAATAGCGCACTTCATTAATTTTCTTCTACTCGTCTAGTTTGGTATCCGTAAATTATTGTCATTGTGAAAATTAAACATAGTTGCCTGTGAATTGTTGTGTTTGTGGGGTAACGAAATATATGTATCTATAGATACACATTATATTGGATTAATTAATTTTTATTAACGATCAGACATTAAAGATACTGCCAGTGTATGCCACTTAATCGGCAAGAGTCATTTTATAAGTCTAAGATGTTTTTAGAAGTTCTTATTCTCACAAAAAAAAATTTCCATCTCTAGATTTATTTATTAGATTGAAGTGAATTTCGGCGATATTTTGAAAAATACTGCCTCAATTTAAGATGCTTGGTCCTACAACTATATACGGTGTTATTTTATGGCACTACAAAGAATATCCCAAAAGGGCCATATTTGAAATTCTAACATATTTGGTAATTGCGACAGGTATACATTTAGATACAAATTATTCAATATTTTTATTTTTTTATTTACTTTTTTACTATAGAAGATGGCCAGAATATATGTGTTGCACTTCTGTGGAAACAATATGTTCATAAGTTTTATTATATGAATATCAAAAACAAAGAAATATTGCTAAAATTTATTTTTTACTGGAATATTTTTTTGTAATATTTGCATACCTTAAAATTATAATAAAAAAAAAAAAAAAAAATTATTGTTTAAATAAATTCATTGGATCAATAAAATAAATTAATTAAAACTGATGAAAGATTTCATTGAATCAATTAAATATATTTAGTAAGCTTGATTAAAAGTTTCATTAAATCAATGATTATTGCATTTATTAACATTGATTAAAAAATCATTGGGTCAATTAATACCATTATGAATACAATTAAATAAAATTATTAATACAATTGATTAAGCTGTTCGTAGTATTAATAAAATATTAATTTGTTTATCAGGTAATGAACATTTGTTCATTTAGCCAATAAACTAATTCATCGGACCAGTTTTGATGATTTTTTCATTGGCTCAATGTACTTTTTAATTGTATTTGCGTCGGGATTTTTTTGAGTGACATGGAAGCGCAGGTCAACCTGTCGTGGAGTATCAAAGTTCGGATCAGTCAACTGAAGATTTGCAGGAATGTTGAAGAATGT
The DNA here is from genome assembly GCA_963556175.1 of Tipula confusa. Lineage (NCBI taxonomy): Eukaryota > Metazoa > Arthropoda > Insecta > Diptera > Tipulidae > Tipula > Tipula confusa. The sequence continues at coordinate 813,705 of OY744475.1, forward strand.
TGGTGAGCAATATATCTACCTTCTTATTTTCTAATATAGCACGATATTGCCCGTAATTTTTTGATCTTTTTTGGTTTCTTTAATTTATTTATTTTGAGAATTGAAGAAATTCAAATCACTTATGGCTTTGGAATAGAATTATTTCATCGCCCATAATGTGCAACGTACATATGTTTTTCACATGATGTTATTAAAACTACTGTTCTGGGGCTGATTGCATTAACTCAAAGCACCTTTCTTAGGGGGAAAATGTAAATGTTATCCAGATAAAGCTTTCCTTTGTGCTGTATACAAATAACTGTTAAATGTAGTATTATGCAAATTCAACCCTGAATTGGAGCAATTATCGATGGCTAAGAAGTTTACCCAAATTTGTGTGTTACTAAACTGATGCTTAAAAAATTTTTTTTTGGTTTTAATGAGGACAACATATATAGTTTGGTTTGGATTTGCGTGCTAATTGAACACGTTTATATTGATTTCTAAAAGCTTTTATATTAATGCAATTATTATCGTATTCACATTATTATTACATTCTCATTACAAATAGACTAAATACCAAATAGTTGTACACATTTGAGTTTAGTAAAGTTCGTCGTAACGAATAATCATTTTAAATAGTTTATACTAAGCTTTATTACTTTTAAAGAAAAATACAACCAATAACAGTCTTTCTTTAGTATAACAATAAACCAATGAACAATAAACTGCCAACAACAATCGAAAATTGAATTATAAATGATCCAGATTTAAATTAAGATGAACATTGAACAACCAAACAAAAACTTGAACAAAACTTTTTCTACTACTTTGTGACAATTGCCGCTATAAATATTTCAAGTCAATTGCGCGAACATCTATGATATTGTGCGTAGGTGACTTTTTATAATCGTGTTTTATGCTCAGTAAAAAAATATGTTCTCATTGTTGTAGTGGGTAAATGCATGAATTTTGTAGTATCTTATATATATATATATATATATATATATATATATATATATATATATATATATATATATATATATATATATATATATATATATATATATATATATATATATATATATATATATATATATATACGACTCGATTATCTGTATTTTGTATTTTTTATAAATCACTGAGATTTCATTTTATATTATTGCGTGTGTTAATATACTTAACGATTCAGTTTTGCAAAATTGTTGCTGTCGTTGTTTCTATAAAAATCGATATCATTAATTTTGTGGGATGTCAACGTTGCAATACACAACAAATAAAAAGTTGTTAAGAATAAAAATCCCATCACCGCTTATTAATATCATTGGCCTCAATGGAAATATACGTTATATGTATACATTTTTTTTAAATGAAAAGTTTTTTTTCTTTTCATCTATACTAGCGGGACAGATGTGATTTGTTTGAAAACAATAAACACTTAGCCACACAAGGGAGCTTTGGAAGCTTCATTAATTTCAAGTTTAGTAAACTTATGTATGTGTGTATCATACTTAATTTATCTGATTTCTGAGGTTCGGGATTTCTTCCAATGTGGCCGTACCATATGGCCGTTCGCTTTAAAAATGTATTTATTTTACCTATTGTTTTCTGTTATTTACCTACATGCATATATGATTTAGTATAAGAACACCGATAATTTAATTAAAAAATATGTTTCACAAACAATTCAAAAACCGAAATATTTCAAATATCTTTACTTAAATGAAATAGTTCGGCTCTTATTGACCAATCAACTAAAATGTTCATTAGATTCGATCGAACCAACGTGACATGGAAAAAATAAATTTTTTATTTATTTTTTTTTCCGAAACTCGAACCTGTCCAAAAATTAACATAACATTTTTACAGAGATAGAAAAATCACAGGGAGCATATTTTTTATATTGGTTTGAAAAGTGAGGAAAGATTTTTGATAGATTATACATAAACATACACACACGCACAGAACATGGTTGTGTTTCTTTGGATACGATCCCCAGCGCATCTTTTAATATATAAATTCACTTTGTTCGTTTCTTTTATTTCATAAATTTTATAATCGATCATTATTTGAAGATAACACATTCTTGATCGCTCTTTAAACTATAAACAACAATCATCCAATTCTTTATGAAAGAATTTTATTGAGAAGATATATTGTTGTTGTTAATATGGTATATTCTGTTATATTTCATTGGGTTACATAAAAAATAAAAAAATTAATACGAAAGATCTTCGACATGATCACCAGAAAATCCAGTACAGTAAGTCATACAAATTTGTCCATTAATAACTGTGGTATACCAGACTAAACGTTTCTTATTTACAAAAATACAAACGATCCAGTGAGGTGACCTGCCGTTCAACATATATACATGTAATAATAATACATGAGTAGAAATTGTTCAATGTCAACGGTCATCAAAATACAATGAATAATCATTATGATTGATCAAAATTCAATCGTCCGTTTCATTGGAATTGTAGTTGTAATAAAGAATTAGGTATCATGGTGTGGATTCATCGGATTGTCCATGACGTAACTGAGTCGTAGCGCATCCCTTATTTATTGTTTATATTTTATATTTACTCAAAAAAAAAACCGAAGATGATTTTCATTATTTAAAATTATTTTAGATAACATTTTTTGATAAAAGAGCCATCGTAAAAGGAATTCACATAGTCCATGTTGGTATAAAAACAAACTCGTAACAGTGTTCTAGGGTAAATAAAGCTTGCTAAAAACAAGTTGTACTAAGCAAGGTTAGACTTTAAAGGTTTTTTAAGTTGTCAAGCGTAATATTCGTGATTTGAGCCTTAGTAAATGTCGAATTAATGGGACTTTCAAACGCAATAATTCATTCCCTCTCTCTATCTCGATGATTTTTATTCGGCTGTTTCGATTTATATTTGGAAGGCTAAACCGGCATCCTCAGGTTTGGACAATGTTAATTTAAAAGTCGTAAAACTTGTTTTCTTTTCGTTATATTGAGACTTACGAGTACTTTGAATTTTATCCTCAAGTCCTCGTCCTAGACCAGTTTTTCAATTAACTTTCAAGCAGTATTTTTTTATGATGTCCAAACATATAGAAACAGTGGTTAAGATCAAGATTCGGTTATTACAGGAATATTGCTTTGATGAATTATGACTTACGTAGTATAGTAGCCTGGTCGATTTTCAACAGGTTTAGTTTAAATTTCAAGACATTTCAGTTAATTATAATAAATAAGAAATCGTTAGATAGTTCTTCCTTATTCCATAGATTTATTTTGACGGCCCTTTTTTAAGGTTTTCAAATACTTTTAAGGATTAAAGGTTAGTTTTTAGTAAAACTCTTTCTTGGGGTGACTATTTAGTTGGTATTAGTAAAAATGCGTATTAGTTATCCTTCAATGCTTGTTCCAAGTTTATTTTTAGCATTAGGAAATTTTATCATACTTCTCCTTATTAAAGTATTGTTTTAGGTTGAATTTTATTTGTGTAGCTTATGCTTTTTAGTTTCCAATTGAACTAAAGCCTAGGTTCCAATTGAACTAACATAGGATCTAGGGTCATTCGTTGTAAAACAACTTATTTTACATACATTATACTTTATAAAGATATATGATCTGCTGTGGTAACAGCGTGATAGCGTTTATGAAAATCATTTTGCCGTCGGTAATTGGGCTTTGTTAGTTATATATATATATATATATATATATATATATATATATATATATATATATATATATATATATATATATATATATATATATATATATATATATATATATATATATATATATATATATATATATATATATATATATATATATATATATATATATATATATATATATATATATATATATATATATATATATATATATATATATATATATATATATAGTTGTAGATCACACACTTTGTTATTTATAAGTGAAATTATGCCATATGAGAATAACCGAACGTCGGATACCTGCCTTCGGTTATACTCAAATGCCATATATTTGATGAAAGGCATGTTGTCAAATTATAGCAATTGAACGAAAATACCTGAATTACGGTCTATACAAAGTAAAGGCAGCTGCACGTATGCGGCTCGTGCGCTGCGCATATCAGCCGCATATCAACCAATCAAATCAACACATCTAAACAATGTGACAAGATTTACCAATCAAAACACTAAAAAAAGAAATAAATAAAAACCGAAAAAATTGTTTTTACTTTGATTTTATTCTTTATAATTTTTTTGTTTTTTATTTTATTTGTTTTTTGTTCCGCAACAAAAACATTCATTTTTTGATTTACCAATCAAATCACTCGTTTTGATTGGTAAATCTTGTAAGTCGCCTTAAAGGGACATCGAGTACGCTAATTGAATTTCATAAAAAAAAAATAATTTTCACACTTAATTGTTATGTTGTTAATTAAAGAAATACAGAACTACATTGATGATGGTCCTGAAATTGATCCAAAAATCAATTATTAAATTGGAGAAAAAAATTACATGTCGTTTTTTTCTCAACAACATTAACAAAAATAGCCGTGTAAAGGTGTTTTTCACAGCGAAACATATTTTAAATGCAAGAAAAACGTGAGATATAAATATAAATTCGCCTGCTATACGAGTGAGACGGACAACTTTTGCTGCAAAACTGGCATACAAAATAATTTTGTATTTTTTCGTTTTGTTGCCATAATTATTTACAAAAAACATAAAATCAAAATACTTTTTATGGATTGAAAATACATGTGCACATAAAAATATAAAATTTTTGTTAATTTTTTTTATAGCTAAATTCATATTTTATTTTTATTTGCTTGTGGTAAGAACTAAAATTTTGAGGTTAAAAATATTAAATAAATTTTTGATATTATTAAGATATTTTTTTATAATATTGTTATATTGTACTGTAATTGATAAAAAAAAAATTATAAAATATTATACTCATCTGATCAATTTTTCGAATCTATAAATATACATTAAACTTTGCCAATCTCACCCTGATCCCTCAAACCGGCTCGATTTTACCGCAGTGGAAGCGGAGCGAATTATTTAAGAGATTAAGTAACATGGCGGCTTATAAATGTCTTCAAACGAGCGCGAATTCTGCACGGATTTCCAGTGTTTTTCCCTCCGCGGATTTTATTATAGTGTTGACAGGTTTTTTCCACTTTACAAGCTTACTTGTTTCAAAAAAATTTTATAAAGTTTGTGCGTCAAAAAAAAATTAAAAAATTAAAAATTTGTCTTTTAAAATGTCGAAAACAGAACGTTTATAGAAATTGTTTGGAAATATCCAATTTTATAGCATCTACTATCTCATGATAATTATAAAAACATAAGAAAAAAGATAAAATATGAAAGGAAATTGGAAAACTACAATAATTTTTTTAATTCCAGATAATATTTTTGATATTCTAACTAATTTGCATTTTTAAATTGAAATATTCAGTAAATTATTATAAAAATAATTAATATTTATGTGTTTACGACAAATTTATAAAAGAACTATCATTTTATGTTTTTATTTTCAATCATTTATTTCACAAACAAAACTGTCAAAATTTTATTAAGTTTAACAGCGAAATTATCGTTCTGGAGTGAGCATACACTCTAATTCCGTGCGATTTCCGCTACCGTTGCGAATAATTCGTTTCCGCTGCAGTAAAAACGCGTCGGTTTGAGGGATACTAAACCAAAAACAAAATTTATTTTGGATTTGTGTAAATAAATTTTTCCTTTTTTTTATTTAGGGAAGACGTAAACTTTTATAAACTATAAAATTTAGCTATAAAAAACAAAAAAAAAAAACAGTTGTCTTCGTTACTCAAGTGGAGTTTAGTACTTTTTTGTTTTGGCTGCAGATTTTTTCATATAAAATATGTTCCACTGTGGAATAACACCATAAGTATTGTACATTGTCTAATCGGTGGAGTTAAACCGTTCACCCACAATGAAATATTTACTGTCATTTTTTTGCTGTCAAACCAGAAGGAGAAAAAGTACTAAATTACTTTAGAGTGACAAAGACAATCGTTTTTTTTTTTTTTTTTTGTTAAAATAAAAAAATCCAAAACGATGGTCTTTGTCACTCTATAGTAATTAAGAATTTTTTTTGCTTATGGTTTCACAGTAAATAAACACTGACAGTACATGTTTCGATGTGAGAAGCCGGTACAATACATATTTTCAATTATTTTTTTTTAACAATTTTCATTTGAGGTGCCTAATCTCATAGTTAAGAAATGGTTAGTAAAATGTAATTATGATATGGCCAATAAGGAGTCGGTTAAGTGTGAGCTAAAAAAAATAAAGGCTTTTAAGATACGTTAGTAGGGATAATATAATAAATTAAATAAACAATAAACAAAATATAAAATAGAACAGAGCACTAGAAGAGGAAACTATACGCCTATAGACACTAGCCCATTAGAGTACCAAATTCCAAAGCGCCTAGACATTAGCCCTTAATAGGGCACCATACTATCCAGCCTCCAACATTGTTGTTTGTTATCTATATGTATGTGTTGTTGACCATGCAACTTATGGCACCGTTGAACCTCCAATTCGTTTCCGGGTCGGCGAACTTGCTATCATCGAACCACTTTTTATTTTGGCTACGATTGATGATATGGGCACCTATAGCACATTTTTTATGTACCCAAGTTTGTCTAAGTGGATAAATGATTCTGGCCCTGAATGGTTTTTAGGTAAATACTGTGTTGCAGATAGTTGTTGTATGTCAAGTATAAGGTTCGTACATTAGGGAGTTAGAATTAGGATGGAATTTATGGGAGGTGGTCCGTCGTACGCGGTTACGTATTAGTTTCAGTATGTGTATGCGGTCGAGTTTGAAGTTCATGTAATGTGTCATGTTGATTATGTCTTTATTCCGTCCCACTTTTCCTATATTTCTGTCTAACTGCACGAACCCATCTGCACTCGAAAATTATTATTTTCTCTATATAACTCTGGTGGAAATTGTACCAAATTGGTCAAACCTGTATAGGTTAATAGTGATCCAATTAGAGCTTGATAGCAAATCGCCTTAACACACTTTATGATATGTTTGGTACTGAATAACCTGACCAGACCGAATATTATGGGACATGATTTTATTAATTGTAGTATGATCTGATCGTTCAGATAGCATAATCGGTCGATGTTCACACCTCAAGGTATTTAACCATGGCCACTTGAGCGGTATGTGGTTCATGTTTATTGTATAATTATTTGCGTTGCGTGGATTACCGTGGCATGCACAATGCAATGGGTTAAGAAATAGGATTATTTCACATTTGGCTTCATTGACCTTTATCCGCCAAGTGGGTAGGTAACATATAGCAACGTCAATCGCTTTCTGTACGCTTGTCGTTTTATCGGCGATATAATTACTCTTTCCGTTGATTACATTATATCATTGTTTGAACCAGGCCACTGTTTAACAGTTGACTGCTGATTAGGTTGGATGGGGGAAACATATGATTATTGAAAGCGTAATTTTAGATAGTGAATAATTTCGTAAGTACCGATCTTGACCGATCGTTAAGTACCATTTCAGTTTTGCAGTTGAAGCAGCTTATCAGATAAAATTGCAGCAAAAAAAATAGACTGTGTAGTTTTTGCAGCAACAAAAAATTAATGCAAAGGCTGCTAATGCCATTTTGGTTACATAACATAACTTTTTTTTGTCAAGATGGATCGAAACAGTAAGTATTTCTTCCACTACTACATAGTCGTAGAAGGCATCATTATTATGTGCCTTAGTAGACCGAGAAATTTTGTTTCTTGGCTAGTGGTTAATAATATCGTATTGACTACTAGTAAATAATGAGCTCTCGATGTAAAGCGATTAAACAGGATATGGAGATTATGATTATTCCCTATATTGATAAATTAAAGTGGATTTTGGTAAGAATAAAAAATCCAAATAAAATTCACAAGATAACATACACGTATAAATTATCATTGAGTACTGTTAAAAATATGCCAAAAGTAAAATTTTATTAATACTCTTATTATTACACCAAATTTTAAATTTGTCATATGATTTTAAGTAAATATCTCTCCGATTTTTGGGGCAGCAGTTGGTCTGTTATATATTCAACCATCTCACATATTTCAGATGGCGAACCGATTAAACAATCAATCTCCATTTTTTTTAATTGAATGCCGATTTGACTCAACAAAATTAACAATTCCAATAACAAAACAAAAAGCATTTTAAATTTACACTTACTACATTTCAAATTAATATTAATATTAATTAGTATTAGTGTTTCCTTATCAAATTAATTTTCTTATCAACAAAAAAACTTAATGATTGGTGTGTAGTACTTCTAGTAGTGGAAAAAATAGTATGTATATACACCACGCTTGAGAAGTGTTATTACTATAACCCTCGACGCTCCGCGTCTCTGTTTTATAAACTCGCTCGGGCTATAATAGCATACTTCTCAATCTTGGTATTTAATATTCTATTATCGAAATGTTGTAAAATATTTGTTTATCATTTGTAGATTTTTGTAATTTTTGTATGTAGTTTTTAATGTACATTTTTTCCTTTTACTATTAGGGGAAATCGACAGGAACTGTTTTGTTCCGACAATAATGGTTTCAATTTAAATGAAGCCTCTCCTTCTGTAACCCATAAGTATATAAAGATTTTTTTTATACAAAAAAAAATTTATTTGTAAGGTTTTCTTCGTATTCTATAGGGATATTTGAAGCCCCGAATGAACCAAGGATTATGTGAATTCAATCAAAGCAAATCAACTACAAATACTTTGTGACGTAAATGTTTGGATCAGATGAAAAAATATGCTAGAATTCATCAACAATGTTTTCAAGCAAGAAAAAAATTTCAGTAATCTGTTAGTCTTATACAACAGAACTAAGAAGCATAAGAGAAAAAGTGGACGTGGGACATACTGAACATTTTGAAACCACTGAATGCCCAAGTTTAGCGGGAAACCCTAGGCGAACCAAGCATAATAAGGAGATTATGAGAAAGAGAGCCAGCGGCATTAGAAAGAAAAAATCAAATTAGGATTTGAGATATTTTAATCTCTTAAAACGAGCCTGTAACATCCCAAAGGCTTGTTCGATTATTGTCCTAGTTGAATTAAGCTTCACGTTAAATGCAATTTGTTTGTGAATTAGGACTCCGTTGTCTTTATAAGGCACCGTCAAATATTTTTAAGTGCGTAAGTGGTATTACCAAGCAATTGACAAGCAGTTGGTAAATCAAAGTTCCCCACCTTCAAAATTTCTGCAAAATGAATTACTGGTCCAAACTCTGGCATCGTGGCTTCTTTCGGGCCATCCAAAATATCTGTTAATAAATGTCATTTGGCCCTACAAATACGAATGAAAACCTTTTCCATTATAAATACTCTTTTTCAGGCGCTTTTTTAATTAAATTTATTTTTTTATTTGAGACTTCGTTTCAGATGAGAAATGACAGTAGAATAACTGCTCTTACTTTATTTTTTTCAAATTGGACAATTTTGGGAGCAAATAAAAATTTAAGTGCCTTCTAAATTTTCATAAATTTACCGAAGAGCTATTCCTCATCATTCGGAAATGGTTCTTAAACGTAATTTTATCATATTGATGCACGACTTCAATATAATTTACATTTAAAAAATATTTATATTTATCGACACATCGTCCACTGTGTCCTTTTTTGTCCTATACGCCATTTCAAAAATTTTACAGAAATCGATTTTTACAATTTTCATCGAAAATAAGTTTATCTTCCGAAGTAAATTCTAAACTGTTTATTGGCCTTAACACATCTTTAAATATATACAAACCACTGGAGGAAGGAGAATTTTTTGGGAAAAAAATGACGGAAGTGGATGTAGGTCCCATATCCATAGATATATTAAAATGATTTTTTTTATTTGGATATAGAAAATATATTGTAAAATTTAAATAAAATATATTAATATTAATATTATTTGTCATTATTACTCAGATTAACTAACATTTTTGTGTCAAAATAGTTGCTCTGTCATTTATGCGGAATTTTAAAAATCATTCTGTAAAATTTTTGATCTTCGTGATCGTTTTACGTTTTTCGACAACCTGACTGAACAATCAAAGATATGGTATGTATGCCATAGAATGGCCAAGAATGGAAAATTTTGGTACGATATTTGTTATATTAGTAAATTGTAGTAGTCTCGCAAATTTTAATTTTGAGTAAAACTGGTGATTCGGTTGCGATTTTGCGAAACACATGAATCTGACCGCAATATATTAGCTTCGTTATCTCTGGATTTTCTTTTAAAATTGCTTTTATTATCTTGATGATATAGTACTGGCATTGTCGCGTTCCCTGTTCTACCACTTTGGCTTTCATACCAAATGGAACAATAGGTAACTTTGTTGGCGTAATAATGTTTTATAAGGTAAATGATAAAGGTTGAACTTATTTAAATGAAAAATTTAAAAAGCAATGCTTTTAATTAAAGAAAATACTTTCTTAAAGTCATATGCAATAAATGCGATCGTATATTTTTAAACTATACTTTAAAACTTGCTGCAAATATCGAAAATATGCTTTTTGGATACAAAGAGGGATAAATTAAATTCTCTGTTCAATATTTTGCGATATATAAGATATTTCGGCTCTGCCGACCCACTAGTCTATTTGTATGAATCATACGTTTTTTTAATTTAACCTTCAAGTTACTTTATTTGTATACTAGCAGGCAAATACTGTCTTGAACTTCTAGTAGAAGGGTTAGCTAATTGATATTTTTATGTGTATTACTCGAAACGAAGGTTTCAGACCGCCAGTAGTTTATTCAACATTATTTTTAACGAATTGGTATATTGTTCTTTGAAAAATACACAACGTGTCTAAAAAAAAGCCCAACAAACTTTTATTTTTGTTTTCCATATGCCGAAAGAAATATTCAAATGAATTTCATTTCTTTGTATTTTCTGGAACTGTTTTTCCGTTTTACTTGACCAAACGTTACGTTTTTCGCGTAAAACATTTAATGATATGGAACACCTCGTATTTATACGTTTTTTATTGTGTATTTTACAATTGGACATCAACAGCATTACAGACCAAAGTTGACCGTTTACTGAGATCTTTTACAGGATCTTTCAGAATATTTTTTTGTAATTGGTGATCGCAAGAGGTGAGAACGATTTTACACATAATTGATCACGGTGTTATATATAGTGCTCAAAACCTTGATATATGAACTCATTCACTTCTAAATAATTTTGCAGATCAGTGTAGTTGGTTTCCTAAACATTTTATTTGATTTGTTGCAAGTGTGTGGAGTTAAATCCATGGTATCATTTACAACAAATAAACTTTATGATTCAATTAAAGATTTAAATTTAAATACTTAGCGGCAAGAAAATATGCTTGTAAGATTTCTAATTGTTATGTGCGGTTTATTCGGGCTTGCTATTATGACTACTTCTGCTACCTTCCATTGGACTGGTATGGTACAGTAGATAATTAGCATTTTTATCAGTAAGACTACCTAAGTATGCTTTGATAAAAGACTGCATAAATGGCTAAGAATTCTTATATTCTCCGGTATTCAATTGTTTTGCCAGGTTTTACGTAATAGAGATTTGCTGTTTCTCATGTAAATGTAGTTCTGAAATATACCTCTTGTTTCATATAACTCTATATTAGGTCTGGTATCTTAGCTTCGTCACTGGGCCAGTATGATGGTGAGCCACCAGGGTAAAATTAACATTTTAGTGTCTGTCTGCTGCAAACCATTCTCTACCATTTGTAGTCGTAACTCGTAAGTTTAGATCCGTAATGAGGGTTTTTCGCATTAAAGTCACCTCCAATTATATCCTCTTTTTAAATTGTTCTGTGGGGACAATATATTGCTGCTGCCTTTGTTTAATGTGAATTCCTACAGTGGTGACTTGAATTATTAATTTTTCTTGCTCTTTCTGCAGAATGAATAGAGTAAAAAAAGTTTTATCCGCTGATTTTAAGAAACGAAGATTTATCTAAATGGTTTTCGGATATTAGAAATACGCGTATGTAGTTTTTTCAGTATTATTTTTTTCAGTTATACAGTATTGATCCCATTCGCAATCCGTATTGCTATTCTAAATGCTGTATTCATGTTACTTAACATTTTATTTCGGATTGTGTCATGGGACCATGATGGGAGTTGCATTTTCTTCAAATCATATACGATATTGCTCAATTTACTTTATTGATATAGTCGCTTTGTAATAATTTCTATGGTGTTCATAATGTTTTCCATAATTCTGTTATTTCCAGAAGCCATGCATTTTATGCATTAATCCCAATCTTCGTTTTCTTTTAACATGTTAACGACCTTTATTTTGTAAATCTCCTTTTATTTCTTTACTGGGACAAGTGTAATGCATACGTCTTTACAAAACATTTATAAGCCTATTTCGTTTATCATCATAAGTAAACCATTAATATTTTTCAGCATCAATGACAAGCTTCTATAACTTTCTATAAGAAAGCTTCTATAAGAGTCCAGGGTATTAAATTTCCCTGAAAAAAATTAAATTAAATTAAATTTTTCCCGTGACTGAATTTTTGGATAACTATAGTTGCGCCCGCAATATTTATTGGTGGTGGTGGCTTTTTATTCGGTTGCACTAGTTTTGGTTCAGTATTTTTGGTTGGTTTACTACCTTTTGGTTGGTAAACATTACTTTGAAGCGCTTTTCATTCGGTACTCGTATTACAGATAGCATTTGATTGTTTTGCATCTGATGACGATTCAGCTTTTATTTTATACCCTTCCTGGATGGTTATTTATTATTTTTGAGGATCCTGTCCATATCCCTATCTTATTCCTCCATCAGATCCAGCTCGCAATTTACAATTTCCGCTGATTTCGCTTTGATCATGCAATTTTTGTTCCTTCCAAAAAGACATAAGACCAGCCTCCGAAGAGGATTGAGTTTCCAGCCGAATGACTAGAGTACCACCTCAGGTAATAATTCTTTTTTATAGTGTACATTGCATATATGACCTTGTTTATCCGTAGAATCAATTGTATTTCCCTTCTATTTTCTCCAGGTGCAGCTATAGACAATTTGTTATAAGTTTCCCCTCACGGGAATTGTCAAAATGGATTTTTAATAATTTAAATAAAATTTATTTTTAAATGGTAATAACTATTCTAATGGATAAAATATAAAATGACGAATATTTATATAGTCTGGAGGTTGACAAACAAAAACAACAAAAATGAGTTATGACATGCGCGCTAATTAATAAATATATCCACAGTTAGTAATAATATTATACGTCGTTGCAGAAAACTCTTTTCGTGTTTCGCATTTCCGAAAACAATCTGTAAACTAAAAACCTATTAACATGGGGGAAATGGTTTTGAAAAAATGTAATAGGTTTTAATCCCTGCTTAGGAAGCAAATTTTTTTGTTTTATGTTTTTTTTTTAAAGTGATTTTATTAATTGCTTCCTTAGTGTGCTTGTACTCTTAATTCCAAACTACTTAAAACAATTAAATAAATAAATAATTTTTCTCTAATTAACAGATATGTAGTTTGTAAGTGTCATTTAGATAATATTTTAATTATTATAAGGTTTTATAATTATATATAATTTATAATTTACATATTTTTACGACATAAAGGGTTAATGTTATCAATGAGACAACAAAGCCCATTTTCGTTTATTTTATAAAAAAAAAACAAAAAGATATCGTTGTTTCTTAATATTTTTCTTTAAAATTCTTGTATTTGCCAACCCACTAGACTTGACCCTATGACCTTATGACGTATACATTTCAAGACAGAAAACAAAATTTGTTTTGTTCACAAAACAATATATGATTTTTTTACACAAAACAATATTTGATTGTTGGTGCAAGCCTTTTTTGAAGATGTATTTGTTTGAGTTTATGATCACGTTTGCTATATTAACGTTATATGTATATGTATACTTCCGAAATGGTTATTTTAGATGTTTTGGTTAAATTTTGTGAAACATCAAAAGAGTTGCTTTAGACACATTTGTGTCAGTATTTTATATGTAGAATATCGGGCTAATTAAATGATGAAAGTTCGTTATAAAGTTTTTTGTCTATATATTTTGACAATACTGGCTGTGGTCAAATAGTCGGGCAAATCGTGTAGTATAGTAAATTAAAATTTTATTACATATAAATTTTGGCTTCAGTAATGTCTGAATTCTTTGGTAAATAAATTGATCTAAAGAGATATCCTCGATTCAGTCGCAAATTATTAATATAAGCCGTTGTAAAATTGTTGATTTACGACAGCTTAAATTGCGATTATAAATCAACATCCTCAATAATTAATGATCGTTAATTTGTAATTCAGCATTTTGCTGAATACGATTTGCTATTGTCATTTGTAATCTGGCACATACATTTTGGCGTTTTATTTTGTTCATATTTTAACAATAATTGTTTGTGCTATACACAATAATTCGCAAATATTAGCCAAATTTATTTATGTAAGATGAACAAAAACTATAAAATTTAAAACTAGCCCCTTTTTTATTATTAGATGATTCTGACTTATATTGAGATGAACATGAAAAGCATGGGAAAACTTGGCATTATAATTTTTAGAAGACTTACGGAATATAATATTTAACGATTTAAAATTTCATACAAGAAAAGCTGCAGTGAATTGCCAAAAACACCAAAAATGTACTGGAACTGGATGTGCTTCTCCGTTAGAGACGTTAGTATAACAATAAGCTGAAACCCCTATTGTTATTAATGAACAAGACGACGGCAAAATTTTGGTACTGGATGGATATACGAATCAAATTCAGAAACTACAAATTTAGGATAACCAATAACATAAACCACACAAAATTCAGGGCCGTCCAAGGTGAAAATCAAACCCGTTCGATGATTTAAACTATTTTTAATTTATCAAAATGTTTCTGTTCATCTATCATTGTTTCTTAAGTAAATTGGATAAATTCACCATCCTCTTCACGAGCGCAATTATCGTCGGTCTCTTTATCATTATCGGTATCTCCAGAATCATCACTATCATTCTCAAAACTACTAGGTTCTTTTTGTGTTTTGACCACTAAATGACAATTGATTATTTATTTTTGATTATGCAACTGCAAAATCTTTTTTTTAGAACAAGAATTCAATTAATTTTGTATTTGAGTTTGTTTCAAGCATTTTGGAAATAGGCTTCATAAGTTCTTCCTTTCATTAAGAATTTGTGATATAGATTTTAAAAAGTATCATAATTTCTGCAATATAATCAGCAAAGTATATGGGTACTCTAACTATTTATGAATTTTACAAAAGTGACATATTTTTATAAATCAGTTGGTTTTCTTTTTTTGAATTTTGACACTAATTTGTACACCCCTCAGAAACAAAAAAATGTAACCCCTTACTAAGAACTACAAAGTGGAATAATCAAACCAAAATCTTAATTTTCATATTTGATGCTCAATGATATATATAGGGTTGGATAATTTCTTTAATAAGCCATTTGAAAAATTCAGCTTAAATTTAAATAGGCGTAAAATTATTAGTTTTTTATTTAATAAATACATACTGTGAAATATCTGCCGATGAGGACCAATAAGGTATCGTAGAATAATTATATGTATGATAGCGATCTTATTTAAGTCTCCCTTAACAAATAATGATGATATGTTTAAGTATATACATTATACAATATACAAACATAAATAAATACAGATACATAAATAAATATTAACTGTCAGTTACTTTGCAATTAACTTTTAATCAAATTAACTATTTTAATTGGTGAAATATGAAGTATGGTCGCATGATAACATCATCGTCCAGATATACAAATTCTTTGTGGTGATCGATGCTAAAATGGAACTCATAAAATAAAAATTTATCACTTCAAAATTTTATTCACTTTTTTATTTGTAACCCATGTGATTAATGGCCAATTAATGGCGTTTCAAGAAACAAACAAAAATGTTACATGCTCCTTTGATATGTGGAAAACAAATCTGCTTAATATACATTTGCAGGTCATAGTAATAGTTTTTCAGTATTTATTTGTCTTTGCTGGAACTTCACATTGAACTGGGAAAAAAATAGAATGGCTTTAGCCACCATTTGGTAAACATTTAGTTTTTGCTATTATCATAAGTGACAAGGGGTTCGAGGAATCGTTGGTCACTTCTTTGGCCACTATGACTTTGTTTTAGACTTACTGATTTGAGGCCATAAGGCCGTTTCTAAGTTGTGTTCATTCCGTTCGTTCTTTTTCTTCTGATTTTTGTTTAACCAATAGGATTCATCGAAAATGACGAATTTTTTTTCGATATTTTTTTCATCAAGTTGATCTATCTTCAATTTTTTAACTGAAGGAATATGAAAAGAAAGAGACAATACGATGTATAGTAGTAGAGACAGAAATAAAAGCCTCGCTTCAAGGCCAACATGATAATACTAAACAGTATTTTAATATAACTAGTATTTTAATTATAATTTTTTTTTAAATCAAAAAATTTTAAAAAATAAAGGCGTATGTTGTAAATTTTGTAACTGCTTCAATATATATAGCTTTGGTAAGCATGCAGAGGAAAACTGTTAAAAATCGATTTACCATTTTTGCACCACATCCCCGCTTACTAGGTTAAAAAATAGGGCTAACAGTATTTTTACTGTGTTTTGAGATAATCGCTGGAATCACTCGAGCAAACGTTAAATCTCCGATGAGCTGTTTTGCTGTCGTTTTTCTCGATTCTTTAAGCATTGGACGTACTTACTTTACAACTTTTATAGTTGTTCTGTCCATCACGATCCTATTTATTGGACGGATTACATTCTACTGAGGATATAAGAATCATGGTAGAATGTTAGGGTGTTTAGCATCATATGAACATTGTGGATTGTTGAGTCTACCCTCCATCCAATATATATACCGTTTGCATATTTTGCCTGAATACTCTTTATATTGCATCAATTTTATTATCCTTGTGGTAGCTCACTCTATCTCCTTTAACGTTATACCTTCGATTTGACAAGATAGCTTTGCTTTTCACATTCATCTCTTCTTTGGATTAAGGGGTTGCATTTTGGAATATTTTCAGTTTCCCAAAATATTTTTAGCGTTTCGTTAAGATTAGGCCAATACGAAAATTTATTCTCGTCAGCTGATTTTTCGATTTTGTAAGTTTCCCAGAAACAGTCTACCTAATCAATTTTGCGCTACCAGGTTATTTTCTAGATTTTCTAAACGGCCTTCTCACAACACGCTATATAATCAATCTGCTCCAATTATCTTATCCACAACGCCATGCTTGCTAAAATATCGATCAGCTAATTGTAATTTCTTAATTTGTGTATATGCAGCCTTAATCGTTATAAAACCTCTGGTGAATTCTGGCTTGGTATATTTAGTTTATAAAATATTTCGCATTTTTACGTAGTAGTGCAAGTCGTTGTGCACATGATTCAAATATGAAAGATGCCTGGGACTCAGAACCCAACTAAATTCATCTCTTTGATATTTGTTCGCTGAATCAAGAACTCCAGTGACCGCAGAAGGTAGCAGTGTGGAAAATACATTTGACAATTTTATCTGCTTAGATGTAGAACCGTCTTCTGGTGTAGCATTGTGTTGCTAATTTTTTAATAGTTTTTTCTCAGAAGCTAAATCTCTTCTTATGCAACAGGCATTCGCAAAATATCTCAACAAATTCGTAAATACTGATTTTGACCACATTTAAAGCAACTCATGAACTGGATATTGGTCCTTGACTTGCATTTTTGACATGCATCACTTAAGCATTGCACTTATGATGAAGAGCTTTGCAAATATATTTTACTGGTAATGAAAAAAAAAGAAGTCGTGCAACGCGGCTAAATTAATACTGGAACAAGGTGCGAGATTATTTCAAACCTACAAACAATGTTTAAAAAACACAACAGTTTGATTCGTTTATTAAAAACTACTATGCCATCAGATGCCTATATAAAGTTGTATTAAGTGCAGACAAAACGTCGTCTTCAATGCACCGTGATAAGTGATGCAGTAGTTGCTGTGGTGGGCACCGAATGCAATCAACGTGACATAATTATTTACGCGTTTCAGAAACACATCGTTCGTACGATGCACTCCAATACCCAGTGATGTTTCCGCTTCGAGAAGAAGGCTACTTTCGAAAATTGAAAGTGTTGAAGAATATCTTTACTTATATACGTGATGCAATTGCCAATGATGAGAATGCTGTTAATATTGGACACATGGTAATCATGCCAGCAACGTAAACCGGTCAGCCACGGTACATACCCGAACACGCACAAGCTGCTACGAAATATGTTCGAAAGTATGGACGTCCAGATCTGTTTATAACATTTATATATAATCCTACGTATATAGAGTGAAATCCCAGATTTACTATTCATCGGCCAAAACTCATTGCACGCTTAGGCGTGTATACCCTAAAAACACTGAGTTTTATTATTTGCGATTGTTATTGCAGATGCAATCAAAGGTCCTTATTCGTTTATTGTAAACAAAGCGTCGATGCCGTAAAATGCCTAGTAAAATAAGACTCTTCAAAAATCCAGATTGACTATGTGAACATGCCATTTTGGCCCCTAAAAATGATGATGCAAAAAATTTAAATAAACAAATTCAATTTAAATTGCCCGAAAAACCAATCAAATACAAACTAATTTACACATTGACGAATGAGGCACAAGCAGTCGATTACCCAACCGATTTTCTTAATTCAATCGAGCCACCTGGAATGCCACCAAACGCAGATTGACCATAAAAACAGACACCAAATTTGATCTAGGCAACAGTCATCAGCGACAAAATCAAAGAAAACGATTTGCTGATGATTTCTAACGATTTACCCTTAGAATCAAAGCGGCTACGGTATTGCCTTCTAAATCGCCATCAAAAAAATATAAGGCAAAGATTACTATTGTTGGCGAAAGTACACAGCCAATTGTATGTTGCTTGCTCTTGAGTTGACACAGTCAAGAATTTAGTCATTTATATACTCCAAACAAAATTTACATTTTCCAGAAAAAACATGTTGTTTTTTTGGGTGTAGCAACGCGTGCCAGGTAACGCTTATACAAATATAGAATCTATAATGTCTTGTTTTTAAATAAATACACTCGAATAAACATTTTTAATAAATAAAATTTAAACTATTCGCTGATTTTAATTTGCCAATTAGGTCCGTTTCGAAGGATTATGTAAACCTCCATTTATATAATTTGATATGCTGTCAACTTTGTCGCATGACAAAATACCGCGCATCCTAAAGAAATATGTTTTACCACCAACATTGTGACTGTCAAAGATAAAAATTCTTCTGTATGTAATGCCATATAGGGTTAAATAATGTTATGAGCTGATAAAACTTTAGTTTTGATTCTTATTTAGTTCTCTTTCGTTTGTTTTAAAATATTGTTCCCACTAAAATAAATGAGAGATCTAGTACCAATTATTATAATAGATATATACAATCAAACATTTTTTTTAGTTTAACTTATAGTTAAAGTTATTTGTACATTTATAATTTTGAAACAAGCGATAGAATTTAACTGGCATTGTGTTACTTTAGAAAAATACCAGTAGTTACTCTTATAAGAACTGATAGACTATAAATGCAGGCGCATGCATGCCTAAATTAGCCTTTAATTTATTGCAAATTGTGTGTGTATAATTTAAGTGCAATCCACCGAACATTGGTTCGACATTTACATTTTGGTCATCTGGTACCATTGTCACTTTAAATTTTTTATATTTCGGTAACTGTGCTATGCAGTTAAATTACCTTAACCATTACATAACAATCAGGTACGTAATCCTTTATAATGCTTTTTAAATTTGGTGAACACTTGTTCACTGACATTTAAGAAGCTTTTGGATAACGTTTTTTGTTTAAGTTAAATAAAATAAACGGTAATTATGTTTTTATACTTTAGCTAGCTATAATTATAAATAAAATTAATTATTTTATACTTTAGTTAAACGGTCGTTGATATTGTGTAATATATATATATATATATATATATATATATATATATATATATATATATATATATATATATATATATATATATATATATATATATATATATATATATATATCTATATATATATATATATATATATATATATATATATATATATATATATATATATATATATATATATATATATATATATATAGAAATATATATTTATATATAAATATATATATATATATATATATATATATATATATATATATATATATATATATATGTATATATATATATATATATATATATATATATATATATATATATATATATAAATATATATATATATATATATATATATATATATATATATATATATATATATATATATATATATATATATATACATATATATATATATATATATATATATATATATATATATATATATATATATATATATATATATATATATATATCTACTTAGGTAAAGTAAAGAACTCGCTATCAATTTATACTGTTTATAAGTTATTCTACGAAATAGCTGATTTAATTCTGTAGCGGTAACAAATACATAAAAGATTTTAAATATCAAGAAATCTTTGAATAGTTCTAAGATGTTTTATATTTTATTATTTCAGTAAATAGTAACCAAATATATATATATATATATATATATATATATATATATATATATATATATATATATATATATATATATATATATATATATATATATATATATATATGAATATATATATATATATATATATATATATATATATATATATATATATATATATATATATATATATATATACATATATATATATATATATATATATATATATATATATATATATATATATATATATATATATATATATATATATATATATACACACACATATATATATATATATATATATATATATATATATATATATATATATATATATATATATATATATATATAAATTAATAATATTTCTAGAAAACGAATATAACTAATATGAAAGAAACAAGAAACAACATCTTACAAAAAAAAATAAAAAATAAAAAAATTATTCGTTAAACGTACATAACAACGTGTACATTATATTATATTGTATAAACTTGACTTTTGTTTGGTGTTTGTTAGCGCAATACTTTTATACGTTTCCATCTAGCGATCGTACAATTTACAACGCACCAATTTAACAAACTTATGATTGTGTGTTAAAACTTGGTGAGAGTGGTGATCGTTTATTTCTTTTTAGTATTGTTTTCTGTAGAGGGCACTAGGTTCGCGATTAGTCAACGATCGTATGGTCTGTTAGTTGATCGGTGTATCTTGTTGATATTGCATCGTTATTAAATTTTATCGTGGTGTTGTGTTTGTGAGTAAAATAAATTTGTGTTGTTCGTCCGTCATCGCATTATAGTGATTCATTGTTGTAATAAAAAAAAATGTTTACGGTTCGAAAACCGAGTCATTAATTAACCGAACATTTCCGAAGTGTAAATACGAAAATTATAATTTTTAGTAAAGTCAAAAACATGTGTAGCTAAAAATATTTTATTGGGTTTTTGTTTAGCTTAAAATAATCCCACTGTTAAAAATCGTTTTTGTTGTGGTGCGTTAGATAAATTATGTGTTGAATAGTTTGGAATTATAATCGAAAATATTTAATGGAGCAATCGACAACAACAACATCTTCATCGTTATCACCTGATAATGGTGGAAGTCGCTCGAGGCAGACGTCATCGGATGATTTAGCTGCAGCTGCTGCAGTAGTTCTCTCCTTACAAGGGACCATGGTAACCAGTTTGCAACAAGCCGCATTATTACCGGTAAATTCAGCCGCCGCAGCAGCGCTTAATTTACAAGCACTCGAATCTTATTTAGCGTTGCAAAGAATCACCGGCAAACCAGATGTTTTACGATTCACCACACAATCAAGTAACAATACTCCGAATAATTTATCTAATAATAATAATTGTAGTTCACCTAATCTTGATTCACAATTAAATGCGGATCAGTCAGAAGCAGATGTGAATTCTGCAATTTCTGAAAGTGATGATTTAAACGGCAATTTCCTTGATAATGATAATGATGATTTATCATCCTTTGATTCTTCGTTTGATGATTCGACGAATGAACCATTTATAATAGAAAACGGATTTCCAAGCCTATTGTTAAATGCGGCGTACCAGCAGCATATGTCATCGACCGTCTCATCTATGCACAACGATAAAATTGACCATTTAATGAGTAGTACAAAAAAATCATCACCACTTAATAATATAACTTCAGCATCAACGTCCTCAATCACTAATAATTATAATAATAATAGTAATAGTAATAGTATTAATTTAGCCACAACGGCGGCATCTGCGGTTGGAGCTCCAAATCAACGACCTAAAAAACAATTCATATGTAAATTTTGTAACCGCCAATTCACAAAATCCTATAATTTATTAATACACGAACGGACGCATACAGATGAACGTCCATATTCCTGTGATATATGTGGCAAAGCGTTTAGAAGACAAGATCATTTAAGAGATCACAGGTAAAATAGTTTTTGATTTTTTTATAAAATAAATGATCGCGTGACAAAGATTATATGAATTATATTGAATACACGCGCTCGTGGATTAATAATAGTTCAATATGCTCGGTCATTAAAGAACCTAGAGCCGAGAGCAATAAATATTTTCCTTTAAATACATTTTTATAAACGTCACCATAAAATATAAACTGTTTACATGATTTTGGCATTTGCCGTCGGATAATTTTTTTTTTTTTTTTTTTTTTCAAAAATTTAAAATTTTTTTTTTTTTAATCTTCATTTTAGATACATTCATTCGAAAGAGAAACCATTCAAATGTGCTGAATGTGGTAAAGGTTTTTGCCAATCACGTACACTGGCCGTTCATAAAATATTACATATGGAGGAATCGCCGCACAAATGTCCAGTTTGCAACCGAAGTTTCAATCAACGTTCAAATTTAAAAACCCACCTATTAACCCATACGGATATTAAACCATATCATTGTTCCGCGTGCGGGAAAGTGTTTCGTCGCAACTGTGATTTACGGCGACATAGTTTAACGCATAATTTATCAGAAAGTTCAACGAATTTAAACGAGACACCCACATCATCTACACCACCATGTTCGTCGGTGACGAATCCATCACCATCATCTTCATTATCATCAAATAATAGAAGTACAAAATTAGCGATAACTGCCTTAGAGTAAAACTCTTTTAAATAAAATCTAAATTTTATCAGTATTAATTAAAAGCGTTAGTTAATTAATCTTTTAATTAAAATAAAATATCTATAATAAACTATGTAATGTGATTAAGTTAAATAAAACTTTTTTTGTACTTTTAAATTTCTTTTTTGTTGTTGTTGTTGTTTTTTTTCTTTTTACCACAATAAAATTTTTAATGTGCGATCATTAATCAAAATTTAAATTATCTATTGGGATATCTTTTTTTTTTTTTTTTTGACAGATTGATTATACTACTGTAAAACGTGTTGCATGATCTGATTATTTACGATGGAAAAAAATATGTAGATGTTGATTTAGCTAATATTAGATAAAAAAATATGTAGGTACGCGTACATTCATGTAATGTTAATGTACATAAATGTAGGTAATGTAGGTAGAGCTTCAAAAGCATTTTGGCCTTTTATTAAGAAACAAATTTGAAAAATATTGTCTGGACTAAGAATCTATACCAGTATTTAGATACTCAAAATAGGAATCAGGAGAGAACTTGCTTAACATAAAAACGTTATAAAATTACTTACTAAAAATTACGGCATTTGTCATGTCGGAAACAACATGTTGGGTAACAATACGACCCAATTGCAAAAGGGTTTTTTATCATCTGAAATGAAGGTTTGCTTTCTGGTCCCTAACGGAAGGAGAACTAGGTTTAAGATTAGGTACAGTTCAATACCCTGAAATAAATTGAACTAGATTCATTGCTGAGTAACTGTTTTGTTCATAAGACATTTCTGTTCAATCATATTTTTTCTTCTAAATATTCTTCGAGTTGTCTTTATTATTTAAGTTTATTTACTGAAGCCTATAAACGCATTTTTACAACATACATATTTAAAACAAAACATAAATTTGAGAAAATTAACATTAAAGCTGAGATAAATTATATAAAGCAATGCGCACAAATCATTTCATTTGTACATAATAACAATTTAAAATTAATATTTTTTTTGTAAATATTAAGAGAACGAGCATTCTTCAAATTTCGAGACAACCCATTCCAGATGATAACTGCATTTATTGTTGATGTGTGTGCAAGTTTATATTCTTAGTTTGCTTATGATATAGACAAATTTAGTGTCTCACACAAAATAAAGGTATTCGTATACCAGTATTTATTATTCGATAAATAAAAACCGCTATTCTATAATAGTAAAATTGAAACAAGTCGCATCCCAGGATCGAGAGGCATATCGCGTAAAATTATTGACCTTACTTCAAGCAAACATCTTGAGAAACTATCACATTTGTAGTGAAGATAGGTATCCTATAGGATCAAACTTTTAACCAAATAAATCGCGAAGGTTAGCAAGACAAAATATTTTAATCAGTTCAAGCGACTACAAACTAAGTCTACATTCAAATCCTTACTAGTCCAAATTTACGACTTGGACAATAAAGTGAGACTTAAAATTGGTCGTTTCAGATAAAAATTCGAACCAGTTAAGGGCGGAAATAACAAAAACGATTCTCAAGAATTAATGAACAACAGATCAACGCATCCCGTGTCATGGTAAAAGTCACGGAGTATCGATAGATTTTTTCCGCATTAACACATTGGCGATAAAATGGAAAAATTCTATAAAAGTCAACAAGCTTGGTTTGAACAGTTTCAAAAAAGCACGACTAACTAAGTCAAGGATGGTGAAAACAGGAAGAACACTGCAGGACTATAGAAGAAATTTGTCGAAACCGACACATAGTTAAAAATCAATATTTTGATGATCATCAAACTCACCTTTATTCAAACAAGCGAAGGTCGGTCGATCGAGGGGTTCTACAACAACTATCGCGACCATAACACTATAACTGCAAGATAAATTAAACAAAATTGACGACGTTTATCTATATAGCAAGCCATAACTGACCGAAGCTCCACCCAAAAACCGTAATTCGGCTACCCGTCCTATATTTCGATCTATATATAGCACGGAAATAAGCATCCTTTCATGATTTATTCAACATGTATGAGAATAACGAGACCAATGTATATAAGCCACCTCGAATTATAAAAACGATGCTTAACTTTCCAATAATATACTTGGAGTCAGCAACATCAATAAGAACACTACACGATAAAACACGATATTTGCCCTATTTATGAGACACCTCAAAAATTGAAACAAATGACTAGTGCATCTAAAGATAAATTAAAGAGTAGTTAATCGGGCCATTATTGGCCACAGCAACGGCTCAAGTCAAAATTAAAAACCAACAATAAAAACTACTATAGGGATGTTAATTGATCTTGGTTCACAAATTTTGTTTATCACCGAGGAGGCATCGAAAAAAATCAGACAACATAAAGGAAAGCGAAATTACAACTGCCAAAAAGTTAGTTACCTTTAAATATACGATTGGCGAATTTTCCCATGAAAATAAAGTTGCCGAGAATCGTTATTGGCCTTTGCTCGATCAGAATTTAAGGAGAACTAATCGCTCAACAGACAGCTATAAGATGGCTTATTTTTGGTACAACGTCAAACAATATACCACACAGGCAATGGTTATATTGACGGACATCAAAAAGCAATTAATAACATTCTGGGAACTACGAAACTACAAGTAGTATTTATCGCATAAACAGTGAACCGGTTTAAAACCGGTTTTGACGCATAAGCTGTGAACGCTCCATCACCATTATTTTTTCGTCGCAATCGAATACAAAGGATTTATCTACAGAGGGTCTGCTAAAACCAATCTGCGGTAATGGAAAAACTCCTAAAGATTCGCCCTAATTTTACTTTTAGGTATAGTGTCAGTTAAAGCAAGAAAGTCAAAACTATGCCAGGTTTATGGATTTAGCGCCAATCCCCACAATTTAACATTAATTCAACTTAAAATGAAGGTATTCCAAATACCAGGTTGGTATTTTTTAGAATTAACTTAACAAATATTTGGAAAGACCTGTTTAATAACATAAGTCTCTACACTCGTTGCAAACCCATATATTATTGGGACGAGATCAAATTTGCGCAAAAACTTTAAAATTATTTATTATTGTGGCGAAAATTGTCGCATGCTTCATTTCTTCCTTTTTTATCCTCCGGTGCGATTAGAAAATATATCTCACTTATCTGTATGCTATATTCAAATATTGCATTGCTCGACCACAATGCAATTATTTTCATCAAAGCAATTATTTTTAGTACAACTTGGCATAACCCCATCGAGCGTTGATATAATCTCATGTCAGTGCTTGATTTTTTGGCACAATGCCAAAACACCATCGCATTTTTGCAGTAATCAACTAATAATAACTGTTACCAGACCACGGCTTAGTAAAGGTGGCTTACAACTATAATTTTAAGATCGTTATATCTATATAATTCAAATCGGTTTTTACCTTTGTCCAGACACAAACTTTGGAATTTTCTTGCAAATTTTAAAACTGTTGTTTGCAAATATGCATCACAAATTACAAAATTTTATTTTATGTTTTTTTTTTATATTTTATTAATTTTTTTAAACATTTTTAGTATTGTTATATTCTAAATGTTAATTATTCACGTTTTACGCTGTTGGTGTGTTATTTGTTATTGTTTTGGGCATACGCTTATACTAATTCGTCACGAGTCGTATAGCGATTTGTGTGTAAAAAAACGTTTGTTGGGCTGGCCACCTACAATTTTTAGATGTGATTCGTAACAAGTGGTTTGAAATTTCTCTTTAGAGACGTGGTAAAGAATGTTTAGGTCCTTTTTACATATACTATACCAGACGATTCACCTGAACAATAGCATATGATAGAACGCAAATAAACTAAAATACTAATAATACAACCAATGGAGGAATAGCTTTTCTAATCCAAAACCATTTAAATATATATTACATTAACTAGAGTTTGCCGTAGATATATAATTACAAAAAAAAAAAAAAAACTTGTAGCTATTTATAACACTTCAACTAAACTTGACACAATAGACTTTCCTCGAGATCTACAACTTTTAATTAAATCCAATAATCGAATATACATAGCTGCAGACTTTAATGCAAAGCACCATAATTGGAATAACATTAAGGCCATAACAGCTTTCGAACCGTCCTCAATAATATCATAACCTCAAACAATAATATCCTATCAAACCAACCGATGAACCAACACGTTTTGTGCCCACCAGAAATTATTTTTATTACAGAAATCTTCTTCAATTAAAATTACCTCTAGCGATATTATTCATCCACCAGAACTGATAAAAATTCTCTAAACTATTTGTCCAAATACGGTCTCTGACCATGATAATTTGTTACCCCTAGTAATTCAAAACCACCCGAAAAAAGACACCATGTATATATTAGCGCCACTAAATGCGTGGTTTCGTTTTTCTTAGTATCCTTTAGTAGGAACATGTAGGAACATGTAAATGTTATCCTATAACAAAACTATAACTATAAACTTAATAAATCATCATCAGAAATAGGCCGATCAACTTCCTTCTATATCTAGAAAAAATCCTTTAGAAATATTTAAAATTCTAGCTGAATTTTACTTTCGAATCGAATGGGCCGATTTCTGATCGAAATACCAACTCGTTCGTCTTGGTATAAGTATGTTGCCTTAATGTCAAATATGGGCAAGATAGTCTGGTACGATACGATGGATTCCTTTGCAAACTCTACCGTATGAATTTCTCAATTTACGCAGGTAATCAATAAAATCCAATCATTCATGCATAGGTACTTCTTCCATACATTGATAAACTTCAGAAATGCTCGATTTATCAATAATCGAGCGTTACGCGGGGCGTCATTCTGTATTGATTTTTTTTAAATTTCTTTACCAACAACCTACCCACCTCTAAATCCTACCAATTTGCTGTTTTTTTTACTATACCGATCGATATTCCTCAATCACCAAAGCGATGTAATTCTACAGTTGTATATACATTTGGGTAAACTCTAAGCCGTTCTATTTACAAATTCGAACATTGTCTCAGAGTTCTCATTCGAAACTGCATATTTCAAAACGGCATAACGCTCATAACTGCATATATCAAAAAGGCATACGTGATAAAATCGCTGAGCTAAAAAATCGAATTTTTTAAAACGGCATACGTCGGTGGCATGAGTTTCTTTATGAATTATGGATTAATGTTCGAAATAATTTGTAATATAAATTATTTTGGCGCTATCAGAAAAACAGAAATTTTAATTGATTTATGAGAGCGAAATTAATTTATTTTTAATTATAAATTACATCCAAGCAAATATCGCACTAATAGAAATATTAAATTTCATTTCAATTTCTATTGACATTAGATTCATTGCGCAGCGCTTTGTATAATACAATAAATACAAAGCTTTATTACTTCTTGATGAAGGATAATTTTGTAGTATCATTTCAGCTTTAATTTAGAGAACACAAATTAATTAATTTTTTCGGCAGTATTCCAGAATTTAATCAAAAAATCTTTCTAAAATTTCATTTCCATTGTACATGTATAACTTCATTGTGATTGGTTAAGAAATAAATAATTTCCGTTCCAATTGACCATATTCCAGAAATTATTGAAAATAATGTTTTAGAATCATAATCGGTTAATATTTCATTCCACCTATGCATGCCGTTTATTATCATATGCGGAGTTTTGTACTCTTCAGTACAAGTTTTCATGCATCTTCAGAATAGTTGAAGTAAAGCAAGATGCAGAAGATAATAACCAAAGTTGACTTGTTTCCGTGTATTCTCGATTTGACTTGTCACAGTGCAAAATTGGACATTGAAATAGCTATAGCTGCGCTATCGCCCTGCCCGCAAAAAAAGAGACAGTATACAAAAAAACGAAGGCATTATTACTGCAAACATTTTTTTTTACAAAAAACTAAAGGTTTTAGCTCACGACGGAATTCAAGGTTATCTTATAACGGTTTTATTGAATAATAATAAAAATAAAAAAAGTCCTGAGGTATGATATTTAGGAAGATTTTTTTATTTATATTCGTCAAGAACTCCAAAATAAGTAATTAAGAAATCCAAAATAAGTATTTATTTATTTATACTTTACCTGCAGTTATTATACAATCGGTAAATAAAAAAAAAATGCGATACAAAATAATACAATTGATTAACAAAGTTACATAATTATAGCCCTATAGAAAATTTAATTTTTAATATTAATAGAAAAGAATTTAAACAACTCAAGTTTAAACAAATTTCTTGAATTGTTAAAGTAATATTATAAACAGAATTAAAAATTCGCAACATTTTCAAAACTGGATCATAAAGAGCAAGGTAAGTAGAAATCAAATCAATATATAAGAGTCCATCACAAGGGCGCAAACAACGTATTGGAGCATAAATATTCAATGGTGTGAGAATTTCGTCACAATCTATACGATAAACCAAAACATCGCGAATAAAGATAACAGATGCTACATCTCGTCGGATATTTAATCGTTGTAATTTTAATAAACTACAACGATCTTAATAGGGTGAAAGAATATATTCACTTACCCGAAAAGTAGGTAAGCCCCGAAGCGCATATAAAACAAACTGCTTCTGAATACTTTCAATTCTGCCCGAATTGATAGAATGGAGACATTCAAAGATTTTAGGCATACAAAGATATACATACAAAGATTTTAGAGTGAGCGAGTCACGAAAGCCTTTACAGTTTCGTTTAATGAAACCTAACATAACATACGCTTTCGCAACAATGCTGTCTATGTAGATTGTAAATGAAAGATCAGAGGAGAATATTATACAAAAGTCAGATGTGAATTCAACTCTGTCAACAGCTGTGTTATAAATAAAATATTGCTGCAGTAAAGGTGAGCGAATTTGAAAAAAAGAAAGGACTTTACATTTATCAACATTCAATAACAGTTTGTGATTAATCGACCAATTACAGAATTTATTCAAATCTCTTTGCAATTTTAAACAATCTGATACATTAGCAATGGGACTAAAAATTTTTAAATCATCAGCGTAAAAAAGACATTGAGCAAATTCAAACTCCTCAATGAGGTCATTAATGAATAAGTCAAATAATAGTGGACCAATGTGGCTCCCTTGTGGAACACCAAAGGTAATACGAAATAAACGAGAACTAGTTAAATTATTAGTAGTAATATTAGTAGTATTACTAGAATATGCAAACTAGAATATGAAAGAAGGTAATTTTCCTGACGGGCTTTGTCATTGCATACAATACACACAATAGACGCACAGGCGTAAAGGATTAAAAAGTACTTTGAAATTAAAAGTTTTTAATTTGAAAATTTATTTTAGTTTAAAATTAATACAAAAATCATTAAATATTAAACAAAACAATTTTAACGATATCGCACTAACATCAATAATAAATTTAAAAATGCAAAAAAAAAAATTATTTAAATATTTTATTAGAAACTATAGAGGGAAGTTAAAGTATGTGTGATACAATAAAATGGTTTGTTCCTTCAGTAAAATAAAATATTGTCAAACAATAAAAAAAGCAAATTGACCTCATAATTTTATTAATAGATAATTTCAAAATCATCAAAATAAAATTATACCTTTATACTCTTACCAAGCCTAGCAACTAAGTCTTAAGAGCTTTCGAGTTGATCGATGGGTCAAGTAAAAGTAGACACTTTGTTTGGTATATTAATTTTTTTTACACACACCCATATAAACCCACACATTTATATGTATATATCGAAGGAAGATGGCACGCTTATAGGATGATAATCTAACAACCAACTTTACTCCAAAATATAACTCCAATTTACCATTATGAAAATCCCAAAATTTACGACATCAAATTTAGAAATAAATTACATCATTGTTGTGACTTTTTAACACAACCGTCAACCACTAAAAACACAAATTGAAAACACTCTCAATTTTAATTCTTCATGCTCCAAAACCGAAAATCAATTTCAAATTCATTTTTTTTTTTATTATATAAAAGACCAAACATAAAACTTTAAAGACAACAAATTATTGTAATTCATCTTGTCTTTTAGTGTTATTTTTTCATTTTTTTTTTTTTTGACATTTAATGTTTGTTATAAATTACAAAACCATAATGCAAATTAAAGATTTATATAGCTACGTCGTTTACAAGAAAAAACACGAAGAAAAAATTTCCATAAAAAAAAACAGAAAGAAGATATCTAAAACACATTCTTGAGATGTTCAAAAGATTTTAAATTTTAATTCATTGTTTTTAGGTATTACGTATCTTTATTATGTTGTTACCAAAGGTCTAAGTATAGGTTATATATACATACATGTGTGGATATGGGTAATATATATATATATATATATATATATATATATATATATATATATATATATATATATATATATATATATATATATATATATATATATATATAATATATATATATATATATATATATATATATATATATATATATATATATATATATATATATATATACATATATAGGTATAGAAATGGTATAGTATAATAGTATTAATTTATTTTTTATTTAATAACTTGTTTTTTTAATACTATTTTTTTTTTGTGGTTAAAAATTTATTAAATGTTTACGTTTTTTGGTTAATGATTTCTGAAACGAAAGCATGTATTGAAAGTTTTTTTACAAATATTGTACACTTCACATATTTAGATTTTTAATTGCTAAGAGCCCGTCCGATTTCCATAATATAAAGTTTAATTGATTTGTTGACAAAGGGAAATAATATTTTCTTCCATGTTTTGCAAAGAGTTCATTTGCTAATCGAGCTTTGAGGTCATCTAAATTCATTGGTAGTGTAGTAATTATGATAGTAGTAAAATCTGTTTCACTTCCATATTTTTAACAAGACAGCAAAAATGTCCGAATTCGAACTGCCTTTTGATGTTGTAATTTTAGATCATTTTAGATCTTTTGGTCCCATATACAAAATCATCTTTCTTGATTAGCCTTGTAACCGGGGTATAGGTTAAAACGGACATATTGAACTACTTTTATTAATAATTAACCGGAAAGCTTCAGTAAATTTGTTTAATAAACCTTAATACCGACTTAATTTTTAAAAATGAATCATAATGTAGCCAAACTAAATTTAGTAAAAAACAAACTTAAGTCGCTTTCAGCAGAATCACGGTAAAATAATAATAAAATAACACAAAATGTAATTAACTTCTGTCTTTTACTTTGCTATATGCGCACAAAATATACCAACTCATAAAGTTTCTATACCTACTCTGTGATTTAACTAGCCCTGTTTTCTCCTATAGCAAAATTTTACGTTTAACATTACGTTTTCCAATTTAAGTATGTCCCTTACATGCCCTTACCTTCATAGTTTTCATTGCGACATTGTTTAATTTCACCAATGGGGGTTTGTTCATTTATTAGTGTAAATGTTATGTGAGTTGGTTTGTTTTCAATCGATTTTATGAGCCATTTTTTTTTACCTGTCCTCAAATTTGTATAATATGTGCCATCGGCAAAATATAAAGTGTCTCTCTTCTCAGTGGTTGATAGATATTTAAGTTGTTAAGCTGTAGACAGCAAGTATAGAACTGATCCCGACATGCTTCCTTAAGAGTCCACTTTGGTTATCAGATTTAGTTCGGCAATGGCTTTATTTTGATAACCTGGAATTTTCTTTTGGACTAGTAATTTTCAAAGATTAAATTTTTTTTGGAAAATCGGTTTTTATTTTGTTTATCAGACGCTTATGTCACACTTGGTGGCACAAAAGCTTGTGCAATATTTAGGAAATGGCAGAACGGTATTTCTTCCTTCTATAGAGCTAGTTTGACTGTGTTTACAACTGTGTATATGCGCCTGCTCTATAGTACTACGCTGGTCAGAAACGTCAACTGGTGATCTGGTATAATATGTTCTTCAGATAATATTAGTTTTAATTTTTGTAATAAATTTTTTTAAAAAGCTTTGAGACTGTCGGAAGAAGACTTATCGATCTCGGATCTGTATGACGTGACTTACGTTTTGTCTTGTTGCTTGATGATGACGACGGTAATGACTTTTATTTTGATGTCGAAATATTTCTCGGTGGACGTCAATAAATAGAATGTGCTGTTTGTTATTGTTTATTCGTTTAGCTGTCGTGGCGTTTCTTATTGCTCTGATGGTCGTCTGATGGTTGTATGTTTCATAATATGTATGGATGAGTGATACTCTACCGCTTTAAGACTTCGCCGGAAGTCAAGCAACTCTTGAGAGGTGAATATTGTGCCTTATCCACCCTCGCAAACAAGAACTCAATAGTGGCTAGTGATTTTGGGATGTGTATGTCCGTTTGTTTGGTGGCACGAACATTTTTCGGCACTAGATTGTTCGTAGTTGTTCGACCATTGTGTCTAAAAAATTTCAATACGTAGCTCAGCTGAGGAACATTTTAAATCGTTGTTTATTGTAGCTCGGACATTACGCTTCTGGTCATCGCATGAAACGATCGACACAGGTTATTAAGTATATGTATCCATTAGAAGGTATATGTGCTATATGTGCTACATGGTGTTTAACGAACAAGTTGTAAATCGACGGGGGTCTTAAAGAAGGTAATTTCTTTAATATTGATAGACAGCTGTGTCACTAGATCAATCAGCTTCATGTTCTTAAGATCAACTATAGTAAGCTGTATTTCTGATGAAAGTCTGCACCAATGATTGATAGGGCGGTTCACGTTCTCATTAGTAAATGGGTGAATGGGTGTTGAAAATTTCGTCTGAGACCAATATCTACTTATACTGCAATATCTATACTTACAATAATTTCCTTCTGTACGTATTGATATCTGTACCATTGGAGGCTGACAAAACTAAGTCGGTGTTAACTTAGGTTTTGTGATTTATACACGTTGTATAAAGAGAATGACGGATATATCAGCTCCAGTATCAAAAACATGAGTTTGTTCTGTTAGTCCCTTATAAATAAGAGGCTATTGTACTTCGGTCTAAGGTCAGCCGCGGCAACTAATGTTTATATAATATATACGGATATATGATACTCACCCGCTTCAATCTTTGCCATAGACTTCGAAATCATTATACTCGTAACAACAGAAAAACTTACAAAAATCGGTTAACAAATTTTTTTGGTAAAAGTGCAAATTTTTGCTTACGTCATATCGAATACATTATGTAGATACATTCTTTTGTGTATGTTGTGCTTAGCTAATTCAGGAGTGTGTGTATGGTTATTTCGTGCTACTGAGTTTTCTAATTACACAATTATATATGGAAAATCATCATTGACGTTTAAAGGATCGATTATTTATCATACTTTTCCTCGAAAATTAGTATATTACAAAAGTTGTTGCTGCTAAATAGAGGACGGTTTTAAAATAAATTTATTTTAATTTTGGAGGGACCTAGACCAACGTCCTTCTCTTTCATCGTTGACAAATCTGTGTAATTGTCCAAATCGGAATGATTTCCATACGGATAATTTAAAAAAAAAAACATCAGATCGTATAGTCATTATATGATTGACTCCGTTGCGCACTCTTTTCTTCTTTCTTCTCTTAACCCGTTAACTGGGTACGCCACATATCTCAATATGCTAGTTCTTAGAGGTTTTCCTTAATTTTGGGCTATATGTGCCTACTGCTAGAGCTTTCACAAAGTGTATACAGCTTAACATAAGCAACTTTTATTTTAACGGTATTTTCTAGTTCAGAGTATATGAGCGATAAGCACTCGCAAAGCAGTACTGTAACTAGCGATCACATTTTAATGCTACATTATTCCAGATCAAAACTGAGCATTGTTGCGGACTCTATCTCCAAATCTGAATAATAAAACACGAGATAAAATTACGACACACATCCTTATATTTACTTAAAAAACTATAGAACTTTCAAAATAAGAAAGGTTCAACACAATTTTTAATGTGCCAGAATAACTACTTCAGTTATGAGTTTTCCGATCGAATTTGTTATTGCATATATTGTTGGTTCCTATCAATCTCTGTTGAGTTTGGTTATAGACATAGTGTAGAGCTCGATGGTTAAAACATTGAGATTGGGATGTATCGCAGTTCGATTATCAACACAAAAGTGATAAAAAATTTCTTTAACTTGATTTCGATTAGCAATGACGGACAATTTTTTAGCCTTCGTAGAGACATTTTATAATTGAATTGTGCAGTCAAATTTTACAATAAAATTTAAAGATGTGTTTATGAAAAAAACGCGACATAAAAAGCTAAACAAGAAAAACATTACATTTGTGTATAGAGATGATGCGCATGTAACGCATGCAACTACAAAAGAAACTAACAAGAAGTTCTCAAATCTTATAAGCTAAAATTATTATAATTTTTTAAGTCTTAATATTAGAGCTCATAATTTTTTTTATTTTTATTAACCTTAAATATGCAAATTATTTCAATTAAAGGCTCGTAAGTGCAAATGGATCTACTCTTCTAAGTTGTCGATACCTTTGGTTGTTTTAGTATACCCTGGCCAATTCGAAGGTCTTGTACATAGTTTTAAGTAATATTTTGTAGTGGGCTCTCTGATAACTGCTTTAATTTGTTTCGAATACACCATGGGGAGTTTATAGTATTTCGAAGTATTTCAGCTTGTGTAATGTGCTAGTAGAGCCTCACAACTGAATTCCTTAGGTCCATAAGGGCATAAATTTGACTTTGTATAGCAACATTTTATTATTATTGGATCGTGCGTTGAAGATTCCTTAAAATTAGTTCCCGTACGAAAATATATTCATGCATCAAGGTTTCAGAATTCTACGACTACCGATGCTGTAAAAAAATATTTACATAATAAATTTCAGTTACCTGAACAAAAAAATTGATTGTCGCTTACTTGTTGCTGCGAATCAAGATGTCAGCAAATTCAACTTCATCTCGTTTAAAATCGGAATAAATCCTGCGTCTTTTGATATAAGCTGTTGCATCCAAATGTGTGGCATGTGGGGGTATTGATCCGTGAATTTGTGGACAGACCAAAAAACGTGAATGCAGCGGTGTTAAGTTAATAAATTCTACACTTAAAAATAATTTTGTAAAAACCTACTATCAAAATGTTTTAGATTTAGCCGCAGGTTGAATAAACATCGGTGGTTTGATAAGGAGTTGCGTTCAGCCAAGAATAAAATGGATCGGTTACGAAAAAAGTTTCATGAAACTCTTCTTCATGAAGAATCATGTTAACTCGCTAGGTTATCTATCATTCCTGAAAGTACGACGTGAATTTAGAAAAATCCATCGTAGTAAATTTCGTTGGTATATAACTGGGGTTGAGCGTAACATCAAGACTAATTCAAAATGCTACTGGTACTTCATTAATTCCAAAAAAGGGAACTGTTGGATATCCACGGACATTAAAATTTGGTGCCAAGGAGTCGGAATGTGCTGCGGATATTAGCGCTATGTTCTCAAATTTGTTTTCATAGAATTTTTTACTATCAGCTACTGCCTTCCTTGACGAGCAGACCAATTGCTCAACTGTTGGAAAGTTGGGTTCGATTACTTTATATGCTGAATTTATTTTTAAATATATCTCTAAGTTAAAACCAAATCATAATTCTGGCCCTGATTTAGTGCCTGCGGTTTTATTACATGAATGTGTTTATTCATTAACTTTACCTCTGACATTGTTATACAATAGATCACTGTCTATTGGGTATTTTCCAGACTTCGTTTGTCATTCCGAAAACTGGTAATCGAACTTTAATTGAGAATTATAAGCCTATTTCAATATTATCCGCTATTCCAAAGGTTTTTGAATATATGGTTCGTGATTTATTGTTTATTGAGGAGTTTGGTAAGGTTATTATCCCACAACAGCATGGTTTTTTCCAGGTAGATCAACTGCAACTAATCTCGTTGAACTTATGCATTTTGTGATAAATTCAATTGAAGATGGTTCGCAAGTTGATGTGGTGTTCACTGACTTTAAAAAGGCGTTTGATAGAATCTCACATGGGATTGTTTTATCTAAATTGCGGAAGGTCGCTGTTCACTCAAACTTGCTGCTGTGATTGAAATCTTACCTTTGTGATCGTAGACAATGTGTCAAGTTCAATGAATGTCTCTCGGGTGAATATGAAACAACATCTGGGGTTCCTCAGGGCAGTCACTTAGGTCCGTTGCTATTTTTATTGTTTATCAATGATATAGATACCTGCATTCTTTTATCTAAATTTTTGTTGTAAGCGGATGATATGAAGATATTTATTAAAATTGATAACACAACTGACTGCGCACGTCTCCAGGACGATTTGGATAAGTTTTTTGTATGGTGTGAACTTAATAAATTGGAGCTAAATGTTGGAAAATGTCGAGTTATGAGCTTCCACAGAAAGAAAAATCCAATTAGGTTTGCATAAAGAAATTCAACAAAATTATTATTGATCGAGTTACTGAGTTTAAGGACCTGGGGATCGTTCTCGATGATAGCCTAACGTTTATCCAACACACAGAAAATATAATAAATAAAATTAATGCAATGATGGTATTTATGTTTAGAACTTGCAAGGACTTTAAAGATGTGGCTACTTTTAAATCAGTTTATGCCACATTAGTAAGATCACATGTTGAATACTTGTCAATTATATGGGATCCTCAGTATGATATTAGAATTAACCGTCAAGAAAAAATTCAGCGCAGATTCATGAGTCGCTTATGTTGCTGTGTTTTAAAAAATAAGGATCATTTTGCTTACATGAATCGTTGTAAAATTTTCCAGTTACTTCCACTGCACCAGACGATCAATTAGTTTGGCTTGTGTTATCTATGATTTATTAAAGAGTGGCATAGACTCAGGTCATTTGTTGTGTAATCTCGACTTTTTGGCAAAAAACTTGGATATTAGAAATCGTTCTTTATTCCAGCCTCGATTTCATAGAACTGATTACGGTACGCATAACCCTTTGGATATTGCTATTAATAATTTTAATAATTTTTATAACGTTTTTGAATTCAATATTAGTAAACGCGAATTTAAAAAGCGAATTATTAACAGCCTACATATCCTGTGATTATTTTTATTTAAAGTTTTAATTAAATTAATTTTATTTTATATAGTTTTTGTATGCTCCCGTTTTTTTGGTGTTTGATAAAGAGTCTATTGGTATAGGCTATATATATTTAAATATTGTAATTGTAATTATTGTTTAATTTGTATTATGTTAATTTCAATAAATAAATTAATAAATAAATTTTATTGCGGAAAGATAATTTTGATTTTATTACATTTTATTTAGGTTTTTTTATTTGGTTGCGCTCCGCTTCGATATGCTTGTTCCAAGATAGTCTTCGGTCAAGGTAGAAACCTAAGTATTTAATCTTTGTTGGTTGAGTGATATTTACGTACCATTTAATTTTTTCTGGTGAGCAAGGGAATTTGTTCAGAGTGAACGTGATATGAGTCGATTTATTTTTGTTCAGTTTTATTTGCCAGTTCTTAAGCCACTTTTACATTTTGCACAGATCATTTCGTAATTCCCTTGAAGCAGTTTCAGAGTTTTTGTGTGACATCGAGTTGGCCACATCATTAGCTAATGTTGATATTATTATACTTTTTTAGTAATAGGTATATCGGCGGTGTATAACTAATACTACATTGATCCACAAACGCTGCCTTCTTGTAATATCATTTACGCCAGTGGCTGTTTCATTTTGTTTTCCTATATATTTTCTTTAAAAAAAATAGTTTTTGAGAACTAAATAAAAATTGTTTGACAATACAAAAATGTTACACAAACCCTTTGTCAAGTGCTTGTGTAACATCCAGCAAGACAGCAGAGCAATACTTATTTTCCTCAAAGAAATGTTTGATGATATTTACAATACTGTGTATTGTTCTTTTCATGTTGACTTCGGAAACCAAATTAATGGTCTGGTATAATCTGATGCTTCGATATTGTTGAAAACATGAGCTTATTGGTCGATATGACGATATTTTTATTTAATGTCTCCCAGGATTTTGTATCATTATGATAAAGGAAATTTTTTATTTCTAAGGTATATAACCAGTACACATGGTTGCGGTGAAGATGATTGTTATTATTTTTATTATGTAATTCACTTATCAATTTTCCCGTACTAAGATCAAATCACGGGTTGACCAGCTGATAAGTAATTCAAACTATGTTTCTTCCTTTATCGCTTCAGAAAACTGCCTGCCTTTCAGTGATGTTAGTCTTGACTCCCAGTGAACATGTTTAGCGTAGCAATCTTTCTTTGCCAGAAATTTATTATCCAACTGGTTAAAATATTCCATAGATTGTGGTTTTTTATAGCGTGTTTTAGAGGGCAGTATACTGGTGATATAACACAGTTGCCAGACCACTTTTACAGGCAAATGCTTGTTGATTGAATGTGTTCTTTCTAGTATTTATTAAATTCGTAGTGTTTTAGCCTTCTGTGCCACCATGCCAACAGCATAGCCACAATGTGCAAATTTCTTGATGCTTGAAGCTTTATAGCTTTATGTTGAGCTATAGGCCATTTCCAATCAATTGGGCTTTTTTAAGAATATTCATTTTTGATTTTTAACGACTATACCTTTATTTATTAACTGTTGCAACATTAAATCTATGGTTCTCTCCATCATAACCATGATACTTTGCATCATATCGGTTAGTTTGTTTTACACTGAAAAGATGTTTTCTTCATCATTATTTTGCACTTTTGGGGCAGTTCCTTTAAAGATACAGCATATGAGACTACATAATTTACGTTACGGCAAAACTTCTGGTTATATTTCTGTTCTCTCGTATGAGTACAGTTTAAGCATAGTCTGCTTTTCTCGCTGCTGATAAATAATTCTTCGTTTCAGCTCTAAATATATTAAGCGCCATATATAATTTGCCGTAAGATTCTCTTCGCACTTGCTACATCATTTTACAGAAGTATCGGCTTTGTTTTACCGCTATCCTTTGAATTATGAAGTTCCCCGCAGATAACCCAGACTTGGCTTTACGTAT
The DNA here is from genome assembly GCA_963556175.1 of Tipula confusa. NCBI lineage: Eukaryota > Metazoa > Arthropoda > Insecta > Diptera > Tipulidae > Tipula > Tipula confusa. The sequence goes on from OY744475.1 coordinate 853,840, forward strand.
AATAAGCTTTACTATGTCCGTATTCTTGGCACTTAATACACTGTATTGGCCCAGTTTGTTGGTTCTTCTATAGTGGTTCAGTTTGGTTCTGGGATTTTTCTGTTTGGTTCTGGGTTCCTCACAGTGATTCTTCTATGCACAAGATATTTATTTTGCATGTGTACTTTCTTCGTCTAATTTCACGCAAAACAAAGGCTGAGACACTTTTTCTTTGTTAAAAATATTTGTTATATTTTTAGCGTAACAGCCTATATCAATAGGATGGTTGTTTATTTCGCTTGGATATACGAAGCTTTCAATTCCTTTTACTAATACACCTAAATAACCAATCCTTCTCACTCTTTAGTTGATAGGTATAGTACCGTTTACCAATTTTGTCAAAATGGATATAGTTAATGCCCTATAATTATCAATGTTGAGTGATTGGATTTTCGTTTCTATAATATTTCCTTTTTTCACCTCTGAAATATAAAAGTTTCTATTCGTTATTTTGTTATATCCGTTATTTTGTTGTTAAGGATTTTTGGGGGTTTTCTCTTAAATAAATTGGTGACGGTTTGTCCTTTTCTGAAAATTAATAGTGAATTTGTTCACGGTTGCACTTGGTGCTGATTAAAGGCTTCGTTTTCGTTCATGTTGAACAGTTATCTATCTGTTTTTACCTGTTTGCACTAAACACTGACTTAAATCACTATTTACTGTTTTATCAATTGACGACGATGCATTTTTATTTTTCATAATGTTTGTGTTTGTTTCAATTATTCCATTTAGCATATAATATTAATTTCACTTTTTGCAGGTGTAGCAATTTTTTGCACGTATTCTCATTTTTGTCTTTGGACTATGCTGCACGGTTTTTTTTATTTCGATTGAAGTCGTGGCGTTTAATACTTAATCACTCATGTACATTGATCACTGCGGATTTGGCCGTGCCTTTTTAGTAGCAGGTGAAGATTTAAACATTATAATGAAACCTCACAATAAAAAAAAAATATCAATCATTCATTATCAAGTAATATAAAAAAGAGCTTCGACCTCAAAGCTCTTATCACATTTCATTACACTTAAAAAAGTGTAAGGTAGTGTAATGATTAAATAAAAAACATTTTACAGTATTACTTTTATTTAAAAATATTTCTGAAAAATGCAACTCTCGTTGACATAATCGATTTTAAAAAACAGCGATCCGTTTCACATTTCTTGATACATATATACATACCTTCAGGTTAACCTATCTTTTTAAAATTTTAAAATAAAAATACCAATGCTACCATACATACAAATGTAACAGTAACTAAAGTAAACTTAAATGCAGTTTTTAAAACTAAAATAGATCTTAAAAGTTTTAACATGAACAGGTATAATTTGGGATTGGTTTCAGACAGAAAGTGCCAAGATTTTTTTTTATTGCAATGCACAAGAAAACAATAATATGAAAATATAAATTTGTATGGTGACATTATCTCGAACAATAATCGATTTCATACAAATTGATTTTTTTTTGTACTACGTTTTATGGGTATAAATAATAAACATAACACAGTATTATTTTGTTGTGGACTGTGGTTATCGTTTATTTTATATGGGCGTTAATTTGTGGACTTCTATTTCACTTAACTTAAAAAAATTATAAAAAATAAAAAGATTGGTAAGGTTTGATTATAAATTTATTTAAAATTTTATTTTATAATTCGCATCATTGACAAAATTTTTTTTTAAATTTTTTTGATTTTAACTTAAATAAATTTAAAAAAAATCTTATAGAATTGAGAATTGAGTAGAGAAATATTGGCTCGACATTATTTAATTATATAAATGTGTTGTGTAAAATATCGATGGATTAATAATTTAGTACTATCCGAGTTTTGATATTAAAATTTGTATAATAAGCAATTTTGTTGCATAAATAAATAAATAAATAAATAAGCTTGATTTTTACTTACAAATACTTTAGTTATATAAATAAAGAAAAATGTACACCTCAATTCATCTTAATAAATCCATTTTGAGATTGCGATCAATTGATAAATGTCCAATAACGTGATATTTATTAGACTTTATGTTGATTTATTATATCTTCCATTGCTATTCATTATAATGTGTATCCACATCCAATAATATGGATAATGATCGCCATATATTTTTGGATATTATAATAAATCTTTAAACACTAAGGTGTTTGGTTTTGTTCATCAGTTGGAATGTGTCGTTTACACACAATGGGTTTGTATTTTTCAACCCGAGTGAACAATGTACTATATGTATTTTTAACAGAAGGTCTGAACAGACCAATTCCTTATGCTTTATCCTAATATGAAAAAGTTATATTGCAGAGAGAAAAGATGCCTCAAATCCGACTAAAGTTTTGTAAAAAAAATTTCAAAAATTTAAAGTTAAATGCAACAAAAAAATAATATTGCTCCACTTGTTGTTCCTGAAAAGTTTCTTGAATTACTTCAAGTATGTAAGATTACCGCGTTAATTTAATGGCGGTATGTGATAGTTCTGAAAAATTTATAAACTTCTTTTGTAGCTATTCGGGTTCCGAACATGACAAGTTCTTACAGAATAGCTAATTATACCTAAAAAGATCATTCCCACCAAGCGACTTTTCTCTTTTGGGTGACAGCGTTTATATTGTACAAGTGTTTTTAAGACCATCTAGCCATTAAAACTCCGTTTAATAGAAGAGGTTATTTAACTGCATAAGAGAGTAAATTAAACCAAGAACGAGATGACCAAGTTAGTGATAAAAGTGCTCTCGAGTTTAACAGGAACCTGTTGAAGTAATTACTGCCGTAGTTCAACTTTACATGAATATTTACTATACATGAAAATTATAAACCAACATATGTTTAGTTAAAAATTTAAAATTTTATTTGTTTAGCATTTTCCATTTTTATTGTGGGGAAGGACATGAAAGGTATGTCAGTAATAAAAGAATTGATCTGGTTTCCCGGTAGCCAATATTATAACTATAGTATTAGCACAAGACAATTATATTTATAATCAACAGTTCTGCATTCAGCAATCTCTTATAAGCACCTACAGTCGGTGATTTTTTGCATAAACATTATTTGAAGAAATAAATAAAACTGTATAGCAATATTTATACTGATCACGAGAACTTTTGATTACAGTATCATTAATCACATTCGGGCCATTATTCGAGTCGCAAAATTAATGAGTCCAAAACCAAATATATGATCACTGGTTTTAGAGACCATAATGCAAGCATTTTAGAATGGATGAACTTTAGCTTGATTTATGGCCCTAAACGCAAACATGACAACCCTTACCGAGTTTTATTCAACCACGAGATCAGGATTTAAAATCTTGTTTATGTAATAAAAGGATAGCGAGTACGCTAGCTCGGTTACGTTCTGCGGGCCAAACCGAAACGAATGGTTTACCGATCTCTAAGAGTAGAGCCGCCATTTGACAGGCGCCAAGGTCACTGTCGGCGACTATCCCTCCTTGTGGTAAAGGACGACTTATCTTCTTTAGGTTCTCTAGAACAATACGTGGAACAAGATCGGGATCGATTAGATATTTTAAAGCAGTATTTATACTGAGTTCGAAGCTTTTGATTAAGGTATAATTCATTACAATAGGGTAACTATTGAGTGTTGTATTAAATGTAAAATTAAATTCGTAAATTTGCAAAGGCTAACCTCTTTGCGATTTTTTTGCATACAAATTATTTATTGAAATGTACAGATATTTTAAAGCAGTATTTATACTGATGACCAGAGCTTTTGCCTTTGGTATCATTCATCACAACCGGCCACTATTACGAGTTGTACTGGACATAAAATACTGCTTTAATACTGATGATCAGAGCTTTTGAGAAACGCAATGTATACTCTACTTATTTTAGGTGAACAGTATTTTGCTGAGATGTTATAACTTTTATTTTTACTTAGATGCGCTTTATAGGGGTTTGGTTTTTGAAGATTACAGTATTTTGGTTGTGGTTAAATTCTTGGCATTTTTAGCACTGTGGTGCTAAACTTTTTTTGCCGTAGATAACTTAGAGTGAAAGTCCTCTTCTGATAATTTCAGTGTTTGTGTCTTTGTTTAGGTTTTTTTGTTTTTGATGGTATTTAAAGCATCTCAAATTTTGAAACCTTTACTTGGTAGTTCTTCAATAATTGTTTCTTTTTAGCCCGATTAGTGGAGTCCTGTTGCTATTAGTTTAATTGGGCGACCAGTTTTGTCATCGTACGTCATGAGTGATGAGTCATCGATGTTTAATTTTAGTATCGAAAGCTTTATAATGTTGAGGATCTGTCGTGTTGATTTTCCAGATGTCAATTTTTAGTGTTATCATCTTTTAGTCTTGACTGATAACTGATTTCAATAGCTGCTGGATGTCATTGTATTCCTTTACTCCTAGTAAGTTAATAAGCGGTCGAAGTATTCCTTCTTTCTAGCTAAAATTGTTGGAGTTATATGTTTATTAAGATCGATAATACTTACTGGTATTGGTTCCACTTTAAGTGATGACTCAGACGTCCTTTTGGTTGTTGCATTTATTTTTATTTATTTATTTACTATTACATAATATAAATGTTCAAGTTATAAACTTATCGTTAATATTCTTATATGAATTGCATTTTATTAAATATTTAAATTTATTAATTTATGTTTTGACATTTTTTTTTTCTTTTTATTTTCTTGATTACCAGAAAGCCGTTCTTTCTGAAACCAGTTTTGTTTTTCTGAACAACTCAAAATCTTTTAAGATTAAAATCAATTTAATTGATTCGTTGACATAACTTTGTCAGATTATTAAACGTTAATTTTAGTAATTTTATAATAAATAGCTAGTGTGTAGGTAAAACACTTTATACCAACAACTATTTAAATTGTGTGGATGTTTTACTCCTTTTTTAAATTTCAACATACATAGTTCTTATTAAAGTTAAAGTATTATTAAATTTGATTTTAATTGAAAATTTGTTTGTATTATTAGTATTAAACTATTGTTTGCTTGGGATGATCAAATCACAATTTTTGATGTAGTTCAACGCAAGAATTTTATAGTTTTAATATTAGCTGTATTTTAACTTAAGGTAGGGCGTAATCGTTAATCGTGTTCGAGTTTGAACAGTTCCGGTCTGGGAAATACAAAGAGAGTACATTTTTTAGTTCGTGCAAGGACCATTATTTTTTTAAGGTAATATTTAATAAGTTCGACACATATAATTATTTAGATGAGGTGCGCAATTTACAATGATTTTACCTCATTCAATTAGAAAACGACCTACGCACGTACCTACATCAAAAGCACTACATAACAACAGAACATATAAATTATATACATACGTAAATTAATTCATAAATCATAATATTATTGACACAACATTTTAATGCGCAAGAGGAGAGACGAAACGAATTACGAATATCCTGTGGTGGTGTTGTGTGGTTTTTTTTTTTTAACAACATGTATATATTAATTCAGACAATTTCTTAAATTTACCAGACAAATTGAATTTTCAATTTTTTTTAATTCGATTAAAAACCATAAATCCCACCTTAAATAAAATAACAATTCTGAAGAGGAGATATTCATATATAAACCATATAAGATATAAGACAAAATTCCAAAATGATTATTTGTCGTATCACACCCTTTTTGTTCAAATCTGTTAATGTGTTACAATAACATTTCAAGAACCAAAAACGAAACATTTTCTGATTTTTGTATTGTTTCAGAATCTTTCGTTGAGTTAAGTTTATTGAATTAAATTTTATCATAATCGCGCAATATATGATGTGTTAAAGCTACATCCAACCACTAAATTGTTGTTGTTATTATCTCTTTTGTTTATGCGACGTTTTATATTAAAATATATATTATATGAAATTCGAATTTAAAAGAATTAAAGATATGCCTTTTAGTTGTAATATGCAAATCAATTGAATGGATTTCGTAAGGTTTATAAAATTTCTGGGTGTTATGGTTGAAATTTTATTTGTCTAGAACGATATGTACAATATAAATGATTGGAATAAACAAATTTCATAAAATCTTTGTCCGTGATTGAAAAAATATAACTCTAGCTTTATTACGAAAACGTTTAGTTTATCAGTGGTTTCAACTTTAATGTCGTTAACTATATCGATAAATATGAACTTTAAAAAATGTATTACTTGTCATAAAAGGTATATAGACGTTGTATATGATTAGCCCGCACCGAGTGTGGGTATATTTAATTACTGTTTAAATAGCACAGACAAAGATAAATTTACCAAAAGGCTGCTCCATGATACATGACAAAATTTGAACTAGTGGCAAACTTTATTAACTATACGTAGATGCCTAGTGACAAAATATCACTACAAATCTCAAAATGTACATACAAATATTAAATTTTAACATCCAAAATATAAATTTGAGTGCAATCAAATTAATCTAATTTGACTGGTAATTATAATAGGCTTTATTTATAATAATGTGTATCTTGCATCTCCATCTGTTCCGGAGCTTAAAGAATATCATTTTTTTTGTTTATAAAATCCAGTTAAAAAGAGGCCGTTAGCATTTTTTTTATCTTTATTTTAATTCGCCTTGATATTATCTTCAATCCCCTAATACATTATTAGTACCCACGTGCTATAGTTTAATACGTATCGTATACCGTTTATTCTAAGTCTAATTAAGAGATGTAACAATTTTTTTTACCATTAAAACAGTAGGCGATGATTACCAATTTCTCAGTTTCAATGTTTGAAAAACAAAAATTAAATATTTTCATTAGTTTAGTTTAAGAAAATGCATGTAGTGTTGTTGGTTCCTTGTTGTATAGAACAAAAATTTTAAATGATTTAAGAAAATTAATATTATGATGGCACTGTTCTCAGGTGAGGAGTAGTAAGACCGTACCCGCAGTAATCTTTCTAAGTTAAATTCAAATTTATTTACACTAACTGCAACAAGCTGATCAACATTGATACTTCGAGCCACAAAAATAATTGGCAGCATTTACCATTATATAACATCTACATAATATCAGAAACAACAACACCGAGATTCATCTACATATTTCAGTTTTATAAATACCTTCCAGAAACATGAGAGAATTATTAAAACAACAAACTGAAGTAGGGCAAAAATAATCCAAAATTGGTTCTGCTCGAAAAACATAAAAGTGTTTAGAAGAAAAGATTGCGTTGTTAAAACTTACCTATACCGCATAAATGTAGACAACGACTACAAAATCAGAATCTACTCTTTGGATCAATCCTTATCTCGTAGCGCATCAATACACAGTTCATCGCAGATATGAGCAATCAACAGCAAATGCTCAAGCAACAAGGCTTTTGGATAAGAGCTCTTTAAGGGGAAATTTTGCCAGCTACATAAAAAAAAAGAAAGATTTACATAAACAAATCTGCATGGCCGCAATTCAATCGATGAAAATGAGCCTAACTCGAAATATTTCTTAGAAAACCACTATGAAACTATAAACACTCGATACGACGATATGACCATCCTTACAGCAACCGAGATGGGAGAAAATAAAATAACACATATATAAAAATCAATTAATAATCTATAGAAACCGCTCAGGGGGATTACAATCCGCATAGTTGCGATTACAAAGCAACTAACGATTCAGTAACGCAGAATCAGCCAATGGTATAAAACAGCTACATGACCTAACCTTTGAGTGTCTACATATGATTCGAAATAGAAATCGATTCATCAAGTCCTTTTGTTATTTTGAATGTATAAAAAAAAATTACATAATGAATCAAGACGCGTGTACGAGAACCCAATAGATGAACAATAAACCACCAGCCAGTTTTGAAGTTTTTAGACAGTCGTTTGGAATCTCTAAAATCTACCGGTGCTAACATAAATATATACCACATCAACATCCTCTAAAACGTGCATTTATAACAACAATAAATCCACAGAATACATTCATGGTTGCTTTTAAAAACAACATATATCATTGCAACATATTTTATTTTCAAGGACTTGAGCCTTAGCGAGAGGAGTTAAATAGATAATGCTACATGTATAGCATATGTAGTAATGCACTGGTGAAAGTGAAGAACAATCATGGAGGCTTTCAACTTGCTACGAGCACTTATCGAACCGTAGGGTCACAAACCACGTTCATCGCGAAAGACGCAGCAAAACAGTTAGGTTTGCCAAAACATGGGTCATAACAGAGGTCTCAGGAATGTCAGTCAAACGACAAATCACATCAGCAAGTTACTGCAGCCGCAATTAATCAACATAGCAGATTCAAATTTTCAACTAATACTATGGCGTCCTTCTCCATAGATTTAATACTGTACGGAACAGCTTCTGCAACATATCTGGCAACCACTACTCTAAAACAACTACCTCTGGACTACGCTGCAAAATATGCTATAAGATCACAACTTGCCCTGAAAGATTTTTACGAGGACAATAATGAAATTGGCACCATGAGACTTCTGGCATCCAGATGGAAAATCGTGGTACATTATAATATATAGGTATACAGTGAAACATATACGTCAAATCACAAATTTATGGAAGTCATGTTTTAATTTTATGATTTTTATGTTTTAAATTTGTAGTCTTGATTAAAAAAATTTGTAGCATATGATTTATTTTGTTGTTGTTGTTTTTTAAAATAAAGGGTGTCAATTTTTTAGAAAAATGATAAACATGATGCAGGGTTGAAGGCTATAAAAATAAAACTGATTATCCGATATTTATGAAATAGGGCTCGTTTTAAATATAACTAAATAAGAATTAATAAAAATGGTAAATTTTTTAATTTCTACTTTTACAAATTTCCCGCCAAAATGTTTTTTTTTAAATTTTCACAATGAAAGACCATTTTTGTGAATGTAGTCTGCTGCAATGCGAGATTTGCCCAGGATTGGATAATTTATATTAGCATATATTAGTGTTAGACCTAACAAAATAAATCACTCATACCAAAATTTATTTTTTACTAATTGCTAAAAAGAATGAACTAATGATCGACACAATAATTTTAAACAGTTACATTATCAAGTCGATCGTAAAGATTAGTTGAAAATACCACATTACAATTTGATTTTATATTCAAAAAAAGAAAAACCTTGCAAGAAAACGAATAATTGTACCACTCCAAGTTTTTAGTACGTTCAATAGAATTAAATAAGGGAAAATGCACAAAAAAATGGTCCTTCATTGAGAAAATTTAAAAAGAACATTTTGGCGGGAAATTTAAAAATGAAGAAATTAAATATTTTTAAATTTTGTATTAAATCTTATTAAGTTACCTTCGAAACGGGCCCTATATCATATATAGATATCGGATAATTGGTTTTATTTGTATAGCCATAAATACGATGTCATGTTTGTCATTTTTCTCAAAATTTGACGTCACAACAAAATCCAATCAATAATGGTTTTAGCGTTCCAAATAATTTTTGTCACAAAAGAGTTACAGGACAACAAACGTATACAACAAACAATCATCGATTAGTACATGATCACATCTACATAAAGCAGAATACCGACACTCATCCCTGCTTACCTCTATAAAAGATTCGAGTTTTATAATTGGTAAGGCATTTAATTGAAAGGCATTTTAATAATGATAGTTTCGGGACACATATTCTATATAGAGAGATGAATTCACAAGAGATGACATAACAAACTTTTGCAAATTACACAAGTTGGCTGCTGAAATCCTCATTCGACAAAACAAATATCATTTCTTCACCGCTTCTGTAAAGACGTACGGGCTGCGATGTAGTTGATGATAATATAATTTAACTATTTCTATTAGCATCGCCATTTTTTACGTTAAAACAATATAGCTCTCAAAGGGAAGCAGATGCAAGATTATCACTTCAAACTTAAATAAAACCTATACAATCACTAGTCAAATAAGACTAAGTTGGTTGCTACCTCAAATAAATACTTTGGAAGTTATACAGTTTAATATTTGTGTATACTTTTTTTCTCAACATTTGTTTCATTTTAGAGAGATAGGTGAGATACCCTGTATCTCAAAGGATTCACGCATTTACCGAATATAACTTAAGTTATGGATAAACGGCTATGAACATAAATACGCAAATTGATTGTAAAATAATAGTTTTGTTACTGTTTTGCCACTGTATGAAGTACTATCATTTTACTGTCTCTATACATAAATGTTAAATTTGTGGGTGTGTAAATTAGATAAAATATGATAGAATGATACTTAATAAGGAACATAATTTTGAATGATCATGTTTATGATCAATATAGACAACGGCGTAAAGTAGGCTGCTAAAAATTAATCGTGAAAGAGTAAAGATCCCCCAAAAGAGATGGTTTGAAATATAAACCTGACCATGATTATGTTTTTATCAATAAGTATAGAAACTCCTATTTTGGTACTATATCATCGGCGAAATAAATTCGTAATAAACAGGTAATACAGTCCAAATACCAGATCCATCTCCAATTAAGAAGCATAGGGCGTCTACTAGACTGGACCGTCTTACTAAATTGGGACTATTGCTTTTATTTCCACCCACTTCTGCCAACTCATTTCTTGTCCAAGTCGCTGCTGGTCTTTCCTCTTACCTTACGGATTCTATAGTCAAATGAAATCCTTATTGTGTTGTCTATAAGTAGCTTCCTACGTGTGTGAAGAATCCATCTCCATTTCCGTTTCTTAATTTTTTTTTTAATTTATTTATTGTGTTTGAAGTCCTTCTGGAAAAATCTAAATTACATTTTAATAAATCTCTAAATCTAATTAAACTAAAATAATAACTATAATAATTATAATAACAAAAACAACAAGAATAATAATAATATATACAATAATAATAATAATACAAAATTTTAAATAGTTTTTATTTTTTTAACTATCCATTGTGTCATCATAATCATATAGGTTTCTAAATAACTTTCAAGTACTTTTTACGAAACATGCCTATCGTTCGAGAATTTTTTATTCTTACATCTAGACTGTTCCATATGTTAATTCTTCTAACAAAAAATGAGTCGGTCACTATCCTAGTCCTGTTTATGGCAGGACCAGGCACCAATATCGGGCTACGACGATTTACAGATCTCAATAACTTATTTATTACATAAATGGGTTGTTGATACTTTAGAAATTTATACAAATTTAGAAATTCGATATTCGAAAATTTATTCAAGAGAGCAACCCACCATTAAATTAGTGAAGATATGTGATCGAATTTTTTCAGCCTAAAAATATACCTTAAGCATGAGTGAAAATCAACCTTAATTCATTAAAATATTTTCCTTGTAGCTTATACAAAATGATATCGTCGTACATCAGCATGAGGCAGAAAACAAGTTCTTATTAGTTGGAGTCGAAGGATGACATCAAAACATTTGGTAGTTGTGCACAGCATTCGTAGCATAGAAACCATTCGTTTGCAAATAGCATCTACGTGATAACTCCAAACAAAGGTTTTATCAAAAATTAGTCCTAAGTTATTTACAGAATCAGTGTAATCGATCTGAATACCATTGACATGTATTTTGGGTAAATTATGGTGAGAACGATTAGTAGATGATATTATGATGCACTGAGTTTTCTCACTATTTACTTGAAGTTTATTTCGACCACTGCTTTATTGAAAGGATATCCGAATTGACTTTGGACTGGTAGAAAAAAAATTTGCTGGTCTCAGTGATATTTGTATTAATTTCGCATATGGTTGCTTGACGCTATTGATGACTGATGTGCCGTCTACTCTATATTATTTTTCATACAAATTATAACTTCTATAATTATAGTTATTGTGTCTATAACTAGCAAGATAATAAGCTGGAGCTTCAACTGGAACATATGCACTAAAGGTCTTCATATTTTATCAGTGTCGTACAATATTTTTATGCCCCTTTCTAAATTCGATAGATCTGTTTGATTTTTTGATTTTAAACTTCGAGAAGTGCCTTCCGTTTTTCAATCTGTTGTAATATATATCTGTAGATTTTCATCTAGTACTGCCAGCTTTTTATTTATTAAACTTTGTTGGTCTTTGTTTGTCTATGAGTGAACTGGAAGAATTCCATCACATCAATTTCTTATAATTCGTGGGAATCAAGTAGTCTACCGAGGAGTTCAAAAGCTTTTTTCATATCCAGAAAGGCTGCGATTGTTTTACGACCAAATCGTTTGGCATTTTTATTAGAGTTTTTCAACCTCAGCACCGTTTGAGTAGCAGAATGTCCGGTACGAAATTCAAATTATTCATTTGCAATGTAGAGTTCTAATAGGAGCTGCGGAACCTATTGAGAATGACTATTTCCATGACTTTACTTATTACGTTTAGAAGTGAAATTGGGCGAGGATAATGTATGCTTTTGGAAGATTTTCCTGATTTAGAAGTACAGATGACTTTACGTGTCTTTTTAGGATATCGTAAAAGATATCGGTAAGTTCTGATACAGCTTTAACTAGAAGGTTTTTAAGAACTGAGTTGGATATGTTAACGTCATTTGCTTCTTAACTAATATAAAATTGCTCTATGCAAGACGTTTGGAGTACCAAAAAAGTGGGTTCAGATTCGACTTTTACATATGTTTTGGCCGGGAAGTATGAGGAACACCATCCTGGCTTATCAGTTTTGTATTGAATTGAAGATTGATCATATCTAAAGATGTTAGGTCAGCGAGGTTGATTGCAAATAACTCTCCGCATAGTAAGCATACAAAACTTCTATACCTTTCGTGAGCCAAGCCCGTTTGGAAATTGGAAAGGACCTGGTTTAAATGAAGAAATATTAAACCAAAATCTTTTTATTACCTGGCTTTAATTGGTTGGGTCCTGTTCACTACAGTTTATACATTCTGTGGGTTGCTGATTTTCTGTGGTGTTCCTACAGTTTCGTCTCTTAAAGGTTTACTTGCACTATATGTAACGTTAACTTCTACTGTAAACTTTCTTTCGGCATTGGGTTATCTGAGCGTCTAATACTTCACTCGGACTAACGCCTGTATTTTATTTTGGTTAATGTTACGTTGATCATATTCCATTTTATAAATGTAATATATGGCAAAGACATCGTTGACTACCATTATCAAGCTTCTTATTAATCCTTTCGAACTCCTTGTTTTGAAAGGTGAGTTTAGTTTAGATTAATTCATTGAACGATTTTAAGAAACACGTGGTTTTAAATAGTTAATTTTTTTTAGTTAAAAAGTCGTACTCTCGAACGTGCCATATTAGCAAGTATCAATGCTATACAAAAGGTTTATAAACAATGGAGTATGTATAGTTTTCGAGAAACGATTCAATGCCATGGTGGACGATAAACATATGTGCCAATTGAAAATATGTTAAGTATGTATCTTCGGGTTAGGTGGTTGTTAAAATAAGCTAAGTTTGTTTTTGTAAATTTTTAAAATATGCCTCACGGCTTCACAGCAGCGTATTAATTTTTTTTATGTACTCGTATTTTATGTTCTCGTATTTGTACTACTATACTATATACCTAACAAAAGGTTTTGCAACCCTTACAATTTATTCGGATTTAAAAATTTATTTATTACTATTAATGTGTTTAAACATGCTAGTTATTATTAGGTTCTTTGTTCTAACATGTCTTGAATGAAAATATTTTTCCGCAGTGTATCTACCTCAAAATACGACTTACTTTCGAAATCGTGCATAAATGAAATAAAATAAAATTTTTGTTTGTGTTGTCAATAAAAATATCTATTCAAGTGAATAATTTTATCACAGGTTGAAAAATATTTTTGGTTCGGCTCAAATGGTGAACAATTATTAATTAAAATCCAAATAAATATAAGATCGATCGATCAAAAATTAGTTCAAGATTTTACAATACAAACTTATTTTTGTTTATTGGAATTTTTGGTGACAAGGAAATATCGCTCGTATATATATACGTTTATCGATCAATGTATCAAATTTCGAACACAAAGTTGGGTTATACATGGTTATTATAAAATGCTTTGAAGCAAAATAACAAAATTTTTATGTTGGGTGTCAATTTCTGAAATTGATTTTTTATCCCGAAGTATGATATATATATGTATATATATATATATATATATATATATATATATATATATATATATATATATATATATATATAATTTAAAATTATTATGTATATAAAAATATTTACGATTAGCTCCATTTCCACTCAGTGCATTTTTGAAATAGTCTGCAAACGTCTGTAAAGTTAAAAGTATTTTTTTACAGTTTAAATTTTCCTCAATGCTTTATAAAATAATCATGGTTAAACGATTTGACACACAAAGCACGTATTCAAAAACTTTATAAACCGGGAACTCTAAAGATGATGAGTGAAAATCATCCTCAGTAAAATTATTCTTTTTGCGATATGTCGCACTCATAAAATAAACTATTTTAGATTTCATATTGCAATCTAAACGGTTGGATCGCTGAGCTAATCACTCTTTTTTTGATAGTGTTTATTCCATGCAATCTGTTCTGGGGCCGAAGCTTTTCCAACTCTTATGCGGTTAACTTAACGTCCCCTACTTTACGCCATTACTAGCCAAATCAAGGACGCGCGAATACAGGTTCGCGTTTTAAATAGCCATTTGCACATTGCATTGCTCTAGCCAGCCTGTACTGGCATGGACGATGTTTCGGCCCATGGATTCTGCACTCCAAAAGGGGGTCATAGTTGTGTTCTTCGTAATCACCAATCGTAATCAGGAGATGAAAAATCCCTTTTAAAACCCTCCCCCGTTGGGATTCGAACCCGGTACCTCCCATCCCAAACACCGTAGCTTTAACCACTGCACCAATTGCTTGGTAGCTAATGACTTTAAGTGCTAATAACCTAAACAGAAAATTGAACAAAGGTTTTTGGCGAAATGTGCAGAGGACGTAGAGTTTTCACATAAAATTATTTGGAGAGATGAGGCTTCATTTAAATTAAACGGCTCGATCAACCGCCACAATTGCAGCTACTGGGCACCAGAAAATCCTCACGTTACAGAGGAACATAATTTAAATTTACCAGGAGTTACAGTGTGATGTGGATTGTCAGAGCGGGGTTTAATTGGGCCATTATTTTTTGATAACACTGTGAATGGTGCCGTTTATTTGAATTTGTTACGGGAAAATGTCATGCCAGGTATTCTTGAACTGTTTAGGGATGACACAGAAATTATTTTCAGCAAGATGGAGCACCTCCTCCATATCGATGGAGCACTACCATCGTGATGTGAGAACTTATCTAAATGAAAAATTGCCAAATAAATGAAATGGACGAAGCCGCGCTCTCCAGACCTCACGTCATTAGATTTTTTTTGTGGGGACTCATCAAAAATAAGGTTTATTTATAAAAACCGGCAACAGTCAACCAATTGAAGGCGGAAATTAAAAGAGAATTCAGTGAGATTCCTATTGAAATGATTCGCCAGATTTGCGATTCTATTGCTTCGCGTTATCAGCAATGTTTAGATAAAAATGGGCATCAATTTGAATACTTGCGCTGATAATGAAATTCTACAATTATCTTTTTTATTTTATACTATTAATTTGTAATATATCTAAATAAATACTGTTTTTATAATCAAGTAAAGTGTGTATACATTTATTTGGGACACTGTATATATAAAGGGTGGTTAAATTTCAAGGGCCAATGTTTATTTTGAATAAAACACAAATTATTTAGGAAATTATTGTCAATTCTTTTTATTATGATAATATAGTATGGTTCAATTATGTATGGAACAAAATATCGGCCAAATGGCCGCCGTGACCTCGGCGGCACACCTCCATCCGATGGTAAAAATTTTCGATGACGCTTAGGCATAATTGAGGTTCTATGCCGTTAATATGCCGAATTATCTCATCCTTTAGCTCTTGAATTGTTGCTGGCTTATTGACGTACACCTTTTATTTCAAATAACCCCAAAGAAAGAAGTCCAACGGTGTCAAATCACATGATTTTGGCGGCCAATTGACATCGCCACCACGTGAGATAACACGACCATTCTATTTGTCGCGCAAAAGAGCCATTGTTTCGTTAGCTGTGTGGCAAGTGGCACCGTCCTGTTGAAACCACATATCGCCCACATCCATATCTTCCAATTCGGGCCATAAAAAGTTCGTTATCATCTCACGATAGCGAACACCATTCACAGCAATATTTTCTGCAGTACGAGCTGTACGAGCATGCACTGGTGTTTTAAAATCTCCTACAGACCCGGTTTGCTCAAATTTTTGCACGATGTTTCCAAATGTACGCACTTTTGGACGATTAAATTGACCAAAAAAATCACGAAGTGCACGATATGCATTTTGATTTGAACGCCCATTTTCATAATAAGCCTGAATAACTTTAACGCGTTGCTCGATTGTGTATCTTTCCATGGTTCAAATTGAGTTAGTCTGAAATTGAGAAATGTCAAATGAAATGCAGAAAAAACTTGACGTTTAGGTGTGGTTCACATCCAACATCGGCCTTTAAAATTTAACCACCCTTTATATATATATATATATATATATATATATATATATATATATATATATATATATATATATATATATATATATATATATATATATATATATAATATATATGTATGTATAACGGTAGTAGATTTATGATTACATGGAGACAATCATGACTGTCGAAGAAAAATGAAAATCCATAATCAACGGTATTAAAGTGTTAATCTATTCAAGCAACCCTCGATCTGTGTAACAGCAGTGATTAGGCTTCGTAGTTAAATTAAAAAAATACCGTCAATTCGAAGTATTTGATCAAAAACAAAAATAGTAAAATGAAATTTAAGACCTCCCAAAAGTATCATGGTCGACCACAACATACTCTTCAAACTAACACCTGCATTTTTTTTTTGTAAATTGATTAACATATAGTTGGTTTTTATATATAGGTACATAATTTATTAACAATGTATACTTCCAATCAATAAAACGTATACGCATCTTCATCCAACTTTGTTTAATTGCGTTGATTTAAGTTTCTGGAAACCCATCTTAAATTAAATTATATAATACCACCAATAAATTTACCGGAGTCTAAAGTAGAATAAAAATATCTCCAGAAACCAAATAGCTATATACCATTTTTTATTAAATTATTTTTTAAATTATTTTGATTGATTGATTGATGATAAAAAATAAAATTTAAAATTGTAAATGATTTAGAACAATAAATACATAAATAAAAATCTCAATCAGCACTAAAACTGTCTGTTTGTGTTCGAGATAGAAAAATTGAGTGAAATTTCCGGTTTTGTCATTTCGGTTATTTTGATAGATGCGTAATAAGAAAAACAAATAAAAAAGGATTATCCAAACTTATCAATATTAAAATGCTAAGCCTGGCTCGTTAATGTATATTCATCTTGCTAATTAATAATTTATTAGTTAATAAAAATATATATTTGTCATGCCGTGATACGGTTAACTTAAATTAATAACTATAATAGAGATAATAAAAATTTATAATACCGAATATTTTGACTCATTTTAATCGACATTTGCGGATTATTCGTTACCTATATCACAATATTTATTAATAAGTAATTGAGTAATGTCGTAACTATACGTAAAATCATCTTGATCTACTCTTCTAAAATTTATTAAGTTAAGACTGTGAGTGAGGTGTGTTGAATTCTTTAGTAAATAGAAATGTTATTTACTATAATATTTAGTAAAAATATATCGTTTCGGTGTAATAGACTCATCGTTTTAATCTTCAAAAGTTTATTAAAAATGCCGATGATCAAACATTTACTTTAGTGTTATCACTAAAAAAAATTCGATAGCAATATATTGTTTCCGTATTGAAACATTTCCTTTTGTACTTTAAACAAATGTGTATACTAGTAACTTTTAACAATAGTGTAGAGATGCAAATTTATCACTAAAGCCATATATATATGTATATATATATATATATATATAAAAGGTCTGAACCCGAGAATATTTAAAGTAAAGACATTTACCAAACAACTATTGATTTATGTGTAAATTTGATCATATTGATTATTTTTGTTGTAAAAGTACGAGTTTGTATTTGCTCAAAGATATTTTCTTTATCGGATCTAAAATATACATATTTTGTTCAGAGCGCAAGTCCCGATTCGGCAAAACTTCAAAAAAACGGATATTGATTTAAGTTTCAATATTCTTTTTTGGTTGAGTTTGGTTTTTTAAATAATAATACGTAAGAGTCTTAAATATATGTACACATAGAAATAGCTTTATTTAACATGTATATTATACATAATAACATAAATTAATTGTTTAGTTTTAGAAACACAAAAGAAGAAGAATATATATCTTCCTGATCAACAACTTTGTTATAGTTGAGTTTGTATTGTGTGTGTGTGTGTGTGTCTGCTAGATTAATCTCTTCACTTAATTTCAAATCGTCTGTATAAATAGTAGGATAATTGATTTTAAACATGTTAACGTGTGCTTAGTCACTGGTTGTTTCTACCCACGCCGCTGTCCCAAATTTAACATAGAATAAATAAATTTTCCACTCATTATAGTTTATCACATAGAACATACATCAACATAATTTATATCAAGTGACTCTAAAAAACATCGCTGCGATTGGGCCCTATATCAAGCGCATGACTATTCTCATACCATATTATGAACCATCTCTCATATACTCATCCGCCAACAAAATTGAAAATATTTCATTTGTAGTATACTATAAAATATTCAGTGATAACAAAGCAGTAACAACTATATCAAATTACTATTATTTAAGTTTATTTCGAAGTATTTCAGTCCCGTCAAAACAGATGGTAAAAAAAAAGTGTTGACGGAAGTTAATTATATCTTAAATTTGAAAACGCAGATGTCCCTACCTATGGGAAATAAATAAATATAAAATGCATGAAATTAACTCGCAAAAACTACAGACCACTTAAAATAAATTCTAAACCATTTTTGGTGAGATAAAATGCAAAATAAATTATACAAGAGATTAGCAATGGTCCGCGAACGAAAGTGGAGAATTAAAACAAAAATGAAACAAAACCAATTATTATAGCATTTCTACATACTGGAAATGACCTATCTGCGGTTTTATACCGATGACCTCGAGACGGTTCACAGACAACCAGAACTAATCAGTTTTATATTACTGATTGATTATGATTTAAAAACTAATTTTATTTGGATGGTAAAGTTGCAAATTTATCGAATGGTGAAATCTTATTTTTCTACATTCCTATATATATATATATATTATGGTCCATACTATTAGCTTTAATTAATTTTATAAATCAATTCCCTTGATCGATCAAAACATATAATGCAAACTGATTTAGTAATTAATATTGCGATTTGAGTGCCGCTAACCTTTTAATAATCACTGGTAAATCACTCAGTCAAAATAAAACATTTATGTTGGTTCTCAACCTTATATATATATATATATATATATATATATATATATATATATATATATATATATATATATATACATAAAAAACGATTACACCTTAGAAACCCTCATAATTCTTTTCCTAATCAAAACTTTATTAAACCATTTATAACGATCAATACACTACTTGTAACGTTCAAGCGGCTATGCCACTATATTCAACTGAAATGTATCATTCACCCCGCTTCTTCTCACACAATAAGAACTAAAATTACTAAAAATGTTTTGATCATTGTTTGTCTGCAGGTATTTCTGTGTTAATTTATATTAAAGATCTAAAATATACAAAATGCTTGCGTATATCGCATATATCACAACGGGTGGTGGTTTCGATCGTCAATAAAAAAAAAATTTATAATTCATAAAAATTATTAAACAAAAATGTTTGATTGATTGAAGAATATAAAAAAAAAAAATAAAAATTTGGGTGTTGTTACTCGAATGATCACCTGGCTTGGCTCTATTATTAAATTAAACTTTTTCTTTTATCTGTACTCGTACATATCTAAAACATCCTTAATCATGTTTGTAAGAAAAAAAAATTTGATTGACTCACATATTAACTTAAAATAATTTTAATGCTTGTAATGACAGTGACAAATTGTGAATGCATTACTTGTTTGTCTCGATTTATATCGACGAGTGCAATACGGGTTAATTTATATTGATATTCAATTAATTTTATACTTTGTATTACCACAAAGTTTTATTATCTCTCATTATTTATTTTTGGAAGAATATTCGAATTTATATTCACAAAGTTAACCACACAGAACTCAGCGCCACACTAGTTTATTATGTCGAGACATAAAATCACCTGTGCTAAACCACAGATATTATGATTTTTGTAAGTTGAGTCATTGATAAGATTCTCTTTTTAATCTCTTTTATAACCAGCATTTTTGATTATTAAAAAGTAAGTTATATCCTGAAAGGTTCAAAATATTAAACATTAAAGTTTGGCCTGGACTGGCTGTCACCGGTCGTAAAACGTAATTAATCGCCCAAAAATTAATAAATAGAAATTAAATAATTAAATCTTGCATAAATCTTGACGGTGACTGATGGATTGTGTGTAAACCAACATTTGTTGGGTTGACATACACAAGGAGTTCACAGCTTCATAGTTTGACATAGAAAAGGCGCATAAGTTAAGAAGATGATTCATGTGCATATTTTAACTTAAAGCCATAACTTTTAATTGCTCTGATTGGTTAATATTTTTTTGCCTTATACCACAGAGTATTATAACAGAAGTTTGAAAACTGATTTATCTAAGTATTATTCTATTTTTATAGTTATGGGTCCTTATTTCATTTATATAGCGTTTAATTTATATGACCTTAATGGCTATGGTGCATATAACAACTGAAATGTTTATTTCTATTTAGGGGCATTTACAACATATAGGGGGTAATATTATTCCAGTATTTACACTGGAATAATATTTATTTATGAAACTACTACTTATTTTTAATTAATAATTTGACATATATGTTTATATGGTTTATGATAATGTATTATAGTTATTGTTGTATAGTTGATTAGTGTCATTGAGATGCTTGATAGATAATATTTAACTTCTTCTTCTATTTCTTTTGTATTGGTGCTGTTTTTGACTAGAGGATTTCTGCTGTTCTTTATTAGTTCGAACAAAGAATTTGATGCAATTCTTTGC
This sequence comes from Tipula confusa, assembly GCA_963556175.1. Classification (NCBI taxonomy): domain Eukaryota; kingdom Metazoa; phylum Arthropoda; class Insecta; order Diptera; family Tipulidae; genus Tipula; species Tipula confusa. The sequence goes on from OY744475.1 coordinate 874,946, forward strand.
AACGAATTCATTGATCCTGATAGTATCCGCCTCTTTGTTTAGAATTGAGTTGGTTATGTATTCGTAAGAGTCTGCTTTGCGGTGTATGTTAGTACATGCTCGTATAATGTTCTGATGACAGGTCCGACCAAGCTGGGAATCCATATGTTAATAAATATTGGTCTAATTGTAGCTGTGTGTATATCATAGTAAGTTCTTTTTTCTACAATGAGCTTTTATAATGTATTCCTTATTTGATTCTACATATTGCTTAATGTTACAGTTTTCTAGATAATTGACTTGATGTATTTGTATATGGCTTAAGATTCTCAGATAAAATTATTCCCAGATATTTTAGTTGACGAGTATTCTACATGGCTGTATTGTTTATTTTAATTTCGATGTACCTGTTTTTTTTTTTTTGTGTTCTCGTTAGTACTTTATTCCCTTTGAATATTATGGCATCGCATTTATTGATTTTAATCTTCGGTTAATCATTCAGAACCTCTTTTATCTGCCTTCTTAATATTCCCTTTAATTCCAGAGATCTGGAAACTAGCCTATTTTATAGCAATGGTTAATGATGGTTGTCATTTTCAATTAAAGTTGGAGGAAGTTTTTTAATGCGTAGTTAAGGATTAAATCTTAACCTGTATATTTTTGCAGATTGTATAGATGAACCATAGTCATATACTAGAAACTTGTTTTGTATATGTTTATTTTCAAAAGTTTGCCATCTAGATTGCCTTCTCTAGTTCGTATAAGTTACTTTTGCATTGGTTGTGGGATTAATCAAAGTTGGAGTATTGTGGTAAATCCTCCTATGTTTGTCAGTTAATTAATTTCTGTAATAAAGATGATATTATTTAATCTAATGTTTGACAGTTTCGTACTTTAGTGGTTTTCATAGAATCCACATTGTTACCTTGTGATTTGAAAGATTGGGCGCGGCGCAGGTCTGTATCTGGTTCTGTGTAGTGGTCTGCAGAAGGTATTTGAGGGAAGGGGAATTGGAATTTAGATGTTGTAGTTTAGTGTTTGTATTTCTTCTAGCTTTGATAATATGTCATCTACCTCTATTTTGGTAAGCAGTATATTCGTTGATATGTAAATATCATCAATCGTTGAATTAAAATAGTCGTTTAGATCATTCCAATTAACTATACTATAATTCGGTATTTGTTTTGACGGTAGTATGGTTGGTTGTTGTATTTTTTCTCGTTTAAAAGAACGATGTGCAGTTTAACTTTCTTAAGAAATATTTTAATTCCGTACCTTTTTTACGGTTAATAAAAGAATTTATATTAAGCTGAATTATAATTTAAGTTTTGGCCAGTTATTGGATATAAGTTATTAAAGCGAAGAACTCGAATAGTGCCCTTTATTGGTAATTTAAACCGTGATTGCGTTGTAGCTAGGAATAAAGTCATGGAACTGTCGGTAAGTTTCTGTAAGATTAAGGTCAAACATCCCACCGAATTTTTGATCCTAATTAGTTGCCTGTGATTTAGCTGGTTGGTGTGGTTTTTTTGGGTTGAAAATTAGTTTTTGATTGGTTTAGTTGTGTGTTATGGGTTTGTAAGTGATATTGCACTGGAATACGTCAATCCTGGTTTGAAGCAACTGTTGTACTTTTTTTGTTATTCTTGCTGATGCCTTATTTGTTCTTCAATCTCTAACAATTTAATGTAGAAAGGCTATGGGAATAAGACCGTCGTTAACCAGTACACTTGTCCAGAGCTAGGTCTCACAGTCTTATCAATCAATCAATTTTGGACATTGGTATGCTCGCGGAGTGTCCTGTACTATTGTTATTGATGCAGTATGGTTTACTTTCTCTGTTTTGCTTACTGCATTGATCTTGTCCGTGTTTGACAGAGCATTTAACGCTTCTGTAAGTAATATTACAGTTGGATGCTGCATGTCCGCAATGTATTGGCAGTTTCTCGATTTTCAAACAATTTACTCTGGTGTAAGAGGTATTTAAGGTTGGTAAATTTATCAAAGGTATTTGAATTTATTTGGAGAAGCCAGATGTTGAGGTATTGATTCCCTTTAATGCATTTTCGATGGATTCGTTGATGGACATTTAGATATTTCAACAAACGACTCTCTTCTAGACCTGCTAAATATCATTTTAGTCAAAACTGTTTTCGATTTCTTTTAACATTTTTATGTAATTTTTGATTTCCTATGGATTTTATAGTCAAAATTCTTGACAGGCATTTTGATGATTTCTTTAGCTATCTTGAATCCTTCTAAATCGATTATATTTACATGGGTAACATTTCGGTTCATTTTTTTTAAATGAGAAACTATTTGACCCTAACACTTTATTTAGTTTGCCACTGTTTCTTTAATGTTTAGATTGAAAGAAACAATTTAAGGAAACTTCCTCTGGTTGTTGCATAGCACACTAGCAAAAGCAATGGCTTTTTTAACTTCAATATTATACATGTTAATTGGATGTACAATCTCTGTTGATGTTCAGATGCTTTAGGCACTTTTAATTATTAAGGTGTTTCATTTTATTCTTCCACTTGTTGCCGGATGCCATGTTTGATCCGCCAGTAGATTTCTTCTTTTCTTTTTCAAATTGACTAATCCTTGTATTTTCAAATTAGGCGAGGAGATATATTTTATAAAACCTTTTCCACAAAAAACTTATTTATTATGTGTCATGTAAATTTTCTGTTATCTTTAAATATTCTGTCATTGTCAAAAATAATTGTTTTTGTTAACTGAAATTTTGTGCTGTCAAACTTTAGTGCAATTTATTTACTATTACTATTATATTTTGAATAATTTTTGTTAATTTTCAACCAATTTTATATTATTTTGGTATATGTTTCTGCCAAAATAAGTCAGCAAAATCAATTGGAATGGATTGACCGACATATTCAAGATGGCGTCAAATAAGACAACAAGCTTCAAATAAGTTAATGTTTAAAAAAACCTAGAGCTTAAATGTATACAATTAACAAAGTCAAACAGCTAAAGAACCTATATAATCTAGTGGCAAGTTAACTAACTCGATATTCGATTTGATATAACTTGTAATAGTTTGAATTGTATATATGACAAAACGAGAAAACTATATTGCTAAACGGAGATGCAAATATCGGATTTATATTATAGCTCTATTATAAGCTTATATTATAAGTGCATATTTGGATATATCCTTTTATGGTTAGTTGTGGTACGTTTATAAATTAGACAAATTTAAATTAGTAAACTTTTTATTAAAATCGATACATAGGGTCGATCACCAATCTGCAAAATCTTGCTCGTTTATATTAGATGGGTCTCATATAGTTCAAACATATTTAAAATGGCCATAGAGTTAATTTCTAAATACAGGCATTTCGTTATGTGAGTTTTATCTTGGCCTACATTCCATTTTTTTTAATGAGCTATGAACGACTACGCTATTTCAGAATGTATGGACAAAAATTGACCTACCACTTATTTTTGATGAGAAAATTTTATTTTTGGCGTCCTTTACACCAAAATATGTTTTTTTTGGGTGTGCTTTTAAAAATTCTTTATATCCAAAATTCTCCCGCAAACCCGCAAGCACATTTTTAGAGATACGACATTTAAAGTTAATGCAGTATGCTAAAATGCACTTTAAAATAATGAAAATACAGCGAAGTGGTTTTTATAATTATGATGAAGCTTCCTTGAAGTTTAATTTTAGTAATTTAAAATTTACTTTAGCTATCAAAATATTATATACAAAAAGTGATACTTTAATAGGTAAATAAAGAGATAAATACAGAGAAATGGAACCCAAAAATACGATACCACAATGGTTAAAACATATCTACGAGCTACATATCTACAACAGCTTCGATAACAAAATTATCCAATTCACCTCAGCTAAGCGCGCCCAGAGTACTGTAAAAAAAAGAAAAATTTAACTTTGTGTATTCGTTTGTATGCCACACGAGGATCCGGAATTATATAGAGTAGTTTTGAAAATGTCCCACGAAAACCAAAATTAGTCCAAATTTCGCCTATTTAAATGTCCTACATCCCATGCGATTCAATATACATAGTTGTTAAAAATAAACAAAAAAACATTTTACATAACTATGCGGGAACTATTCTATATCCTTATTTGCCATTTTCACTATATAAAATTTGTCCTTGCGCCAGTTTTAAGAAATTAAGGCTAACGTTTTGCATAAAGATTAACTATCATTTGATATTTCATTGGGAAGATAACCTTTTATTTATTTAAATTCTGAAATTCGATTAGTGTAAAATTTTGCAAAAGGTCGGTAGGACACAATAGAACTCGCAGTTAAGATGTGACGAAGCCATTTATGCGAGGGAAAAAAGAAAAAGTTGATTTATGGTAAAAGATATAGCACCGCACTTACGAGCTGCTTTTGTGTAGTGCTGCGCTTTGATGCAGAATGTTTTTTCATTTCAGGCCAATTTATTGATTTATTTCGGTACATTCCGTTCCTATTCTGCGATTATGCTACGAATTAAATAATAAAGCCGTCGAAATTTTTTACTTGAATCACGAATCTAATATAAATCAAAACTAATTCGATTTTAGGATTAACTTCAATCAATCTCTATTTAATTTTAAAAGTTATTTGTAATCATCTTGTCGGATGGAATTTATATATTCGAATTTCTTTTCTGTTATAAACCATCTAATTATCGTATTTCGTCTTGAATGTTAAAATTTTTCAGAAAAAATTCTCATAATTTATTTTGGTATTTAACTGGAGATGTGTATATCCCTAATTGTAATCCTAGATTTAATCCTTCACAAAGTCACAAGACAAGAGTGATTTATAATTTTCTAAAATTATAATTAATTGCCCTAAATTAGTGTTTCTGTAGCTATATGATTAAACCAAACGTTTTTGGATTTGTTTTATTTTTTTTATAATTCGTTTAGAGGAATTTACGAACTAGCAATATTTTGGTACTTCTGATTATATGTTTAAGAACTATAAATAACTTTCCAAAGTGATTATCAAACTAATCATAATCAAAATATATAGATCTTTCATTTATCAAAAGAAGTTTCGTCTTTATGTTTGTTCTATCAATCTCTAAAAATCGTAAAAACTTCAAGCAGCAGACTAAAACTTTCATGCCAATTCTTGATTCAACGATCATTAGTTATCATGTAATATACCCGATAATCTATTAAACCATTTAATATCATATAACCAAATTGACTAATGATTTCTTATAGAGTCCACATGTTTTTCGGCCGCAAGAGATGAGCAATTTGATCAATAGGTAAGTTAAACTATATATATATATATATATATATGTATCTTCATAAAGATATTGTTATATATACAGATCAATCAATCAATCAATCATTTTCGGCTTTTGTTTTGGCCTACCTAAGATAATATTGTAGGTTGTATAAAAAACAATTGATGATGAATTCTTTTGGAGAGCAAAAAACTTTTAAACTGCTTCCAGTGTTATATATTTCATATAAAATTTGTTTAGTGTAATATCAAAGAATTATATCTTATTCTTTATTATAGAGCTCCAACTATGCATGAAATTTTATTGATTGTTTTAAAATTATTTATTGAAGACCACGTTGAATTACAGTAGTAAATTATATTTTTATATTTTAAATAAATTCTACTAGACGTGGCACACGCGAAGGCACTCTATATATAATTAATTTGTTTATAAAATCTATCAATCTTAAAAAAAAAATTGTATTTTTGTTTTGTAAATATAAATAGCCCTACGCAAAATATGTCGTCATTGATCTAGTTAAGAGTATTTTATAATAAATATTATAGAATTTTTGATTGAAAATTGGTTTGTTAAGGAAATGTACCTGTTGCAATAATTTATCATTTTAAATATTGTCAAGTTTTACTGACTTTTGAGATAATTTTTTTGCACCATTTATTCATTTAAAAGGCTTTATTTAAAATGTATGGATGATTAATTTATTTCAATTGTGTTTGCAGTTAAAACGGGAAACTAACCTATAAAAAAAAAGTGTATTAGATGAAAAGTCGTTAAAAGCACGCGATCGTTAGTAAATTTGACCCACTACACTACAATATAGGAAGAATTATTTAAAATAATTATAATCATTATAGTAACATTTATTAACATAAGTGAAGAAGTGATATTATGCTTATAGCAAATTGTATTCGAAAATGTAAACCCAAATTTTTAAAAGTCTTATCTATAGGCTTGTAGATATGGGAAAATCTGATATGATCATATCAGATACGTGTATCGCAACAATGTTATTACAGGTGCTTCCATCCTAGTTCCAAATAACAATAGCCATAAATCTGAAGGTATGATGCAGGCCGGTGGCTCCTTTAAAGATATCACGTGAGCACTAGATATTTTAAAGGACTTACATATATCTTTTGGCGACTCTTAAAACTACAGCTTTCCACAGTACACGGTTTATGTCTACAATTCCACTTTGTGTTTCTTCTAGCAATAACCACTTTATCATTGCGTGTGCGATTGTGTTACAAATTTGCGCTACTTTATAAATACTTACATCGCGTAGTTTTGCATATAGTGACAAATCAATGATCGCAACCTTTGAAAAGTGTTATTGTTGTCACCTAGAGCGAGAAACGATATATGCTAGCGATATTGACAAGTTTACGAAAGGCGGTGACTATGGAAAGGGTATATTACTCAGTAGCAGCATTGAGGTAGTTGATAACTGTAGGCCTTGTATAGTTCTATAATTCAGTTTTATAACTCAGCATGTACAGGTAGTCGAATTATATTTAGCCATTTTGCACATAGGTGCTACTCTTTTAATATAAGATATTAATTTATTTTAAATATTTGATTGCGTAGGGTTGGTTTTAAAGTCGATGCCTCATAATTATAACATTGAGGTCAACATTACTATATTATAATAATGCATACATTAAGGCGAGTACCATAAAAATGTTAAATAAAAAAATATATAAAAAGCAGCTCATATTATTTGTAATAAATGTCACTACACACATTCGGATCCATTTACATTCATTGTGAGACAACAACGCAGAACAATTTATTTATTTAATTATTATGATTATTATTACCTATACAACAAATACAATCGGCAATTAACGCGAGATCGCATACAAGAACCAATTATGCGTTAAATACATTAAATAGAAAATCAAACGGACAGATTTTTAAATATCACCCATCTGAAAATATTCCTCCAGATATGGGAATCAAATATACGATACAACGAATTAAAAATACCAATTGTGGGGTAAATGACGATGTGAATATAGGACGAATATGAATATGGACACTTATAATACGTCCAGAATGGCACAAAGCAAATTCTAGGAAGATCGTACAAAAGCCATACATAATGCCTTCAGGATAAGCTGAGCACAAAAGTGTGCAATTATGCTTAATAAAGCCTAACATGGTGTTGCCTCTGCTGATATTAAAATCAATGTGCCTGCTGAATGTTAGGTCAGAGGTGAAAATTACACCAAGATCATAGAAATACTTTATTTTATTAATAACAACATCCTGGCGACTATTATCAAATAATATCGTGGAACGGATGCGAAAATATGATAAAACCTTACATTTATTCTCATTCAGAGTGAGTTTGCTACTGATGCACATTTACAAAACCATTATGTCGCAGCTGGCAGTCCGATAAGTTTGTGATTGGTAAATACTCGACAACATATTTGGTAAATATATAATGAATAGAAGAAGGCCAATATGCTTTCTTTAAATAGTAAGGTAACATAATAGACCAAACTCTCTGCATATATCTTGAATAAAATACGCGGAAAGCCATCGTGATCGAGATCCTTATTAACAACAAGATTGTTATTAATAAGGATCTCGAGCATGATGGCTTTCCGCAGCAGTTGGAACTACTGAAGGAATAACGTAAAATGTCAAAAGATGACGATGTTGGCTCAAAAACCGAAGCAAATTTCGTACAATTGTATTACTCTAAAAAACATTTCTAATCGGTTTGATTGAGACGATAGGTAAATATAAGGGCATTTTTAAAGGTGTTATATTGAACAAAAATCCGTATTGAAATGGTAAAAGGTTTTTTTTTTACTTCTAATCCGTCTATTGTTCCTTCATTATCAAGCCAAAACCGGCCATTCTGGAGGCGGAAAACAATTTTTATTTTAATGATTTACAAAACAAGGGGCCTAGGCATATTCCCGTTTGGTTCCAAAAACCTCGGTTACCACCTCCCAAATAAGTATAACAATAGCTACCAATGACTGTTTCCAGATTTCGAATAAGCCCTTCGCTATTATAATCTGGGTATAATTAGCTGGAGCAAATAATTTATCAGATTTGTTGCCATATTCTTAAGTATTTTGTATTTTAATTTCAGATCAGCATTTCTCACAAGTTTAAAAAAATTAAAAAATTCAACAGCATTACTGGTAAAGTTGACCATTTACTGAGATCTATTGAACCACATTTTTACAATATTGGTGCGATCGTTGTAGGTGGTCTTCCCAATGAACGATTTTACACGCAATTAGTAATTACTTAATTAGTTAAAAAGCCTGGATTAAAGCCCAACTTTTTAAAGTAGGAACGGCTTAAAGTAGGAGATACGCTTTTGGCCCATTCGAAAAAATGGAAATGGTTTAAGAATTATCATCAAATTTCCATTTTTTTATATATATATATTAAATGCAGTTTTGTACTACAAGCAAAAAAATAACTCAAAAAACGTATTGTCACAATACAACTGACGTAGAAAAAAAATATGCACATTAGCATACCATATGTTTATTTTAGACTGATCCTATATAATGGACAAAAATCTAGTCATTGATTGATTAATTGATTGATTGATTAGAGTATACGGCCAAGACCGAACCAGGAACTCCCGGAATGCTGGGCACGACCGTACACCCCTGTTACATATAACAAAACCGAAGGAGTGGATGGATTGTTAGTTATGATAGACTTGACCCGGATACTGACACTAAGCGATCGATAAAGTTAGGATTTTTTGTGGTGTAGGGAAAGAAGAAGGAAGTAGGTTAGGAATGATAGAATTGGTCCAGTTTCCCAGTAGCTAATATTTAACAACTGTTAGCACAAAATAATCACAATTATAGTGCTCTGCATATTCTATCATGTTTGCTATCATCGATGCATCACATTTCAGCTGTAATCAGCAAAGGTTTCCTTAAAAACTATTTGGGAACTAATTCCTTTCAGCCGTATTCTGTAATAAATGGCATTAGTTTCCGCCTGTAAATTACAATTTAATTATTTCATATCCATATTTGCTGAATAGACTAATGCAGGTGGTTAAAGAATACAGTAGAATTACAGCAACCAGTGAAAGATTTAGTAATAACTAATTCGTAAAATGTGCAATGCGAAATAGTTAAGGAGCAGTAAATTAGTGACCATTATATGTTAAGCGTTAATTTAAATTATGGCAAGACACAGTTAACAGAAAATTGTGAACCGATAGAAATACGTTCGGTAAAAAATTATTCTCCAGAATCACTTAACTATGCTTTTAATCAACAATTAATGAGATGCCAAGAAGCTAACTTAAACGAAAAATTAATTATTTAAACGAAGCAGCTGATAATTTAGTGCTAAACCTAAAAACTGTGTGAATGAATTAACTAGTATAAAGATTATTAATCCGAAAATTTGAAATTACTGAAGCAAGAAAAACTCCGATCTTATGAAATTATGAAAATAATAAATTCAAAGACGAGCTGGGGTAACTACAAAAGAGCCAGAAACATATATAAACAATCTTTAAGGAAGGAGCAGTCTACTTATTTTAAAAACAAATTTGTAGAAAACCAAAACATTCCAAAAGAACTATGAAGAACATTAAAAGGTATGTATAAAACTAAAACAACAACACAGTGGTATATTCAATTTAACAATATAGTATTAACCGACAAATTAGAATTGGCCGAATCTCTAAATAATACATTTGTATCAAGTGTGATTCTCCTTTCAAAACATAACATGTCAAGATATAACAAAAACTATTAATAGTCTGAAGTCAAACGCTGGGATTGATGGTATAAATCGCACTATTATGGTGGATGCTATGAACAATGAAATATTAGCATCAAAATTTACTGATTTAATCAATAAAAGTTTAAATGGAGCTAAAATTCCGAGATCATGGAAAATATCAACAGTTATTCCAATTCCGAAAACTTCTAAACCAACCAAACCAGAAGAACTACGCCCGATAAATATGCTACCAACATATGAAGCCGTATTAGAACGAGTAGTTAAAACTCAACTAGTAAATCTCATTAATAACAACAATATACTAGTCGACCAACAATCTGGGTTTCGAGAATTCCCACGAAAGACAACAATATACAAAAGTCGATAACTGTATCTCTAAGCCAATACCAAATAATCACGGAGTACCACAGGGTTCTACGTTAGGACCATTGCTTTTCATCCTGTACATTAACGATATAGTGGATGTTAACGATATAGTGGATGTTATAAAATTGTAAAGTGAATATGTTTGCCGATGATACTTTGATTACGATTGCTGCACCAACCCTTATTGAAGCTGTACAAAAAATAAACAACATTTGAAAAATCTGAGAAAATGGTTAATGTTCCATAAGTTATCTCTTAACATTTCTAAAACAAAGTACATGGTTCTGTCGATAAAAACAAAACTATAATGTAATCAAAATATATTAATTGATAATAAAGTCATATAGAACGTGTAATACAATATAAATACCTTGGTGTTATCATAGATGAAAATTGAAATTTTGACGATCATTTAGATTATATTACTTAAAAAATGAATAAAAAGCTTGGTCTTTTTAATAGACTTAAGGATAAAATGCCACGGGAGACAAGAATTATATATTTCAAATCACTTGTTGCACCGCATATTGATTATTGTTGTTCATAATGAATCAATCACAACTATATCGTCTCCAAAAAGCAGAACAAATTTATGCAAGGTATTTAAAAAGCAGAAAATAGGACACATATAAGTGAAATACTTGAAGGATTACGGTGAAAGACCATAAACCAAAGAATACATTACAATGTCTTGAAGTTAATGTCTCGCCTTGAAAACGGAGATCTACCAAAATACCTAGACTCAATGTTATATTCTAATAGAGAAGTCCATAACTATAATACCAGAAACACTAAAACTACAGTAAATCTTTTTCACAGCGATCATTAGTGTATAATGGCGTAAAATTGTATAATTCGCTGAGCAATTTCTACACTTTGGGATGAATTACGCGAATTAAAATGCAATCATTTTTTACGACTATTGAGTGTATTCATTAAAGAAAACATTAGTATTTAGTAAATAATATGTATTAAGAAAAATAATTATGTTCTATTTAATTATTTCAAAAATATTATAATAAAAAAAAATGTCAATATTGATAAATAAATAAATAAAAAAAAAGAATTGGGTGTACTGCTGTGAAATCTAATATAGAAATTATTATAAATAAATTTTATTAAAATAATTAAACGGTTAATTTCGATCGAATCCACTATTTTATAGCAATTACAGCTTAATGGGCAAAAATCAAGTGATGATCGGAAATAGCTGAAACAGCAAGTTGATCAAAAGAAATAATATTATGTATATTAGGCTTATACAAAATAATCAAATCCAACAGGCTCCTATGTAATCTTGGTGGGTTAAAACATAAATAGTTTTAATTATTAAAAATCAAGCATGATCAAGCACTAAGTTTATTACTAATTACCATATTCAAGTTAAAATCTCCACAACAAATAACTTTATCATATACTGTGACAAAAATTGTGCAAATATATTTTGAAAATAAGTAATATCTTCAGTACAAGCCCTCCTGCTTGGATTATAAATAAATAAAATAAGAATTTTACCAAAACGCCAAATAAAATCAGATGTTGAAATTTCAAGTTTGGCAAAAGTTCCACAAAATAATTTATTGGCTTTTAATGTACTCCTAAAATATATAGCCCATCGCGTGTTATTAACTTGATTAGACCGCATTATATTGTAATTATTAACGTGACGCAATTTGTTTTAAAACTTACCGTTAAGAAAAGTTTCTGTAATATTGACTACAGTTTGTTTTCTAAGCTTCACGTTTTGAGACAAAGTTTACCGAAATTTTTTATAAAAAAATTCCCTATTTCTACACCTAATGGGCAGGTATCGGGATCAAGTGTCTTACTCCAATTTGTAGGATACTCCAATGATTCAAAACTCGATCTTTAGGAATCAGTTTGAACACTTAGGGTCCTTATCCTTTTCTGTGGTACCGGGATCGAATTTTGACAAATTTAACCATATAACATCGGAACGGTTGTCTGAAAACTAAAATCATCTTTAAATTGCCGAGTACCAAGGATCGGTTTGAAAGTCAGATGTTGCGAATTCTTTTTTTATATACGTAGACGTTTTTAACTTGTACAGCCTATATACCACCTCAGTAGAAGTCCTGGTCACAATTTTATTATTATTTGTAGTATTTATGATGTCAATACTAGAACGATTACAAGCATATACCGCTTCAGTATGTTGCAGAGCAGCAGGTATACTGATGTCTATGAAATGTCAATTAATTTCTTTAATTTATTAACATAGTGCACATATAAGATTATGCAACTGTAAGAAAACTAACGTATGTTGTCAGAGTTACTTATTAATTCAAATGCAGCTTTTCGCAAACCAACACATGTGATGTGTTCAACTTATCCATCACAATCCACTGCAAACTCAAATGTTCTCATTTGCAGTGGGTAAATTACATTTCATGCAATTACTTATAATACATAACAAATTAAACTAATAACACACTACACACACACAAATTTCATTATAAACTATAGCACTATTTACATATATGCATATACATATATTTATATACAATTATTGCATGTACTTATTAGTCATTGAATTAAAATCACAATTTAAAAATATTTATTAATTTTTTTTTTTATATATTTCAGCTGGAAAATAATAAACCACGGCCAAATAGTTCAAAGTACACTTTTATTTAGCAATTGCATTTAGCTCTAGTCATAATATAAATGCATATAGTACTACCATCATAAGAAAAAAACAGTGTGATGTTTCAGATGTCGGGTTGATAGAATATCGTCAACATTTAGAATAAACATATGACATTTAGGCGATTATACATATTTAATATAAATATTTATATTATTATAAATATTTTGATTATTTTAAAACGATACCAGTAGCGACATCTAGCACGTCAATGGGCTAACATACCATGGTAGTACTATGTGTATTTATTTTATGCTCTGGTTTACTGTTGAAAGATGTTGTATAGGGTTATCCAATAAGAAGTTTAATTTTGAATGGCCTGCTATTTGGGCAGCTGTCAATTTTGAAGCTGTCATCTTTTGACATTTGACAAGTAAAAACTACGCCATTACTAAAAATGGTACGCTTCATCAACTCATTGAAATTATTAAAATTCACTTCGAAAATGAGACTGGTGCAACTGTAACGGTGCATGGATTCCATTAAAGTTTTTTATGCCCGGAATTGGAAGATATTGATGTGGACGACGTTTATTTTTAGCAAGACGGCGCTACGTGCCACACAAGCAACGAAACAATCGCAATTTTGCAAGAAAAGTTTCTTGATCGTGTTATTTTACGAAGAAGTGATCTCAATTAGACAGCGAGATCTTATGATTTAACTACTTTAGATTTTTTTCTTTGAGTCCACAGAGAAAGATAAGGTCTATGCTAATACTCCACGTTCGATTCAAAACATTAAAGATGGAATTCGTGAAGTTATCGAGGACATACAGCCGCAAATGTGCGAATTAGTCATGGAAAATTTCATGACTAAAGGATATGGGGCAGCAAGCTTAGCCGTGGTGGCCATTTGGCTGATATCGTTTTCAAATGTTAATGGTATACCTTCTTCTTTACAATGAAATAAATATTCATTGATTTCTCTTAAAAAATATTTGTTTTTTTTTAATACCAAAATGAAACCTCTTATTAGAAAACCCGTTATAAGTCCAATTTTCCTTACTCTCATATATTTGAATATTTTGTTCAAAAAAGAGGGTAGTCCAACTTGGTTCTGGCATGTGCAGTTAAAATTTGTGCGTTAAGATTAGATAAAAAATTTATAAAATCACTTATGTGGTTTTCAGTTTCCATTGGTCTCTCTCATAATAATGAGTCTGAAACCAAATAATAAAATTCATTTTGTAAATGATATACTCGTGCTTTCGTTCCCTTCATTACCAAAACAAAATTTAAATACTGGGGAACTGGTGGCCATCTGAACTTCTTAATTATTTTACAGTTATTTTAAATCAGACCCATTGTGTTAAATATCGGCGAGATAGATTGCCCTTCTAGATGAGCAAAAGAAATAACTGATGACATTTGAGGTCATCGTTAAAGAATTTTGATCATTAAAAGAAAAATAGAACAAGTATAATAGGCCCAGCTAATTTCCGATTATAGGTGTCATCCGAAAGAAAGGGTGTTTATGATTATGGCAGCTCCTTTGATTAAGCTCGATTTAAACTTTTCTTGCCGTCGTGACATATTCGAAACAAACACGGAATCGAAGCCGATGCTGCTAATAAAGTATGGGCCAGCTTTGGCTCGAAAAAATTGGCTTATTATATATACATATATACATATTTTATATTTTATATATATATATATATATATATATATATATATATATATATATATATATATATATATATATATATATTTAGTGTTGTTAATGCAAATATTAATACATATACTGCCATGATGCCATGATTGATTTGGAAACACGTTTCTAGACGAATATAGGGTTTAACTTAGTTAAAATTAAACCGATTATAAATCAAGTGGACATAGTCTTTATTTAAAAAAAAATAGCGATAATATAACTTTTTTTCTGTATATATTTACCGAAGCAGTGTATGTATACACATATATATTTTCACCGTGTCACACAGAATATTATGACAACATGCTGCGAACACAGTATATGCTTAACCCCCACAGTTAATTTAATATTTTGGTATATGATGTTCACAAAATTCGTTAAAAAACAGATTGACCCCTGCAGTTGTTTGAAATTTGAATAAATAGTCGAATCGGTTTTTATTTCAATTTCAATAATTTTTCAATCGTGATCGTGTAATAAATATGCAATATTATAGTTTATTATTTAAATACAGTTTTTGCAAAAAGAATTTCTGGTTAAATTAATTGTTATTGGGTGCTTTAAATCACGCACGGTAACTTGTTATATTTAGTTATCAGTATCACACTATATGATTATATGAAAGATCTAATTTATGAAAGTTTTATAGTTTTTTTTTTGTATTTGTCCTAATTGATCATTAAATAATATTAAAAGATTTTTTATATAATTTAATAAAAAACAAACTATCAAAGCCAAAGTATACGAATTGCGAGTGTACGTAGCAGATGATTAGTCCAAAGAACGCTTTTTTAGACACAATTCAGTCACAGATGCAAGTTGAAATTTAGTGTTCATTTTCGTTATAATTATTTGTCTGCGGCGAGTATATCGACGATTTTTTTTTTGTTGAAATGATAAAGACGGGTTTTTCTTGATCTACTATTTTTATTTAATACTCGCAATTGATTCCTTTAATTAATAATAATAATAATCGATTTTTACAGGCCATTGCTGGTCCGTACTGAATTAAACATCCGACTCCAATGTGTTCAGTCCCGAGCTTGCTCTTTGTATTATTCTAGGCAACCTGAAGAAAGCAAGTTGTTTTCTACCCCGAAAGGCCATTGTCACTGAAAGTGGCTTCTACGCATTCCAAATGGCCTTTTAGAGACGCTGCACCATCCGTTTAGGATCGGCTTGCAGAACTGTGTCAGCGTATTAAAGCTATCCATTTATTTTATGAACGATATCAGGAATTTTCATCAAATACCTAATCTCGTGGTTAAAAGGAACTCGGTAAATGTCGTCATCATCGGGTTTTATCAACATTGATTTTGGAGTGAAAAGCCTAGATTAGTTATTGGCCGATTCGGTCGAAATTCTCCTATACGGGAGCCAGCGTTTTTGCCATTTGAATTACAACTGTATAAGCATGCGGAAGCGCGAATAATGTTTCATTTAATTTGTGATGTTTAGTCTTCGGCCTTCGTGGTCTTTGACCACCTCTGCCATTTTCATCCTTGAATCCAATCGCCTATCTTTGAGAGCTAAATATTAACATTTTAAGCGAATATTTTTCTAAAATATACCATATTTAAAATAAAATGTCGGATTGAAAAAGGATAACTGATTAAAAGAAACTTAGCCGAAAAAATGTCCACGGTATTGGGGTGATGATGGTGTCTGAACTATCTGGCACCGTCCATCATCATATCTGTGGAAATTTTCACAGTGTCCTTGAGTGGTAGCAAGCTTTCAGTTACAATATCGAGCAACCATTGGTTGAATTCATTGTGTCCCTCCCTTTTCATGTTTAAAATTAAGGAAAACTGTTTTATACTTTGCCACAATGTACTAGATATCAAGCAGGTTTTGATTAGACACCAGAAGCAAATTTTGACTAAATCTATCTCCAATCACAATCGATTTGCCTTCAAATGGAATATTTAGTAGTTTATGGGGAAGATAATCTATTCAGCGAAGGCCATCTTTTGGTATAACATAGTGATTTCTTCCGCATGATAAGCGAGGCTTCTGTTGATGTTTTGTTATTTAATGCTTCTTGCGACGTTGAATTGATATTCGAAATAGGGATATCAACTAAAGGAACAGAAAGGTTGAATCCGCTTGAAACTCGAACTCGAATAAATTTCACTAATGTTTTATAGAGATATGTCTTTGATGGAACAAACTGAACCATTAATATGAAACATGTTTTGATTATCAAAGAGGGGAGTTCCTTTGATGATCTTTACAAAAGTACCATATTATTTAGGAATCAATGTGACGATGAGTTTTTCAGCTTCTTTGTTCTCTTATAGTTAAATTTAATTGCTATATGTACTATTCCTGTGGACTAAGGTAAACAAAAAGCTTTGCAACTGTTCCATGTTAATGTATAATTGAGTCGATATAGTGAAGAGCAAAAACGTATGATGAATGGCCGCATTATATAACTGTTCTAGAAATCAAAGCACACATGCCAAACTTCATCAAGAGCACAATAAATGCAAATAAATCCTTTTGTTTTCTAAAAAAGCGTTTGTTGATAATTCGTTGCCATCGACAGTTCATAGATACGCATAACTAATTGTTGCGGCCGGAACATATCAATATCAGAAGTTCAATATAGAAACTATACCTTCGATCGTTCAAATCAACGACAAACATGCTTCATAATCCTTCTTTCATATTGCGATATGACATGACGATGTGACATTACTATTTTGTTACTCCACTTGCAACTATTATAATTTTAATGGTTAAATTACAGAAATTGTATAAAATTTAAGAAATAAAATTATTATGCACATAAGCATAAGAAAATTTGGCCTGAGAAAATTTTAGGATTTTGTTAGATTTTTTAAAACTTTTAACTCTAAAACTAGCCACTGTATTCATTGTTACATGACGAACAAATAGATATTGTTATTTTATTTTATAAAACAAGAGTAAATTATTTTTGGTTAGCCGCAGTGTTAGAAATATATTTGTTATATTATATATATATTTTCAGAAAGATGGTTTTATTTTCAATAAGTTATTTAATTTATCGTAAAGTAAAAATCCAATTCTGGTTTCTTTTATTATAGATAAAAATCAAGTGGGTTTAACAAAAAATGTATTGTATATTTTATACAAAAACTGACATATTTTATTGTTTTGTTACAGAAATATAAAAAATTATTTTAATAATAGTATTAATACCTATAAAAAAAAAGCGTGTGACTTAAGTAACAGAAACATATACATTCATCCATTTTTTCTTAAATATCTAGATAAATTATATGTATTATATATGTTTTACAAAAATCGGCATTCTTTTATTGTAAGATGACAAAGACCATACCGAACCTAAAAAAATTATTTTAGTAAGAACAACACAAAATGTATACAGCAAAATATATTTTGTCTTTCAAAATTATTAAAACTTTACAAAAACATAATTGTAAAAGATGAATAATTTTGTTGTTGATTTTCTTAATTTGATATGATAAAAGGAATGGAAGATGTTGATGACAGAAACGGTAATATCTACTTATAATAAATGGACATATTGTAAATAATTAAAAATGTAATCTTAACTATACGAGTATATTTATTAGTTTCCTGTTTTCTAGTTCCTACATATATACTCAAAATAAGATTTTCCTTCTTGATTGCATTTTGTTGTTTCCGAAATCAGTATACAGCATGGCCCAGAGGATGTGTGCTGTAAACAAACGTTTGTAATGCATGCACATTTTACTTACGTTTGGCCACATCGCATATGTCGAAACTCGCGATGCATCGAATGTATATACCAACTTCTGTACTAACTGGGAGCTATTAGCACTTATTGGGAGCTATTAGCACTATGTTTATTGAGTGTTCATCCGTCCGATGTTCACATGTAAAAACGTTCTGGCCATCCCACGAATGTGTACTTTTCTAACAATTTGCAAATTTTGGTCTCTTGTTGTGCTTGCTTGATGCGTTCTAAATACTCATTCCTAACAGGTAGTGTCGCTGTAATATTATACTTATATATTTGTCTACTTCCAGACTTATTTCTTCTTCTTCACAATTATGTTTATGACAATTATGTTAAGGACTCCTAGACTTCTTGTCCTAGACAAGAAGTCTGCTACAACAAAAGTTTTCCCGGAATCTAAACAACTCTAAAATTGTATCGCACCAAACGCATTTGAAATCGTAGGAGTCCTGGTGTAAGTGTACCCAGATTTTTTGTTTGAAGTATTTGCACCAATGGTTTGTAGTTTGTCTCAAGCTTGATATAAATACCCGTGATGTAGTTAGACAATTTTTCTGCCGCCCATATTAATGTACGCTACGATTTCGCGATTACCAAATTTATCAACTTGAATCAAACAACTTTCTATTCCATAACATGACGCATTTGCACTTATAATAATAGTCCTACTTGGACCATAAGTTGCCAGTATATAGGCACTTCACATATAGTTTTGTTCAATTGTTCAAATGCATTATTTTGAAGTGTAGTCCACTAATAAGTTGTATTATTCTTCAAGAGATTATTTAATGACTCTAACAAATTCGATTTATTTTAAATAAATTTCTCAATAAAATGTACAATCCCAAGAAACCTGAGAAATTGAGATTTATTTTCTGGAACGCGGAAACGCTTGATATCCTCTACTCGATCTGGATCAATTAAAAATTCTTTATCTGATAAAACGTGTCCCAACTATTTGGCTTGGAGAATCCCAAACACGGATTTTGATTGATTTATAGTTATGCCTTCATCACTTAAACGCTTAAGAACCATATGAAGAATTTTATCATGTTCTTCCTTTGTATTTCCATATATGAGAATATCATCAATGTGCGATGTAGTATTCTCAATATTTCAGAGCACCTGTGCATATTTAGAAACGAAGTACTCCGGTGCACAGGAAATTCCAAATGGTAAACGCGTAAATATATATCTACCAAATGGTGTAATGAAGCAAGGTAATAATTGATTTTGTTTGTTCAGCGTAACCTGATAAAATCCTTTGTTGATATGGATTTTCGAAAAAAATCTTGCTCCCGTAAAATCGACTAATGTCGCTTCGATCCGTCGTACCGGATAATATGGTCTTCCCACGGATTCATTCAACTTAGTATATAGTTAACACATAATCTTATTTCCTTATAGTATTTCGGTACTACAACGATAGGCGACACCCAATCTGTCACATAATGCAGTAGTGGAATAATTTGAATCTAATAAATCGATCAATTTCATTTTTTAATTTGTTCATGTAGGGTATTGGTACTCGACGAAAGACTGACTGCACATATGGTTTCGGATTGTCCTTCAATTTTATTCACCCTTCGCCTTTTAGTAGTCCATTTCGTTGAAAATGGTTGGATATTACTTTGCAATGTCTAAAGAGTTTTGCGGAGTTGAACAACTCGTGCTATTGATTTCTATGGTGCTTTAAATGGTGGTTGCAAAACCTTGAGTAACCTGATTACTTCCCATACCAATAGTGGAATTCTTAAATTTTTTATTACATAGACTAAACATTGTCCCGATAAATTGTTATACGATAGGGTTAAATTCAAAAAACCTAAAGCCTCCAGAGGAGACCCATCAGGACCAGTTGTTGTTGCATTTGTATTTAAATGTTCAAAAAATCGCTTAGGTACTACGTGCTCCGGAAGGGAAACGTTACTTGCACCCGAATCAATAAGAAATTTTACTGTAGCCGGAAATTTCTGAATATGACAGTCCACCTACCGAACTTCAAGTTCAGAAGAACGACATAGAATTTGGCATATGAATGAATATATAATTTGACTCTACTTGACATTCCTTTTCACTGTTTACATGATTAACCTTATTATTATATATATTTTTTCTGTACCTGTATAATCTTAAAATTCCTATTAGTAACATTTACATGAATCCCGGCAATGACCCTTAACCCCGCAATTATGACAAATCGCATTCTTGGCTGGACACACGTCACAGTTGTGATACAGCTGACCACAGAAGAAACATACCTTTTCTAAATTCCTCGTTTGTTGTTGAATATGTTGCTATGGTTGCAGCTGACGCTGTGATAGATGTTTTTGACCATCACCATCAGCACGGCTCATATAATTTATCGGAGCCTTTACCGATTTTTTTCTAATTATTTGATTCTCAATTTGGTGTCGTTCCGACTGTCTGATCATCTCGGTTGCGGATTATAATATTAAATCTAATTTTAATGCGTCGATTCGTTCTCCCACAGGTTCTGTTTTCAAGGGCTAAACTTGAACCGCTCGGATATTACGTTCGTGCGTGGTACAAAATATTTTGTGAAAGCCTCCAATACCGTTTTAAGTGTTTTAGACGTGTATTCCATTTGAAGCAATATCTTTCGGATATATCATGCAAAATTTACTTCTCAAAGGAACACGAATTATAATTCCCACAATCTTGTTTTCTTTCAAAACAAGTAATTGGCTTCATATACACGCAAGCCACCAGGAAATTACAAAGTATTGGTGACGAGTCCATAGTTATCAGTATGGTCGATTGGTTTAAGCACTCAGTTAGAGAACCTGATTAGGAACTGTCCTAATTGTGTTGAGGAACAAACCAATATTAGAGAATCTGTGGTTAGGAAAATTTCCCCACTAGGCCAATGCAAAAAGTTGCAGTTGATTTGTTTAAACATAAACATTGGTATTTTTCTCGTTACGGAATTTGTGATAGACTTCGTAGCGATAACGGTCCTCAATTTAAAATGAAATTCAGAGAATTTGCTTCAAACTACAGCTTTGTTTATGAGACGTCTATTCCTTATTACAGCCAGTCAAAGGGGGTTGTGGAAGCAACTTTGAAGGCAACTAAACGACTCACAAAAATGAATGAGGACATAAACGTGGCACTTTTGAATTATCGGACTACTCCGATTGTAGATTTCTCTGATTTGAGGTTCTAGATTTGCCTGACGTCTCCAAGTATGAAATTTCCCACAAGTTTTATCATATCCCTCTCGAAAATTAAGATTAAGATTCTTCTTCCAGAGTTTTATGTTGCCGCTGACTTGCATGCCAATCAGCATCCTTTTTTTTATCAGCATCCTTGTATTGTCTTCAAAAATGTTGGATATGGCAAACTCGCCACCTCTCTTTTTTTTCTTTCGGCTCTTCCTTTTTTTTAGTAGCAGGTTTTTCGTCTGCCATGATAGCATGCATGCCAATTTTTGGGTCGCATTTTTTCCGTACTACTAATACAATTGGCTGTACCAGCCTAAATGTGGTTTACAAAATATGCACATAAAGTTTTTAATTTTCAATTAATCTTAGGCCGCACGCATTAAAAAAAATTTTTAAAATAAACTACAAAACAAAAAGAAAGTAGGAGCGAATCCAACTATAGACAGTATTTTGGTTTTGCATTTACTGATTGCCTTCTCTATAAAAATCAAGCTATACTGAACTGCACAAAATTATGATGTGGATTGGTAATATATTGTCATGCTTTGGAGGGCGATGGCCATCGAAGAATTATATAATATATAACAAATATTCAGGTTCTCGGTGATGAAATAATTTGAACATAAACATAAACTTGCAGTATTTAAAATAGTGTTCTTAATTGCAACCGAGGATCGAGTACAAATACTAATTGATATGATCAAACTTTGACAAATTATATAAATATACCTCGTCCATACATTAAATGCCAAGGTTATACGATTAAGGAAGGTTGACTTAGGAAGCACCATAAAAGCATAAATCAAGTAACTAAATATGAAGAAACTATTAATTCTGCCTTTGTTAATAATGGTGCAAATTCGCCAAATCATTTTAAATGTTTCAAACCAAAATATACTAATTTACAGATATGGTTAACCTGATCATCCCAGTATATGATACAATTTAACCAGCAACCGAGGTTTTTAGCTCGATTAATGAAGTTATGAATGATGTTGCCAAGGTAAAGTAGCTGATATACTCATAATTAGTTTCACAGCGACTTATTTTTAAGCTACAATTTTAATCGGAGTCAAAATTAGATAGTTGTTGCATGCCCATATCCTTATTGATCTGAGTTTAAATGCGAGCCCAATTGGTTTGTTGTAAGGCGTACCATCAAAACACAGTTGTACATCGCCAGCAAATGTATGGAATTTTGAGAATCGGATACAGCTGTCCTTGATACAACTTCATTATGCAGAACATATAGCTTTCGAAATGATAATTAGCTGTTCATAAGTTCTAGAGCAGAACTGCTTAGTTTGTTTTGCCTGCTTAGTTTATGTTCTATCAAATCGAAAGCTTAAAAATAAAATAATAAATAGCTATCGTAGTAAATCCGTGACCTATAGCATTTTAAATATCATCGGAGATTTTCATAATTGCTGTATTAGCACTGTGGTTGGAGCGGAATCCAGACTACATAGCGTTTAGGAAACTCCCATATGTTTAATATGATGTATAAAAGTTTATTTCGCATGAGAACTTCCATACATTTGGATAAACAAGGTAGTATGCTGATTGAACGGATATCTCTTACCTGCGGTTGAAAGTTAAACATTTTGCAACAGGTACAATCTTAGGAATTTTTCAGTCTATCGGAAATATCGAAAACATGAGCCGCGAATTCATTATATGTTATATATATATTTTAGGGAATGCGGGAAGAACCAAGCAATAGGCGCAGTGGTTAAAGCTGCAGTGTTTAAACCGAGTTTGAATCCCATCAAGAAGTTGAAAATGAGATAATTCATCATTTGATTTCGATCGTAAATTACGATAAACACAACTATTATCCACTGTTGGAGTTCAGAATCCATCGGCCAAAGCATCGTCCATGTCAGTACAGGCTGGCTGGAACAATGCAATGTGCAGATGGATTTAAAAGCGAACCTGTATTCGTGCGTGCTCGATTTGGCTGGTGACGGCGTAAGGTAGGGTATTGAAAATTAACCGCGAAAGAACTGGAAGAGCTTCGAACACCAACAAAAAAAATGCGGGAAGATCAATTTCAAAAATTTTAGTGCAATATCACCATTCCCAATAAAATTGATTTTAATGGATAGTTTTGCCCTTTGAACCTCGTCAAACGGCACATTACGAAAAGAATACTTTCCGTTTTCTGTTGGTGAAATATACGCTTCTGCTACGGATTGCAAAGATAATCAGGAGTAATTTTACATATATACAAATTGGACGAGTATGTCAAGGTTATCCCAAAATTAACGCAAGATTTTAATTTGCCACCATTTGTGCAGTTAATTGTTGGCAACCCTGAATTTTCATTTAGTAAAAATGGGACATTACACGATACAACAACGTGGTTTCATTATTGAACTATATCTCAAAAATAATGAAAGGTTGGTGGCCATAGTTCGAAAGTTTCATACAAAATATGGTTGGAATAGTATTTTAGCTTCATCAACTGTAAAGATATTAATTGAAAAATTCAGGGAAACTGGATCAGTTGGATACGCTACACACACTGGTTGTCCAAAAACAAGCCGTTCGAACGTCAATATCTTAGAACATCAGAACATCAATTTGGCGTCACTCCTGGACAAGAACTGCAAATTTCAAGAAGCTCTCTACAGCGTATAATTACAAAAGATCTGTATCTCGCCATGCTTACAAAATTCAATTAACACAACAACTAAAGCCTATATTGACCGCATGCACGCAGCGAAGAGAGTTTGTTAACTGGATATTATTGAACATCAACAAATTGGATTATACTTTTTTGAAAATGAGGCTGGTCAATCAGTTCCTGTTACTGGTGTTCGATATCGCGATATGGTAAGAATTAAAATACTTCATGAGACATTTCCTGATCGTGTATACTCTCTCGTTTCGGTGATCAAAAGACCAAAGACTGTATATTCTATTTAATTCAAATCTTGTGTTAATTGTGGACACCCTTTATATGAGAGAAATGCAAGAAATACGATGATGACAACTGATTTGGTTCATTATAATCATCCAACATAATACCAGTGTTACGAATATTGTTCCAGAGATTTTTTGGTGGCGCATAACTGGGTTTATCTTAGATTGTATATAAATTAACTTTTGGCATTACGTAATGCATAATTGACTAAATTTCTGCTGGTCAGTTATCATTACTTTTATTACTTTTCCAGTGGCGATAGCATAAGTCCCTGTTAATGATTGCTTTTTCGATGTGAACTGTACACCCCTTCTTGATCGAACGATTACGCTTTATATAATTACAGAAATATGTTTCATCTCTTTAGGGAATATGTTTGTCATATATACAAAGATATTGTTAGTGTATTGAAGAGGTCAACATGCTGTTTGACCTTACACACTGTAAATATGTTCTCCCAAAGTTGGACATACAAGTCACTCACAAGTAGCTCATAATCAACATGTTTAAAGTTAGAGTAAGAGACTTTTCCATTGGTAGCATGATCAATGTGAAGCTTATATGAAAAAACAAGAATATCATGATCAAAAATTCGCAAGACTCATTTGATTAAAATTTGAAATTTTTGACTTATCAGTGGTGAGTAGCAAATCAAGTAATGAAACCGTTTTATGCAATGGGGATACATAAGTTGGAAGCATTAGTGCAATATTTAAACAGAGTGATTAATAGATTTCGTTTTCAAGGAACCTCTGCATATTACAGATGAATGTTGACACACTGGAGTTACTGATAAGAGATGACAGAATGCAGAGCAGATCAATAAAACTGTGATTGTCTTATACGAACAGTATTTTGAATATTGGCTACTGGGGAACCGGTATTATTCCATCATTACTGACATATCTTTCCTTTCCCTACCCTACAAAGATTTACTAACTATTGACTGTCACGGTGTTTGTAACCGGGTCGATCTCAATATTTAACTAATATCCTACCTTATCCTTCCAAGTATATGTAAAACGGGTGTACGGTAGGCTCGGCGCTTTTCGGGAGATCCTGCTTAATGCTTGATCGTACATTCTAAATCAATCAAATAATCAATAACAATCAAATAGGAGCATTAATCACTAGTAGGCATTATCACTAGTAGGCATTAATCACTAGTAGGCATTATATTATAATTGTGTACATTTAAAATAAAATTTAAAACAATTTTGATTTCGTCCGAATCGGTGAAGTTTTTTTTTACTGAGGATGATTATTTCCTAAATATTACGAAACATCTCGTGACGTATACATCAAGTATTCTTAGATATCCAGCAAGCTTGTGACTTAATCCATCGGGGTAGCTTATGGGTTCCTTTGCAATGTCAGAAATACCTGAATGATTTTTGCGTTTATGTAAAATGTCAGTAACGTAGTCCCAATCACGATGGTGTGTCAAAGTTGAGAACAATCAATATCAGAACTTTTTGCAAATCGCTCTGGTGTAAGGCAAAGGGATTTTTATTTTCATATCATGAAATTAAAGCTGGTCCTGGTATACTCTTTAACCTCATGTTAGAATTTACCTTTCGTAAAAGCAAAACAACTCAGAATAATATCTTGTACCGTCAGTCTAGGCTAGTTCTGGCTTATGCAGGTGATATCTGTGTGAATCACTTGTACGGTTTTCGGCTTTGGTCTAAACTAAAATGTATGAACACTATATGATTTTAGAGACCAAGACTAAATGGATTTTATATAGTAGTGGTAACCACACATTTAAAGAAGTGACGAGTTTTCGATACCTCGGGTCCCTGGTCACTCATAATAATTGTATGAGAGGGGATATAAAAGCCGCTGGTAAACGTGCTTCGTAAGACTTACGTCCACTGCTAAAGTTGAAATACTTTGCAAAGTTTACATAGGGAAGTTATCCATATGCGGTTGATCAAACCCGTTATATTGTATGGATGTAAGAGTTCGAACCTGACGAATGAGTATATGAAAGTTGGTTAATGACATTTGAGAGAAGAGTCATGTGAATAATATGTGGTTCTGAACGCGACGATCCGTTGATCTCGAGCCGGATTTTTAATACGATTCAGGCCAACAATGGCCTGTAAAAACCATCTTACTGTTATTATACATATTTCATATATGTATATATCATTATGCAGAGAGATAAAGAGATTTTGTAACATAATATCAGTTTCCATTATATCCTAATCTTTTGCACAACAATAACAATTATAGAACATTTCCAGAAAAGTATCATTTCATGATAATGAGTATATAATATATTTTGAGTAAACAAACTATTAATTGCTACCGAACCTCAAGAGGCATATTATTCTAACTAAACAGACACAAAACCATCTGTATTTTTTTTATTTTTATAATGATAGTGTAAATGATTCGATACTTCTATCAAATACCATAATTAATATTTTTATTTTTTGCATCTATATTTTATACTCCTATATGTGTATAATATCTAGTATATACGTCCATTCATATATTCAATATGGAGCCGGAAGTCATATTATAATTATGTGTTTTATTGTTTAGTATACTTGACTAACAAAATGTATGGAACAAAATTTTTTTGTGTTTTTGTTGTTGGGTATAAGATATAGGGTGTCAAGTATTTGATATGTTTGCGGACGGGGTAATGTATTTTTACCTGCAGTCAAATAAAAATTATTAATCGGATAACTATATATCATAAGACTTGTTTTTTTTTTTTTTTTTTTGTGAAATTTGATTATAATGTAAAAATTTCCGCTAAAATTTGTTTTCCCATTTTCTAACGATTATCATTTTTTTTATACTTTATATTTTACTCATATCAAAAAACCAGAAAGTAGTTATTTTTGCATTATCAGCATTATAATTATTAATAACCGTTTGCTTAAGTTTATTACTTCTACGATTTCTGGCTAAAGATCCAATAGGCCATTAGTTTTTATATCGCAAAGTGGGTTTTACATGTATCATAAAATATCATTTTATGCAATATTACTATATATATGCAATATAATAAAAGCTTGAAATGCAATTGATCATTTTAAATAAAGTTTGAATCTAGTTAGATACATTTTTTTTTTCACTTTCTTCCACTGTGAAAGCAATAAAATATATTCATAAATAAATTAGACGAAAATCACGAAATCAGAAAGCAACACGTAATTACTAACTACTCCTGTGTACATGACGAACCAGAGGCTTACCTTAATTGCCGGTTTTTATAAGATCTCAAGAAACCGTAAATTCCAACAATTGCGAAAACATGGACACTCTCACAATATTTTAGTTGTACAACAAAAATGGACTTTGCTTATGTCAAGTAAACATAACCCACAACATTTGTTTAACTATAAATCAAGAAGATCTTGATGCGCACAATTTATTATACATTTGGGAAGAAAATGAGCTAAACGTTTGAGTTTTTGATGATAACCATATAGAGTTCCAATTTACAGTCCAGCAGTGGAGTAGTCTAAACATTGAATAATATTGTTAGCAGACACAGAAGAAATATGTATATAATTCTTTTGAAATTTGCCTAATAGGTGAAGAAAGCAAACTCCTCGTTTATATCTGCTATAACAGACCATGATATTTTTATTTAGCAAGGTCGTTGTTAACCGAGACAAAACTTTTTACAAGTGCTTATACCGATCGTTTATTTGTATTACTTAATATTTAATTAAAAATTTTAAACACCAATATCTGTTATATCACAAAACTATAATAAAAGTCCATTTATTGTATAATTTTGGCTTGAAATGTAGAAAAACATTTCGTGGTGGATAGTATAACAGATCTTTGTTACAAGACTAAAGTGCCCTGGAAAAGTTACAACAATTATTTCGAGTAACGTTATTATTTGATACTTTACGACAACGTTACGCATAACACTGAATTATAATAAAAATGCATTAATTAAAAATAAAAATAAAAATATATGTGAAAATATATACGCTGTAACATTCAAAGGCGATTTTTACATTTAACAAGGAAGATCCGATCAAACCAATTTAGCAAGGAAGCGAAAAAAACATTTTGTGATTTTTGAATTTTAAATATTTAAAATAAAATATATACAATATAAAAATATACATCAAATTAGTTAAAAAAATAATATAATTATTTATAAATATAATAATAATTGTTATTAATATGACAATATTTGACAAGTTGGTTATTAAATAATTTGCTAAATAAAAATAACTAATCATTTTTTTTAGTGATTGCTTTAGTTATTTGATTAAAAAGAAACAATTAAATAAAATATTATACAAACTGCTTCCATTAAAAACAAGCATACATTTTTTCAAAAGTATTTTTTATAGTTTACCCAGACTTTACACTGAGGTTTAAGCTCCAGCAAGTGTATGGTCTAATATACATCAAAAGGAGAAACACAATAATAAAATAAAAACATTAATTTAAATATTTAGCGAAATTATATAAGTAAAATACATTTGACAAATTAGAGGAATGAAACCATAATCCTCTTATAAAAGAGTATTGCTACTTAGTTTTAAGGACTTAAAATAAAATACAAACACAAATTAGGAAAAACACAGATAAATTACACCCTAGTATATAAAATAATACAAGAAGAAAAGAAAACTTTATCAAATTTGCTATAATACCCAAAAACAAAACACTTTTTAGCTATGAAATAAAAAATCATATTATCCTGTAACAAGCAGATATAACTGTTGGCAATATAGGCGCGTATAATGCTGGTATCCGTATAATGCCGCTGGTAATGCTGGTAAATATTACACAGGTAACTGAAAAGGTGATTGTTTGTAATATTTGTATACGTCATTTAAACCAAGTTGCAATAAACATCAAGATACTTAACACCTCCTATTAATTATACCCAGCAAAAATATAGGTAGTTCGAAGCTCGATTATTTAGTATTCTCGCGAGCTCTAGCAAAGTTTTTAATGTTTTGCAAAAGTTAGTTCTATAAGAAGAGTTTTAACTCAAATTGGCTTCCAGATCATTTGAAACTTCGACGATAATGCAATAAACCTTGCGCGAGCCCAATGTATATATGTATTTATACATATGTATGTTGTAATATAATTTCAGCTAATTTTACCATGTTGTGATTATAATTTTTGTTGTATAGTTTT
Organism: Tipula confusa; assembly: GCA_963556175.1. NCBI lineage: Eukaryota > Metazoa > Arthropoda > Insecta > Diptera > Tipulidae > Tipula > Tipula confusa. The sequence continues at coordinate 904,621 of OY744475.1, forward strand.
TGCCTGTTGGCGTGATACACAGTTTGTTACCCAATTTTTCACGCCTTTATTCAATTTTGGTTCAAATTATCGCGCGAATATGAGCTTTCGCGATGTTTGATCTCTACATGTAGTGAATCGAAATCCACTTCCTTCATCATTATTGAATATACTCAAGTTCATACTTCGAGTTCACCATCCGGGCATTGTAACTATGAAAGTGTCTGTATATCTGAACTTCGCTAATTAAAATAGACTACATTTTGTTTGTCAAAAATATGACTTACATCAGTCGTAAATTGTAAATATTGTAAATATAAAATCGGGTTCGCTGCCCAAACTGCGTTCAGTTTTGGAATGAATTGTATTAATCAGGAGTTTAGTTAGTATAGACTGTGAAAACTCGAACTTCTTACAAAATATTGGAAATATTTTAGTGCCAAGAACAGCTAAATGTTCTCTGTCAAATGCGGAGTACTTAATTTCGGTTTGTGTGAGTTTCTTTCGAAAGAAACGCCAATAGTTCTCAACTACCTTTGTTGAATTGCCGAAATACTGCTACTATATAAGGCAGTATTTGATCTGTCACAGGAAATATAATTATAATTAGAATTTGTCTAAGAAAATTGGTTAACTGTTGAATGAAGCTGTGATAATAATTTACAATTCTGACCAATTGCTGAATTGTTTTAATTGGGGTAGTTTACGGCAAAGGTGTTGTTCCATATTTTGAAATATTGTGGCGGAGGATGTCTATATTGTCTTATCGTTCCCTCCAAGTCTTTCAAGAACTTGGCCTGAATGAGAAAAAGTTCGTCTTCAGTTCTGCTTGCATGTCGTCAATGTAGACGATTATAAGAAATTAAAATCTTGCGTAACACTTTACTCATAAAGTGTTGAAATATTTGAGCTTTTAGCGTTCCGAAGACCAAAAGACATCGGTTTAAGATTCCGTTAGGATATAAGTAATTCCTGTAATAATTTGCCACAACCATTGACAACCACATAATGTTGTTGAATCGGTGTACTGACGGAAACTGTTGGTCGAAGATTATTGGCCTAATTTTATTAAAAAATCGGTTACTTGGTCGGAGTAACGGAAGCGAGCACAAAGGAGTAGGTAAGTGTGCGTCAAACCTAATATTGACCGAAAGTAATTTAATCCCAAATGTATAGGGGTGTCCAATTATTGAGGCGCAAGTAAATGAACGCCAACTAAAGCTAAAATTAATATTCATTTTTGAATTAAGTTGGGTACTTTAATTTTATCGATATATCATTTATGTTTATGAGAAATGATATCACTTTGATGTTCACCATGGCTGGATTTACAGACGTAGTAACATTTTTAAATAGGGACGTTTCAATAGCACTTACCGCGGCAATGATGTTGTTTTTTACATCTTGGATGGTGGCTGAACTATTAACGTACACTTTGCCTTTCAAAAATCTCTATAAAAGTAATCTAATGGCATTAAATCTCATGATATTGCAGGCTCATTAACATTTCCGAGACGCGCGAAATTAACCGATTTTTGAAGAATCTTTGCAATTCATTAATATTCTCACGAGTATAGGATGGCAAGCTGCATACCGTGTTGTTCAAAATAAACATCAAGCTGGGGCAAAAAATAGTCCGTTATATATCATGCAATGGATCAATACATTTGTGGGCTTGATTATCGTATACTTTGTAATGGTACCAACTGTGGTCAAATTGTGGTCTAAACAATGGTCTATTGTGGTAATCTTAATGATTGTGGGCTCCTAGAGCGATTGTAACTGGCTGAAGTAAGAGCTGGAAATGATTTCTGGAGCTGCGAAATTTGCTCCTTCACTTCTGCAATTTCAGATTTTTGTTTTGGTACTATATAGTTAATTGACAAATGTTGATGAGGGGGAATCCACCTGAGATATATATTGGGTACCTATACAGTCTCGAATATAATTCGACCTGTTTTATTTATAACCCTAATGTTGGCGGTGCCTCGATTAATGGCACTTGTATATGATTTTTGGCATTCTTCTTACCCTAATTATCCTCACGATCTCTTTGTTGATATTTTAAATCATTGATCTATTCATGCGGTTCTTATAATATATCACAAATCGTTTATTGTTGCCAATGTCATTCTTATCGAAAACTACCTCCAAACTTTTTCTTGAGCTAACAAAAATCTCTCATATTAATGCCATTTTCAGCGTATTGTATTTATTATTTTCTGAGAGCGTATATTAAATCGGCTATAAGCAATTCGTATTTTCAAATAACTTTGCAACGATTACAATTAGAGGCAACTTTTAACGAATATCAATTTCGACACCATATAGTATAGTTTGTTACATTTTTACAAAATCGAACTTGCAGATGTAAACTATCGGTTCCTGCAAATATACTTAACTGACAACTCAAATGATGAAGTGAATCAACTTAAAATTGCTTCTATAACACAAGACAACTCCAAACCCTATTTCATCAGTAAAACGAGTTGGTTTGATTGTTTCGGTCAAATGCCGTCAGGAATCATCAAATTGCGATCCTATAGTTGATAAAATACCTTATATGTTGGAGAACATGCAAGAAGATTCAATGTTCCGACAATTGACGATAATTTAGCAATAGGGATAATCAACTTCAACGTGTATCCGAAACTTATCGCTCGCATGATGCTTTGCAATACCCGATATTGTTGTGGCAAAAATGGGACGACATCAAATTAAACCCATAAATTTAATATTATATTAATCTCGCAGGTGAGGAAACAAACAAGAAGTTCGCAGCGCGATCGGCTATTATGCATATACAGATTTATGGTACACGAAAATGAAGCAGCAACCACATATACCTTTATATATATATATATATATATATATATATATATATATATATATATATATATATATATATATATATATATATATATATATATATATATATATATATATATATATATATGTGTATATACATATATGTATATATATATATATATGTATATGAATATGAATATGTATATATATTTATATATATATATATATATATATATATATATATATATATATATATATATATATATATATATATATATATATACTTTAGGATGGAAAATTTTTATCTATTAATAAATTAATATCAAACAGGCAGTTCGAGGTAACATAGAATTTCTCAACTATAATAAATTGTTGATAGCTGTCGAACATAAGAAATATTATTTATGTCCTAAATAGAAGATTTTCAAAAGGCAGGTGTCACAGTTAATGAAATAATTTTACTTCTGAATCACAAATATTTGAAAATATCTATAGATGATTTAATAATATATTTAAAGATTATTTGTGAAAATGTACGCAAGCAGAGCAACCATATATAGATGGTCGTGTTTATTCAAAATCTTTAATAATGGCATTTTATTTAAGTGGACGGCAATCTATAAGTCTATAAAGACAATATATATCTTATTTTTTTTAAAAAAATAAGCAATTGAAGTTTTGCTTAAGGATAACCCTCGATTTCATGATATTTTAATTAAATAGCTGATTTTCCATTAAAAGGACCTTCAAGGTTATTGTATGTGTTCAATATGAACTGTGTTCAATAAGAATACTGTTGAACACTAATACTGTGTTCAATATGAAGTGCATGTAATGTTGTAAAATAAAATAAAAAAATACAAAAAACCGTCTCAGGAAATATTTAACGTTTTGGAATGTTTGCACGACAGCGCACTTCTTCCATAATTTATATGCCGCTTAAATTCTGACTATATACCTGAAACTTGACTGAAACAGCCATATCGATGGTTCGTATATAAGAAATTCTATAAAATTATACAAATTTAAAAATTGTAATTATTAAAGAGTAAAGTGCTGTTAAGCTGAAACAATGGTGTGTGCCACAGAGCACGACTACGAAAGCCTATAACTATTGGGTTATATATTTAAATATATAACCCAATGATAAGAATCTGGCCAAAATATGTATCAAAAAGTCAATATTTAAAACAAATGCCATTTTGTATATTAATGCATAATATAAAATTGTCATATTTAAGCAAGTGACATAATTTTTAAAATTGACATAAAGTTGTTCTCATTTTTTTGCAATTATTTTATTTCCCCGTGCATCATTGGCACGAGTTTTACTCCCCGTTTTGAACAAAATAGTGTCGTTTGGTGCCGCATTTTTATGTGCCTAATCAAACGCATCAGTAATTTCGATAAACGATTTCTAATTGCAATATTACATTCTTAAACAAATTTACGAACCATTTTTATTTGTGTGTTCATACTGACTGGCAAGCACTTTCCCAATTTAACAGATTTTGATATTAAAATATTTATATCCAATCCAAAGCATTATATTTTTTTGATGTGGGCGTGTACTATTCAGCTAAGTTATAACTTAGCCAGTGGTTTTTATATATGATATTGTAATCGTTGTTCATATATTACAACATATATCCCCTCTACTTTAAAACCTAAGAGAGATAACAACAAAACGAATTGAGCATACATAAAATTAAAATGTAGAGAATAGCTCTACTTATCTAGTAGTAAGACAGACTTATCAATAGTCTAACTTCTCGAAAAAAAATTTTACACGCAACTCAGTTTGAGTCGAAAATTTGAAGTAGAAACATTAAAACGAATTTTATATTTTTATGTTTGATTGTAATGTTGGATAATATAAAGTTAATAACCTGCTGTTAACATACATTGTGAATTAGTGTCAGTTATTTTAAATATGTTCGTAAAATATTTATAAATGGAATTTTGTAAAATAAACGAATAGTGGATTTAAGTTAAAATTTATGTTAAAATGTCATCGGAGTTATCATTTGGAAGTGAAACTAGTATGGAAGAGCTACGTTCACGTGAGCCAGGTGCGTGTCTATTGTTGAACTATCTATATATTGTCAATAATATAAATATAAATTTTACTTTTATAATTTTAAATTTTTATCTATATATTATTAATTATTTAAGTTTTGATTAATAATACCATCTGATATTTATATAGATTTTCCATCAGATTACCCAATTCGTGTTATTAAACCAGAACGCCCTTCAAGTGAATCTTCTTGGAAAGCACTGTCACACACATCAACCGAAGATAATACACCAGCAGCCATTATACTTTCGAGACATGCACAATATTACGAAACGAGAGAAGTATCTCCATTAATTGAAACATCAACGATGACCGACACTAATCATATCAATACCGTCAAAACTTCAGTTATTTCATCTACAACACCAACACAAATTATTCCAGTACAAGTTTCACATAATAACGAGGCTGAATACAGTAACCATTACAACAATTATCAAACACAATTAATGTTTCCATTTAATCATCTTATGTGGGTACAAAATCATAATCCGTATTCGATAGTATCGGGAACACACCAGTTTACCCAGCATAATAAAAATCAAACATTTGTTATGAATCAAATTATGATGCGAAAAGCAGCGTACTATCAACATTGTAACGAGGTTCAAAACTGCCTGGTAGATAAGCAATGGTTACAACCAATGTTTGGTCGACCAAATGCTATGGTGAACCATAATAGTGGAAGAGCTGAACTAATAAAGGTGACTGGACCCGCGCCAAGGACAAAAAAACAATTTATTTGTAAATATTGTAATCGTCAATTTACCAAATCATACAATTTGCTGATTCATGAGCGAACTCATACCGATGAGCGGCCTTACTCGTGCGATATTTGTGGCAAAGCATTTAGACGACAGGACCATTTACGCGATCATCGTTATATACATTCAAAAGAAAAACCATTTAATTGTATTGATTGTGGTAAAGGATTCTGTCAGTCACGTACTTTAGCCGTACACAAAGTTACCCATCTCGAAGAATCACCTCACAAGTGTCCAATTTGTAATAGGAGTTACAATCAACGTGCTAATCTTAAAACACATATGCAAATACATATTACTGATACGTCCCAAAATATGAGTACTATCGAAGTTAGTTTAGATAGGCCTAAGATGCTAATTCCAGTTTTAGATTTATCAGTTAAAACAACCATTAATACAGATCAGTCAAATTTATTTATAATTCAACCAACAGTTAAAAAATCATTTGGTTTTACAATCGATGAAATAATGAAACGATAAACTTATATAGCATCAATGCTTATGTTATTGCCGACTTATCTTCTATAAATAAAGAAATGTTCCTTTTTATTCCAAAAACTGTATATATACTTAGTACATAAAATAATATTAAAATAACTTATATTGTTAATATTTTGATTTATAAAATTTGTGAGAGAATGGTTATTAAAATTCGCTTTAGTATATTACTTAATTAAGTAATATAGAATAAACCAAAGATTTATTTAAACATTTTATTTGGCTTACATATATACCTATATATTTAAAATTTTGAACTAAGTGTATGTTTTTTATTTAAAAGGCTGATATTACTTCTAAACTTCTATATAGTTTTAGTTTCTATATAATGTACATGCTTTAAATTATATTTATTAAATTGCTAATATTAATTGTTATTTATTTTTAATTATACTTACCATATATGCGTATATGCAAACAAAAATCATTTTGTAACGGTATATATATATATATATATATATATATATATATATATATATATATATATATATATATATATATATATATTTATATATATGCGAATGGGAGTCTTACTTCATCAAGACTCTCTCTCTAAATCAACATTTTCCTAAAAATAAACAGTCGAACCTCAGTCTCTAAAGAAAATAAAAAAATTGTTGTATTGGCTCTTAATCCTTATAATATAGTATAAAAGATGGACTTCCGGATTGTCTCAGAACAGTGTTTGGAAAATTTTAAAACGTCGTTTATGTTATGATTCTTAAAAACAACATCTTTATGGCCATTAATTTCCAAAATGCGACAGCTTTTTATCGCAGAGCGTCCATTTCTACACAACCGGAATTTTATTTTTGTTTTCGTATATATTGTCTTCCGTTTACCAGTCGTCTTTTACAAACCACGAAACGGTTAAGTGAAACAACATGCATTACTTGAAACGTAATACTTGAAACGACGTTAAACATCAACGTTTTATTTTGACAGTCGGATTTTAAAATAATATAATAGTCATTAATTATTATCAATTAAAACTATGTTTGCCGTACCGGTTTGCCTATTTTTTCAGTGTTACAATTTTCTGGTAATAAGTAATTAATATCGATAACGCTGTTGATTGCGAAGTCATTTGGTCAAATTTAATGTATTCTCTCAACAATTTGAAGTAATTGGTGTTCATTACATTACTCCAACGTCGAATTTAAACGGTTACTAAAGCATTGTAATACTATAGCGATTACTGTTGAAGATTTGGATTATAATATTATTGTATTAGCCTTTTATGACTGGCTTTAATTTAGCTCATCTGACTTAGGAACAATATTTAAATGTAATTAGATGTTGCTACTTGATTTAATTTTTGTTTCAAGTTAATTTTTTGAACTTCAGTATCCTCCACAGAATTCAGTTTTTTAATACCGTTAAACAGTCATTTTATGACAATAATCTATAAGGAATACTCTTTGGAGATTTAAAATCATTTTTTAATTCAATTAATTGGATTGAGTTGTTCGATTTTTCGATCTAACCGCAGTGCCCTAAAAAGATTCTATGAGATTGTTTTTATTAATAGTGATAAGCTTGTTCCGGTTAGATTTAGCCACAGGTTTAATAAGAATCGCTGGTTTGATATAAAGAGCTACGTTTAGCCCAGAATAATCTAGATCGATTACACAAAAAGTTCAAGCATCGTGTTAGCTCATTAGGTTATCAATCATTTCTAAAAGTGCGACGAGAATTGAGAAAAATGCATCGAAATAAATTTGGTAGGTATATTCTATAGGCCTATATCCACTGACATTTCTGCTCTATATAAATATCTACTATTTGTTTGGCTAATATACTGAATGCAATTTAAATCTCTTTATATAAAAATTATAACAAATCATAAAAAATCGTATTTCAATTATCCTGGTTTACTACCTATAATCTGTTAATTGTGCTACATTTAACACTGCTTGCTAAACATGAAAGAATTTTAAATGTTAAAAAGGTTAATCTAAATCTAATCATGTACCCATCAATCACTTATCATATATACTCGCAGGCAATCGCTTTTCTTTATTCCACAATATGAAACTCACCGTTCCTTTAAAAATATGTTATCAATAGCTTACTCGAATTTAACAATTGGCCAGCGGATATGAAACTCGATTTCATTTTGTTTAAACTTAAGTTTAAGACATGCGGCAGTTTACAAATTGGATCTAACGATATTAATTGAAATATTTTCAACCGTGAACTAATGATGCTATATAATAATATTATTATTATTTATAATATTTTACTATAACTATTATATAATTATATAATCATCATTAGTATTATTATTATTACTATTTTTATTATTATATATATTTAATAATAATAATAGTAATAATAATAGAAATGGTTTTAATATGACCATTGTATAAGCCGTATCAATAATCCGACTACATCGGTTACGGTCCCGAGTTTGCTTTTCTTATTGGTCTTATAGACAGCCAAAAGAAAAGAAGTCGTTATCTTTCTCGAGAAGACATCGTCTTCTACAGTGGCCTCTGCACCTGCCAAATAGTTACTCTCCTCTCAGAGATAGCTGCACCATCCGTTTAGGATAGGCTTGCAAAACTTTACAGAACCTACGTACTCGCTATCAAAAATTCAAGGCGTCAAGAGCTTTCATCAGGAATTTTCTGATCTCGTGCGCATTTGAAGATAACTCAGTAAATGCCATCATCGGTGGTCGTGTTTGGGTTCCCTATATCATGCACATGACTCTTCCGTAAAATGTTTCAAGCCATTTTTCATATTCATCTGACAAGATCCAATTCTCACACCCATACTTGACAACGGGTTTGATCGACAAATTGAACAACTTCAGCTTGTTTACATTCGCAAGATATTTAGACTTTAGTAGTGAAAGAAGTGCATACAAAGCATTATCCCACACAATTATCGTGATAACCAAGGATTCCGAGGTATAGCAAAAAGTTGCCACCTCTACAAATATGTGGTCACCACTATACTAGAATCCATTCCTTATTGTGTACCGTAAGAATATTGTTGTGTATATGCTTACACTAAGATCATTTTGGTGAAAAGCCACCGTAATAGATACCATGTTAGGGCAGAACTGTAAATTGACTTATTGCTGTATGTGACGAACCCGTGCCGAGTTGCGAGTAGAAGGAATAATTAGAAGCAGAGTATTGCGTTTTGCATATCACGATGTTGTGCGCAGCAATGCCGAGTTTCGATCTGATGGGGATTATGTAATAAAAATTAATGTTTATATCATCAGACTATAGCGACCTGGTACTCTGTCTAAGTTCCACTCTATAAATACCGGGCTGCTGAAAAAAATTGCAACAAACTTGACACCGATATATTTTTGCCAAAGCAGTATGACAGAGCGCTTAAAATCATATAAATGACAGTTCATTATTTTTTTATTTATTTATTTAATATCAGCAGGTCAGCAAACAGGCTGTTAAAATTACTGTAAACTTAGCTGTTAGTATTGCTAAGTTTACAGTAATTTTAACAGCCTGTTTGCTGACCTGCTATTTTTTATTATTTGTTTTTTATAACAAATAATAAAAAATAACAACAATAATAGGCTCCAATAGGCTTGAAGACCAAATCTCAACCATCATTGAGCCATCATTATATATTGTTTATTAGTGTGTTGAAGCATTTGTGTCTAAAATACAGATCAATTACCAGTTTTAAAAACCTGAATAGCATATATGAATTTTTCTAAGAGTCTGGTGAATAACCAATTAAAGGATGGTCTATGGTAAATCAACTCCAGTGGTAAAGTTAATATTTGACCACATTATCGTAATAAAACTGCGGGGACTAAAACAGACCAGAATTATGATTAGTATTCAAATTCGAGATATATTTACAAAAAAATTCAGTATCCTAAGTAATCGAACCCAGATTTTCGGCAGTTATGCCAGTTTTATTGATCTGGTCGACAATGCGGAAGGATTATAGCTATATTATAATAAAAAATTTGATGCAAAAAATTTGAGAACATAGCACTAATATCCGTGGATATCCACAAGACGAAACCTCTTTTGGTACTAAATTATTAATAAAGGACCAAAACTATTTTTGATATTACCCTTAAGAGGCTCAACCCCAGTTATGTGTAAATAACATAAATACACATTTTATTAATAATCCTATTTAAGGTCTTCTTCATAACATTGGACATTATAAAACTCCAATGCGTTTTACAAAATAGTATAGATTTACAGAAGCACGTCTTACGGTATCACCATAGACAAGTAGTATCACTTCATATCAGAGTAAGAGAGATAATTACCCGCAATGGATTACTGTAGTGACCATATCTTTAAGCTACAGGCAAACAAGAATATAAAATTTTCTAGATAGTCTTTCTAGATGTTTCAGGAAATACATCAGAAATTATCCATTGTCAGAAAAAAATGATGTTTCGTTTCAGTTCCGAGCTAGATAGTAACCGAGAAGCGTTTCATATACGAGCTTACATATATATTATATGTATAACGATCAGTATTAAGAATATATAATCCGGATGCTGAGACGGAGTTACGTACAGATACCTCAAATTTGGAGTTTATAGACATAGTTGACATAGACATAGTATCTGCTACAAAAGCATTTCGAGCGAGTTTCATCCAATCTTCTACTACAGCATTAATAATACAAAATAGTTTTGATTTAGAAGTTTTAACAGCAATAAAAGCAGTGCTCTGAGCCAGGTTATACTCATTTATCAACAAAGGGTTCACAAATTTATGAAAATAGTGTTCTTTTTGAATATTTAATTCAAACAGATTTCCAAAAAATTCTTGGATATTATGGGTGATAATGGATATCCATTCAATGTAAATTGAGTGATGACGCCAATTTTTAGCCCATCAAGAAATGCAAAATTTCGATATACTAATAATTACCACAAAGTGACCCGGAAAATAGTGGTACAGTCTTAAGAGTTTCTTAAGAAATTAAGAATCATCCGTAAAACTGGGGATCCTTATCCTTATGGAGTGAATAAAGATATATATACAGATTATGACGACATGTTTCATCTTACATATATAATTAATATATAGCCAAATCCAAAAATGAACCAAATGTTGAATCATTTTTGAAGATTTAGCAAACTTTTAATCGATAATTTTAATTGAATATTTAATTGAATCGACGAGTATATGCGTCTGCTCAATAGGACCCATTTTCTTGGTTTAGGATTTAAATTTAAAAAATAATAATATTATCAATCATTTTTTTCGGATCAATGCTCTGTTTATTGGCAATTGGAATATAAAAATTAAATGTTTTTAAAGTATCTAAGTAATTATCCGTAGACAATTTTTTTTAAACTATCATCACTAAATTTATCCACGTAATTTTGGAACCAATGCATTGTATCGATTCCCGCTAATTGAATAATAAGTTTTTCATACAGTTTTAGTACAAAAGTTTGAACTCCACTCGTTGCTCGTTGATGGTTTTTGATTTGTATGTAAGCCTTTTTAAATCCACATATTTACTTCGAAGCTGTTCACCAGTTCTGGGAACAAGGGACATTGCGGAATGTTCCTCCGCCAAAATATTTCATGCAGCCGTCAGAATCTCACCAAATAAATTTGCCGTGGTTTTAATATTTTAAGGATGTTTAAAATTTCAGCCTCGCCAAAGTGTGCAACCGCTACACAAAATTCAATTCAAATTATTTTATTTATGTCAAAATTTGTTCTGCAATGTGCTGCATAATATATGAATACGGTGGATTTTCTACATGAATCGAGAATGTTATACCTAGCCAATTAAAAATTAAATTGCAAGTCCGCCATATTTAACAGTCGCCATTTAGTAACTTGCACAAGTGCAGGGATCTACCGAAATATCAGACATGGAATGATTACCACTGGTATACTAAGAGGAAATTGCCAAGTGGAGAATATATTAGGCTTATTAAATACACCAACAAAATCTAGATGTACTTCAATTCGAATTTGCTGAGACATAGCACATAGCGAAGCATTTAAAGATATATGTATTTTTGTAAGAGATTCATGCTGGTTGCATAAAGCATTTACAATTTATAGCATTTTATTTATATCCATAATTTAAGAAAACTTGATGACCACGGTCAAACTCAGTTGCATATGCAACTTTATTTTGTTATTTAAATAAATTTATTATAACATTTTTACTTATTATAGTCATATAATTAATTTCATTCTAAACATTTAACCAAGCGTCTAATAAATTTGTCTTAAATTGGTTTTTATTTACTTCATTTTTCATTAGGTTCCGGTCCGCCGACTTATTGGCCATAAAACGGTTAATTCAATTGATTTATACTGTTGAACCAATTATTTTAAAACCTAATTTGTGTTTTGTGTCAAATCTACCTAATTTGTATTAAAGTTTTGTATTAAAGTTTTGTGTCAAGAAATAATAAATTTGTAATTTACAGATGAAAAATAATGCCATCTGTTACAGCCTACGGCTTGGAGAAATTAGTTCTTAGGGAACCTTTATATAGATTTCAGTTGAATGGTGGCATACTATAGAGTTGCTGATAAGAGACGTCAGACTGCAGACCAGTTCAGTAAAATTGTGGTTGTCTTGTGCTAGACAATTGGCCGCTAGAAAACCAGACCAATTCTGTCATTACTAACTTACCTTTCCTTTCCCTACACCGTACAAAAAAATACTAATTATCGATTGCTTAGGTGTTAGTAACCGGGTCAAGTCTGGGTCGAGTCATAACTAACATTCATTCCACTCCTTCGGTTTTTTATATATAACACGAGGTGGTGCCCGGCATTCCGGGAGTTCCTGGCCATACATTCTAATCAATCAATTAATCAATTGGGTGCATTGAGGTCCGCCATCATAGATGCCGCTACCTATCGGTATCATATTTGATATGCATGTTCCTAACATAAAGTGCCCTAATTTTTTTCACAATAAAAATAAACGCTACGTAATGTATCACAATACGAACACCGAAGGGTTGACATTTAGCTCAACAGTTATATCAAATATATTGGTTGCATTCAGTACTCAATATGTTGATTTTACTCAACTTGTTGCCAACAGTTAGCGGACCTGAATGCTGTCAAGAAAAAAAACTTCTTTCAACAATAATATAAAAAATATAGTATACATTTCTAGTGACCCATAAAGATTTTTTTCCAAATTTTTTCTTTTAACAAATCTGCGATTTTTTTAAGTCATTTATACGATGTAATCTAAATAAATGATTAAGACAGCTTATCTATTTATTTACGGTATATGAAAAACCAATTTAATTTAAAATATTAAGACTGTTGTTGTTGGCAATGTAAATATAAATATAACAGAATTGTTATCGCGGAAATATTTGTATAAACACTTCTGAATAAATAATTGTAAGCATCAAAGGAAGTTAACCTTAAAAGCCGACGCCGCCAAGATAAGTTACCACTCCAAAAATATAAATATATTTTTAATATTTTACGGTAGTCAATCAATCGATAATTTTAGATAATACTAGTATGTAATGTTATCTTGCTGCGGGTTCTAAGCACAAGGGAATGTAAAATAACAATACTAAATAATAAATACATACTCGTATAATGAAATTGATTTATTTTGAGTTACAATTTTGCATTTTGGGTATTAAATATAAGCTTATACCAATAATTGGATAACCACGAGTGCACATTTACTGCAAAGGTTATAGTGTGCACGCTTAGATTAAGAGAAACTGGGATTGAATCGCAAATAAATTTTAATTTCTTGAACTTGAGACCAACTGTCTTCAGTTTGACTATATAGCACAGGCGTAATCTAAACTCTTCTTTAGATATTTCACTGCGCCGAAGAGTAATTCTTGCCTATAGTAGATGTCGAGGATGCAAAGCAAGATTGGCAACAATAAAACTGCTCAGATACATGATGACTGTTATATAAATCTCTATTTCAAAGATCTTTTGTGTTTTTGGCTCTAAACAATGCTTTTTTCTTTTTTGACTTTCTAATTCTTACAGCAAAGTAGCTGAAATGTTCAAGTGGATATAAATAAAACCCTCATTATCACATAGATTGATTACTATAGAGAAGTAACTTTTTTAATACTTATAGTATAGATTATAATGCGAATTATTATGCACTCTTATAACTTGTCACTTTCTAGTAGTCGAGTCCATCTTTTTGTTGTGTTTTGAAACTTTTCTATCTGCCATATGTTTGTATGGCCTCTATTTTGTATATTGTTGTCCGCCGTTTAAAAGTATATTTAGCTTAATATATTATAACAAACCAGAATTTTGACCCGATTTACAATATTAGTATATTATTATTGATTTTTTAATGTTTTAAACAACGAGTTTGCTGGAATTTCTTACTGGTTTAATTGTCAGAGATGAGAAACCAAACTTCATAATTGACGGTATAAATAAACATAACGTTTTGTGTATTTAGTTATATTAAGTTATCTGGACTATAAATAAAGTTATTCCTTAAAACTAAATACCAGCTATATTACAAAATAACGCGTAAAGATAAGATAATAAATTGGTTACACTTAACATATTTAACCATCTTTCATAAGTCGCACATTTAGTAAATAAAACCATATTTGCATTAGTCTGTGACGTTATATTACAACACAAACGTTTTTAATATTGAAAATGTACAAACATTTTGAAGTTTATGTAATGATAAAATATTCTGGCGCCAAATCATTCGAAGTACTTGCTGCCTTTTCTGCAAACGTTTTCATTTTAATTAATCATTTATTTATTGGTTTGACAGTTTAAAAAATCTGATTGACAATTTAATGTTCTAAAAGATAACACTCTTAAGTTTGTATAATATAATGGATATGCATATTGAACACATATATACCTATATTGATTACTGATAAAGTCTGATTGAGGTATTTACGGTAACCATGTTTTAATTGGTGTCGCGTTATTGTTATCATATTTTTAAAAGAAACAAAATCATTAAACGCCTTATTTTTTGTTATCAACATTTATAAAATTAGAGTCCTTTAGCACAGAAAAAATAATATATACAGAAGTAAACCGACGAATAAAATTTTATATAGTTTTTTTCTGGGGTTATGATGGGGTTATAATCGCAAAATGCGAGAATAAAAATTTATTTATTTCTATATTAATTTTTTCTGTGCCTTTAGCTTCCTTTAACACTCATCAATTGAATCGGTTAAAAAATGTATACTTACCAAACAATGCACATGACATCAGCATGAGTGGTTGCGATCATTCCGTTGCTGACTCAAATTTTGTTCCAAAATCTTCAGGTTCAGAATCAGATATAGGTAGTATGTCAAGGAAAATTGAATCAAACCTTGAAAATGTTAGCCAACATGTTCAAATTACGTCAAAAACTGTATTGGGTCAAAAACTGTATTTGGTCATTATTTAAGTTACTGCGGTATAAATATTACGAACTAACAAGTCAGTACAACAAATATGGCTGATAGCACATGGGAGATTGATGGAAACAGTAAAAGTTTGGATAAGAACGTTCGAAGCCCCTCGAAATTTATTATACGTCAGAACATAAAAATATCGAAATTCTAGTATGAGTTATACAACCAGCTCAACAAAAATAATCAAGGGCACAGAGTGTATACCACTGGAAGAATGTCGCTTTAGTTGTAAAAATAAGATTTCTTTTTGATTGAAAATAATGGATTCCATATAAAATTGTTTTAAAAGTGATTTAGGAACACACTAATTGGTGAAACGGATAATTTAATTCATCATTCAATCAGAGAAACAAAAATTAGAAAAAGATTGTTTGGCCGAGTAACTAGCTGATTGCAGAGCCTTACAAAAGCAGTGCCTTACAACAAATCAGATTGATTGATTGATTGGAATATATGGCCAAGGACGAACCAGGAACTCCTTTAATGCCGGACACTACCATAAACCCGTATTACATATAACGAAACCGAAGGAGCGGAAGGGATGTTAGCTATGACAGACTCGACCCGGTTACTGACACCTAAGCGATTGATAATTAGATTTTTTTATGCTGTAAGGAAAGGAATGGTAAACTAGTAATTACAGAATTGGTCCGGTTTTTCGGTGGCTAATGTTTAACAATTATTATAGGCAATCACAATTTTTCTAAACTGCTCTGCATTCTGACGTCTCTTATCAGCAACTCTAGTGTGCCATCATTCAACTGTAATCTATAAAGTTTCCCTAAGAACAAAATCTATTACATATTTAATTTTTCCAAGCCGTAGGCTGTAACAGATGACATTAGTGTTTACTTGTTAATTAAAAATTTATTATTTCACCTTCATGCTGCTAAAATATATTAAGTTTATGTATGGAAATCGTATTTAAA
Source organism: Tipula confusa (assembly GCA_963556175.1). Classification (NCBI taxonomy): domain Eukaryota; kingdom Metazoa; phylum Arthropoda; class Insecta; order Diptera; family Tipulidae; genus Tipula; species Tipula confusa. Next base: position 921,076 of record OY744475.1, read on the forward strand.
TGCACTTAAATTGAAACATTATCACCGAAATTACTTTAAATACAATTAATAAAACAAATAAATGTTCGATCGAACTAGCCGTTTTATACCAAATATGATTATGAAAATCCTATGCCAAGAATTAAGCAGGATTTCCCAGAGTTGGTCGGGACGACCGTACACCCGTTTTTACATATAAAGGGTGATTTTTTAACTATTTTCTTTTTGGCAACACTGATTTTGACAGGTCACGTATGTTTCGTGTTTTGGGTCACTGTCCAACATCTTTAGTTTGGTCTATAATTTAACCATGAATCGTCTTACAAACGAACAACGCTTGCAAATCATTAAATTTTATTATCAAAATTCGAGCTCTGTTAAGGAAGTTCATCGCTCGCTTTTTCCATTTTATGGTCAGTTTAATCGATCCACTGAAGTGGCTATTTGGGCTATTGTGACTAAATTTCGCACCAAATTTACATTGTTGGACATTAAATCACAAACACGCTTAAACGTACAGTGTGAACTAAAGAAAATATCGCAGCTGTATCGGCCAGTGTTAGTGATGACCATCAATTATCGATTCGGCGCCGTTCGCAGCAATTGAGCCTCTGTTACTCAACAACATGGAAAATTTTGCGGAAGGATTTAGTTGTGAAGCCCTACAAAATACAGCTGGTGGAAGAATTGAAGTCGAACGACCTACCACAACGCAGAATTTTTGGTGCTCTTGAAAACTTTTCGGCGGAAGATCCATTTTTTTATCGAAAAATTGTGTTCAGCGACGAAGCTAATTTTTGGCTGAATTGATTCGTAAATAAGCAGAATTGTCGATTTTGGAGTGAAGATCGGTCAGGAGCATTGCAAGAGCTACCAATGCATCCAGAAAGAGTTACTGTTTGGTGCGGATTATGGGCTGGTGGCATCATTGCACCGTACTTCTTTAAAGATGATGCGAATCGCAACGTAACTGTGAATGGTGAGCGCTACGTAAGATGATATCCAACTTTTTTTTGCGCAAAATGGAAGAGCTTGACTTGTATGACTTGTGGTTTCAACAAGACGGTGCCACATGCCACACAGCACGCGAAACAATGAACCAACTGAGAGGCAAGTTCGGTGAACACTTTATTTCATGTTTGGAACCGGTCAATTGGCCGCCTATATCATGTGATTTGACGCCTTTAGATTATTTTATGTGGGGCTATGTTAAGGCTCATGTCATTGGAAGACAGTATTGAAGCATTTATTCGTGAGACACCGGCCGAAATGTTGGAAAGTGTATGCCAAAATTGGACTAAGCGGATGGACCATTTGAGGCGCAGCCGCGGTCAACATTTGCATGAAATAATCTTCAAACATTAAATTATATGGACCGTACTATCGATTCAAATAAAGTTTTCATGCATTTTTTTTAATTTTATGTGTCTTTTTTTCGAAAAATTTCCTATAGCTATTAAAAAATCACCCTTTAGTTGGAAGGATAAGGCAGGATAATAGTTTAATCATTGAGATCGACCCAATTCCAGACACATTGGCGGCCAATAGTAAATTTTTGGTAGGGTAGAGAAAGGAAAGGAAAGTCAGGAATGACAGAATTGATCCGGTTTCCCGGTATTCAATATTCAAACTACTATTAGCATAAGCCAATAATAATAATAATGGACTGCTCTGCATTCTGTCATCTCTTTTCAGCATCTCCAGTGTGCCACCATTCAAATGTAATCTGCAATGTTGCTCTGAAAAAAAAACAAATTAATGGGCTAATTTTTTCAAGCCTTAGGCTGTAATAAATTTGATTAGTTTTTGCCTAAAATACAAATTAGATTTTATAAAATTTGATTAAACATTACCAATCAATTGAATTAACCGTTTTATGACAAATATGCCTATATGGCACCATGTTTTCAGTTACGATAAAAGATTCTCATCTAGACGAGATTAATGATTAATTTTTAATTCCGGGTTGCACTCATCTGCAGTGTGATTCGGATCATGCTATGTAATACAACAAAAACAGACGAACATGAAAATACCTCATTCTCGAGATTGGTTCAACTTTATAAGTTAAGTTGGAAATAAACGAAATTTTCCAGTGATAGAGATGGAAAATATATTTCAAAATTTTTCATCTGTAGCTAAATGTAAATTCACCTTTCGGCAAAACGATAATGATGGGAATGCATTTTATTGGAGAGACGTCAATACTCAAATATACTTCAAGTTTTCACACAATTAGGCAGAACCTTTAAAGGAACTAATAATTTCGAAGTGTGGTGTAAACCACGTAGATATTTGAAACATTCCAAGCTATTCTATAAAGTTCTTCTTAAAATAAATAAGGCCAAAAAGATGACTTAATTTCTATATTATCATAAATTAACAATTTCGTGTAAGTTGCTCAGAGGAAGTAACATATTTAAAAGCTGTTGCGCTGTAAACTAATATATGATCGCCCTTAATAGAATAAGATATAGATAGTAATATTTTGACTAATTTTGACTCAGGCTTCCTATTTTTCTGGTTGCCCATAAACTTCTAGGTAAACTATATATAGGTACAATAATTGCTCTATTGTTAGTTTATATTTTTGGGTGCATAAATTATAATAAGTCAACAATACGTACACATATTATCGAAGGGTGTGTTTCATCAAGTTGTATTAACCAAATACAACTTTTTTGATTAGTTAATTGAATGTGGTGAATCAATAAAATTAATTACAAAACACTAAATTACTATGTGGTATAAAAGGAAGATACATTCATTGAAATAATTGTTTGTGTAAAATCAAAATATGTATATAGTTATGTTGCGATTCCGATCGGCACACGCTTGCGGGCACACGTTTATTCCCACGAATTTCTTGTTCTGTTTTGTTGTTAAGCAGAGTAAAAGAAATTATGTTTATAATAACAAAATTGGTATACACCCGCACACACAAGTATATATTTTTTTAAATATTTAAAAGTTTTAAATAGTTGCGCAGGATGGAAGATATATCAATATCAAGATTTCACTCGTACACAAGCTAAATCCCACTCTGATATACATACTTTTTATAAATTTATATTTTCTCTATTCGCTTTCAAGTTTTTAAGGAACGAACACGAAGTATTTGTAACCTCTGACCCACTTAATAAAACTTACAAAATATAATCAAACGAACAGAATTGACTTAAAACGCCTCGAGGTATTCATATAGTAATGAAAATATTTTTCAGTTTTGTTATGTCTGATGTGAAATTGCAACCAAAAATAGTAATATAAATTATATGTTTTATTCTACAATATATAACAGCAATGAATGATATATTTTTTCACTATTTAAAAACTGATTTTTGCATGTTCACACATTTTATGTTAAATGTACTACAATTGAAGCAATAATTTCGACCGATATATTAACGTCCTCTTAACCCAAATGAGCACAATACATATAAACAAATAACTTTTCGAATTCTTGAATATTAGAATTAAAGAGATACAAGGGTTCTCTACATTTATTATAATCCAACAATCTCAAAAGAATTTTGATATGTTTTTAATTTTAAGTTTCTGTGGAGAAATGAATATATATATATATATATATATATATATATATATATATATATATATATATATATATATATATATATATATATATATATATATATATATATATATATATATATATATATATATATATATATATATATATATATATATATATATATATATATATATATATATATATATATATATATATATATATATATATATATGGAGCCTGTTAAATTCGAATATAATATATTATGAATTTCATGAAAACTAGTGGCAGTAAGGAAAAAACTGACATTGAATTGTAAATTTCAAAATCACGAAAATACAATTTTTTAAAAACGCTGAGAACCCCACTACAGTATCTTTTGGAAGCACAACCATTATTGGATAAGTTTGAATTTTAGGTGCCTTAAAATGAACTAAATTTAGAAATGATATTTAGTTGAAGTAAGTGTTTTCGTAAAATGTGTAACCAAAACTGTCTTGGTTACAAGCCGTCTTCAATTTCTAGTGCACACAGATTTCCAAAAAAATAGTGACACCTAGGTAAGTAAATTAGTAAAAATCAAAACTCCATATAAAAAAAAAATTATTTTTTTCAATTTCGCGCAGCAATTTGATTGATTGGTTATTTCTTTACCACGATATGTGTAACCATATTCCGACATTATTCCGACACTTACAATACAATCAAATGTTTCTTTTAATTTTATCGCGTTACAATATGCGTACTGTACAAGTAATATAGACGGTTTTGTGTGTAGCCGAAGAAAAAAATGTATTTTACAATAATTTGGTACATTAGGCGGAAATCTACCATCAGATGTTAAGTTATAGGCCTGTACTACTTACACGAGAAAGCAACTATTGATTTAATATTTTTATAGATAAGATACAAAAAAGATTGTGTAATTATTTATGCAAATATACGGTGTAATTATAAATGCTATGGAATCTCTGGATGTATTACAAGGGCTCAACACGATCTATAAAGATACTCAAAAGCAGGGTTCATTTGAACAATCTTCAATTAAACTACAAGAAAACAAAATGTATTATATTCGATAAGTTTGGAAGCATTTACATATTTAAAATTCTAGTCAAATTACTTATAACTCTTTCGCATTTGGTCGGTCGAATCACATCGATAGAATTAAAAAACCCATATTGCCATATATCTTTGAAAATCTTGTTTCAATTTAAACCCGATCTGGAGTGATTGAGCCAAGTATAAAGAAATGTAGCTTGAGATTCTGCAGAAACGAGTTTGAAAATACACGTTATCCAAACACGAAACTCTTTAAGGAATTTCAACCACTAAATAATTGGTGAAATGTAACGCTTATAAATACAATAATTAATGATATAAAGCCATAATTTTGATTTCAAAGTTAACTCACGACATAAAATTATTTGTAATTGAATAGGCCAAATTAGGTGGGTTTAATGGTACACTCATCCTAAGACGGTTAAGAATAAAATGAAAATAAATAGTTGTTAAAGCACCTATTAAAGCACTTAAGATCAAAAGACATCCAACACCTAATGCAACAATTCCATCTATTAGGAAAACCTCCTGCATTAAACATCATCATTCTGCATGAAACACCTTGTCAAATATCTCAATTATGCTTAACTCAAAATTCACTACTGAATTGATGAATCTTACTAATTTTATTTTAAGAACATCAGTCAAATTTTACAAAACAGTGAGACACACTTCGCAGAGTAACATTAACTTTTCTTAATTTTTCAAAATATAGAAAAAAAAAATGTACATACCTAATACTTTTGTTTTTATCTCTCACCTCAAAAATGTGTACTTATATAATTTGTTTCTATCATATGCATATATATCAAAACCCTCTCTGTTATACAAGCCGTCTTGTAACTTTCGTTGACACAGATAAACAAAACCTACATACACAATTGAGTGTATTGGTGCTATAAAAATCCATACCAAAAATTGTTTAATTTTCTCATTCCTATTATCATTATTTAACATTTTTACCTCTAAGTTACGCACACTATAATGTGTATGGATTTCAGAATTTTTACGTCTCTTTTTTGTTATTTGTGTTTTGTATAGGAAAGAGATAACATCAATTTTGTCTTTTTTTTTTTAATTTTATTTTTTATTACGACTAAGTTGTTACAACTCATTTAGCAATTTTTCTTTCTTATTTTAATTCTCTGTTAGTAGGGCTATAACACAATAGTTACTCCCATTATAGGCTCAGTTCTTCCGGTTACATCTGCAGCTTTCAGTCCTAAGGAACTAAATCAAGCGGCTTTGTTCTTTTTAGTCATCTTGTATCTACGCTGTCGACGTCGTTGACAATATGTTGAATATCCGTGTTTTCATGGAGTTATAAACGCTGGAAATATTTTTTAGCATTTTTTGTGATTTCTTCGTTGACGGTTTTCATCTTTAGATCTCTATATATATTATCATTCCTAATAAACCAAGGTGCATTGACAATGCATCGTAGTACTTTGTTCTGGAATGTTTGTATAATCTTAACGTTAGTTTTCTTTGTGCATTCCCAGAGCTGGATGCTTAAGTATTTGCCTGTATAAAAGCAGCTTATTGTGAATTGCAAGCTCACTGTTTCTTCCAATGAGCCAATACATTTTTCTGAACTTTATACCCAGTTTTTTTTCTTGACATGGTCTTTCCATTTTAACTTGGCGTCGATCGTTATATCTAGATATTTTGCCGTGTTCATGATCTACTTTTAGATAGGTGAAGGTTGTGTGAACTGATTTTAGCTCATTCAATTTTATTCTTCATTTTTTTTGTCCAGTGCACAATCTCATTTACAGTATGCAGTAATTGGCTGGTTGTTTCTTTGGTTGTACTTCCAACCGCTGGCTGTATCATCCGCAAAGGTTGCAATATCTGTTTCTTTAGTAAAAAGTATGACATTCGTATAAAGCAAATACAATAATGGTCCCAGAACGCTCCCTTGTGGTACTCCTGCTTCAATTCTCTTGAGTGATGAGAAATCTCCTTCATATTTCACTTTGAAATATCTCCCTTCATTGTATGATTTTAATATCTCATAGAACTGCTTAGGGAGGTCGCGATGAAATTTATATTCCAATCCTCGATGCCAGACTCGATCAAAGGCCTAGGCAACATCAAGTAAAACTCCAGAACATACCATTTTGTTTTCAAGCGTCTTCTCAATCACGTTAGTGACTCTGTGTACCTCCTCTATGGTAGAGTGTTTCTCTTTGATACGAAATTGGTGAGATGGTAACAGGTGTCTTTCTTCAATCAGAGGAGTAATTTTTCAAACAGCTTGGGCATTGATGGTAATACAGATATAGGTCTATACGACTTTTTTCATTAGGTGGCTTATTAGGCTTGGGTAGCATAATAACTTCTGCTATTTTTCACTGCTGAGGAACATATTTCATTCTAAATGTTGCGTTGATTATGTGAAGGGAGCCAGGAGCTTTTATTACATTTAGGTTAAGTTTGATTTCATTTTTGAGTTATTTCATTGTAACTGGTCGTATGTCTTACTCGTTATTAGCCTGATACTTTTTGCATTGTGGTATCATCCCTGTCGTTTCAATGGCTTCATTCAGACAACCATTCACAAGATGTTCCTAATGTTAAATATGTTTTTTATTTTCTCTGAGTTTGCAAAGGTCCGAGTGTACAGTGGCCTTGCGACTTATTGTAATTGCAAATACAGGAATACTCAGAAATTGTCTTCGCTCAAGTGCAACAAAATTTAAGCCTTATGGGATTCGGAAATCATTTCGCATGTTATAAATCTGTGATAAAGATCTTTAATTATTAGTCTTATTCCACAATACTTTTTTAGAGTTTAAGTTTCGGATTGAGTTCCAATATATCCTTATAATGTCTGATGGCATTTGAGTTGTCTGAGAAAAGTTATCTATTGAGCAGAAGTTTTCAGTTCCAACATCATGTAGCCACATGTTATAGTCAATTTATCCTTCACATCTCAAATTGTATATTCAGGAAGTTTGTATAAAATACTGTATAGATTATATCAGTATACGTCGTCCTTTTTGTACCACTGATAAAGTTTAACGAAAATCGCCTCCAATATAACTATGGAATTAACCCACGACAACATAAACGTATTCATTACTTCGCTTAGTAGCAAATCAATACACCAAAGACCATCTTTTAGTAACATATATGTAAAGTAATTTATATGCGCAATAAGCGCAGCTTCTTTCATTATTTTTACATCTTAAAATGTTTGTTTTATTCTTTAAACTGAAATATCAAGCAACGGAATGGGAAGCTTGAATCCGCTATAGATTGATTAATCTCATGCAAATGCCAAGCACATTCTGACCATGACCTTGAATAAACCTCATTCGACTAATATAGAGATATGTCTAAGCAGAGCCTCCTATATATAGAACATTAAGATAATACAATTGATGCTGATATGCCAAGTCAAATCCATTTATAATCTTTACAAGTGTGTTATATTGTTGAGGGTTAAATGTAATTCTATAATAAATCACGGTCAGCTTCTGTTATTTCCTTCTCTTGCCTTAATTCAGGATGTTCTTGAATAATTAATTCTATTTGGCTGCAATAGAACAAAATTGCTTGAATAATCAATGCTAAAACAGAATTGACTCAATGTCGTACAACTCGATACTGTATGGTGCCCCTTGCCCATTTCCTTTTTAGAATACTATTCTTTGTTGTTATGGCATGTTATGGTATAAATGAACACAGTCATACCCTTTGTAAATAAATTTGTACATAAAATGTAGATGTATACTTGATGGCTTTTAAGGTTAGTACAAATCTCTGCTTTGATATGAACAGCATATTTAAGTAATAAATATCTGTTAGATGGAACCACGTGGTAGTTATCGATTGTTTTGCCCTCTAACTTCAGCTGTGACTTTTACTCTTCACCGATATAATGGATATCTATTAATATTAAGAATTGTCGCTGCTAGAAATTATTTAGAGAATTATTTCTTACATTGTCTATCCTCTATTCATAGAGGAAATTAGTTGTCAGTGCCACAAGGTTCTTGAGTAATGCGTCGTGTTTGAATTTCATATAGCTGTGGACTATTTATCATCTTCGGAATTTCAGCACTCACAATTTGACCAATGTGTTCAGGAGCCCTATTCTCGAATTCCACATCCATTTTCCCCATGTAATTTTGAATATCTGTCAAAATTCGTAACAGTGTACCGAAATCTAAATTTAGATATTCCTAAATTCCATATTTCCGATTGGATTCCCTGTGTATGATAATTTTCATAATTTAATTTTTGTTTTCTATTTATACTATTGTCTTATTAGATGTAATTAATTAATTTTCTTTAATTTTCGAAAAGCAAGCAATTGTAATGTTCAGTTGATCTATATAAATTAAATTATTTAATTACAAAAATTTATTTCATATTAAAATATGTATGAATACATGTATTGAGTTTCTGTTATTGTATTTCTTATTGACATATAAAACATAAACAAAAATGGACTAAACTCAGTTCACCACTCTATGGAGTGCAATGAAGTTAGATAAATTATGTAAGTGGTGAATAAAAAATTCTGAATGTTTTGAGAATAGGTTTTTTAGTTGCATGTGGGATTTAAGGAATCATCTAAGTTTGTGGAATACTAAGAGAATTTTATAGGGAATTTTGACAGTTGTAGCACATGTGGAAATATTGGTAGAATTCGAGAATCGGGCCCCAGATCTTGAATTTATTCTTTTCATGAAGCGTTATTAAAATGTGAGCATGTAGAAACCCTCTTTTTTGTAATTCAATATAGTGTATACACTTAAACCCAATACATGATTAACTCGTAATTTAAGTTATTTGTTTCACCTTGTAAATATGAATCAACTATCCACTGTTGTGAGAGCTTCCCGTAGCAGATGACTAAAATGAAATAATTTTTGCTAATCGCAGTTTGTGCTAATACTAATTACTAACATACTAATTTTGTTTCGTGTATCGAAACGAGTTCTTGAAGATTTTCGTATATATAGTCTTAACAATGCCAGTTTGGCTGCTAACCTCCGGTTCTCCGCATGGATGAAGTATGAAATTCGTCATAGGATCAAAGATTATAGGACTATTATAATCTTTGATAGGATCAAAGATTATAGGATATCTAGATTATAGGACCCAAGATATTATAATTTATAACTTGTATAGCTCGGCGTTAACAGAATTGCGTGGATAAATTGTAATACCACGATCAAATGGAGGTTTCCCATTATTATTCACTAATACGAATATCCTGAAAACATTGATGAATGTTAATACTCCTAATCCATTAACAACATTAACAGAGATATTACATTAAGCTTGACGTGCTAGCTTGATTCATTCTTTCTTCTGTCATGTTGTGTGTTGCTTGCATAATTTGTGGACATGCTACTGTCCTTTTTTTTTAATTCCCGCTCCAGGAAATTGTTATGTGATTCATTTGTGTATCAAGAACTGCTAGCATTAACTGTCGTGCTTTGTAGCGCCAAATTTACAGTGTAAGGCTGCGGCGGATCCACTATATAGACGAATTAGGCAGTTGCCTAGAACTCTATAATACATAGAATACTAAAATCCGTTCAATGCTTTTGTAAAATAATTATCTGCAAAAAAAATTTCCAATAATCGAAAAACTTCTCGTATATATACAGCCAATTAAAATTTAACAGTGTACTACATTTTAACTATCCGATTTTATAATGATGCATGGATATTTTTTAATTTTTTATTATTAATTGATAACTACGGCAAAATTTTTTTTTAAATTATGTTCCAGGATTTAAAATGTTTTTATTCTTGTTTTTATTTAACCGAAATAAGGAACCTTGTTTTAATAAAAACAAAAAATTCAATATTTCTTGTTTTATATATAAAAAAAATTATTTCAAAATAGAAATAAAACTTTCTTTTATGTGATAATAAAAAAGTTTTATATTTATTTTTTACCCAAATTCTTTCTAAAAAGAAAAAAAATTTTCTAAAAATTTATATAAATTAATCTTTTTTGTTTAAAACAGCAATTAATTTCGAGAATTACTATCCTCTTCATCAGCCTGTACTACTTTTCGAGTACAATTCAATTTTAATTGTTGTGTTCGTCCTGATTGGTGCCAATTTAGATGAAAGGCTCAATTTAATGCTGCTTTCCATTTTCTTATTGCATTTGACGATCAAGCTTTTTTGGTTCATTTTAACATCAAAGACAAAAATAGTCCTTCGATACATGTTATTTAATTTTAGTTTTTATTTTGTTTTTGTATTAAGGTATCTAAAATAACTTATGGAGACGACGTTTTTTTTTTTTAATTTACCTAATTTAATTAATAATATAACTGCCAAAATCGTTGACCGTCGTAACAGCAGGTATCCACTGTACAATTTTTTGTTTTCTTCTAATTATAGCTAATTTATGCGTGTTTATTCTAATACAATAGAATCACAACAGTTTATATAATTTATTCGATCAAGATATTGAAAAATTATGTATTCTTAAACTTACCACATGTGTGATATAAAAAACAAAATAAAATGAACAAATTAAAATGTTTTTTTTTTTTTTTTTTTTTTTTTTTAATCTATATTACTATTCGTCAAATAACTTATATTACTATAAGGGAAATCGCGTCGATTTTATGTGCCAACATGATATTAGTTGGGATAAAAATAGTAGATGGCACTAGAGTAGTTGAACGAAATGTTTACATTTTTTTATCTACAGTTTTTTATATTGAACGAATTATTAACGAAACAAAAATTTTAAATCTAAAAAAAAAATTTTAAATTTTATAATCGGGATTGGAGTACATGGGCTTATATTTATATACAATAATAAATAAATAAAACCAAATTTTATTTTTTTTTAATTATTTCATTTCATTAAAATGAATTAACTTCGTTAATTTTTTTCTTACACCAATTTTTTTTAAATTCTCTTGTTTTGCAAAATGAAAAAATCTTATTTTATAATATATATTTATGATAGTTTTAATTAACACGTAAAAATGATTTTCTATATCATTAATATTAAATCTAGAGTATAAGTGATTGCTATTATCTATAAAAATTAAATCGATTAAACTAATATTTTGTATTGATCGTAAAACTAACTTACTATATTCTAATTTTACATTAATATTAACACTACTTTTAAAAATTTTCTCACATTCGACTAAAATTTTGTATGTATTTAATGATGGGGTCATTAATTTACCCCATTTTTTTAAATTAAATAAACCTAGATTTAGCTCCAACCGTGCACTTTTATTTAAAATTTGGAGACATTCCTTACATTTTAAAAATTTAGGCAATTGTTTGGCTTCAATATACCCAGCTAAATACGTTATTATATCACACGAGTATTCATCCAGCTCGACTTCAATTAAATCTAATACAACATCATCATTTAAATTTAATTGATTTGTCTTTCGGCTGGATGAAATAGTTAATATTTCTGGCAAGGAAACATTACCCGTACCTTGCGCTTTTATAGATTTATTAACAACTAGCCGTTTATAGGATGCTATAAATTGTTTGCATGTTGGATTGTCGTTTCGGCCAGTTCGATAACGAATCAACCCAAAAAACAACTCTAAGTGATCCTGGCTAAACTTATATGTTAACAAATAATCTAATTTATCATTTACAATTAATTCATTGTACATAATTTTTAGACTTTCGGAATTTATTAAAAAACCTAAAAATCCTGTATTGAAATTACTTTGTATTACATTTAATTTTTGATGATATTTGTTAACATATTTTATGAGCTGTTATGAAATTTTATGAAAAAATAAAAAATAAAAAAATTGGTTGACGTGCCATCTATTGTTCTCGTTAAAAACGTTTGGTATGCCATCTAGAATTTTTATCCGAAACAAAATTGAACGAAATCATGTTGTCGTTAGCATTTACTATGGAAATGTTCACGATTTCCCTTATAGTAATATAAGTTATTTGCTATTCGTATATAAGCCTACCCGAATGAAGCAACCATTTACCATAATTACGTTTGACATTTGCCACATTCTAATACAATTTTTGAATTTGTTTAAATGTTGAATACTTATTAGAATAAATCCGTTGCTCGAACCTAATGGTTATATATGGTACTTAACTAGAAATGAATTATAACATGTTGATTATTTTCTTTAAAGCTACTTAGATGCTAATATATATTTATTAAATGGATTGTATGCTAGTTTAATTAGTTTATGCTGTTTACTAATTTACATTATAAATATTATGAAATTGACTTTTTGTATTTCTTGACGCCATCTGACCCAAATCAGATCACGAATTAGACAGATAGCAAAGACGCAAATAGAACAAATTTTGTTTTTGGATCACAAATGTTGCTCTAAAATTTTCTACGTATTTTTGTATAGTTTTTTGGTACATGATTTGATCTGAATCAGATCAAACACTTAATATTATGTTTAATATGTTTAAAAATTGAATTGGTAAAAGTACGTCTTTGATTTGGCTGGCGATAGTGTAAAGTAGTACACAAATTAAACACAAAACTTTCTGGCGAGCTTGGGTCCTAGAAAAAAATTCATATTTTATTTAAACTTGAATCAAAAAGAGCATATAGTATACACATTACATAATTAATATTTTTAAAAATATGATATCACTTTATTGCATCAATTTATTAAACACTTAACTTTAAACGCCTTTCAAACTTTGTAACAATTTCCCTAAAATCAAGTTTTTATCGTTTGTAACTTTTATATACCTCGACACTTTTTAAAGTAATCCCTACAAAACACACATACATTTAAAGTCATATTGCCATTTAAATATTTCGCGATTTACTCTATAGAAATAAAAATTTATTTTAAAATATAAAATAAAACTATCTTCATATATTTATACAGCTTATATTTATTGATAACCCATTTAAAGGACATCAAATCCATTCGTAACGCACTGCCTGATAAAAATCAAAGAAGTATCAAAGGCGGATTTACAGTTGCCTTTCTTCGTCCATTCGGTAGTTTGTTTTAGCTAATAGCATTTGTTTAAAAAGACGAATTTTTTCATCTGCATTTTTTCATAAAGATGGTATATATCCAACTTTTCTTCTGAACTAAAATGGCGAGACAGAGTCGTATTGATAGGTGTGAAAGAGATAGAAATCAAAAACACTTTCGATTACAAATATAAATGACGATTTCAAATATGTTGAGCAGCATTCTGGAATTTTAAAGAGCATACGTGATATTCCTCCCGCTTGCTCAGCAAGATGTAGATATTATTTCCTTTCTTGACCCACCCACTCTTAACGGAGTTGGTTTGAAAATCACTATGATAAAGTAAAATTCTTGGGTCTTATTCTGGACAACAAACTGAATTGGAAGCCTAATATTTTGGAAAAATTAAAGAAAGCTAGTGTAGAGCTATACTCTTTTCGCCTACCTGATCACTGGTAGGATGTTTTTCAGGCCGAGCTCATTGCAATTAAGGTGGCCATAGTTTGGATGAAGTATGATCTAATATCTGTAAGGGGTATTGGCATTTTTACGGATAGCCATGTTGCAATTAAGGTCCTACAATCAGGCTTTCTTACGTCGAAAGTAGCCCGGAAGTGTCTCTCATCTCTTAACGAGATGTTCAATAGTTCAACAGCCATCTTACGTGGGTGCCAGGGCATTTCAACATAACGGGGAATATTAAAGCCGATGAACACTCTAGACTGGGTACTTCCTGTCGCATATTACCAAGTACATCTGACATTGGGGTACCACTTTCTACGTGTAAGCTACTTCTTAAGGAAGAAGCATATAAAATCACAAATGAAAGGTGGTCAAAGCATAACGCATGCGTCATTTCGCGGCAGATTTGGCCTATACTCGACTTAGTCGGATCTAACCAACTAATATCTATGAAACGATGTAGTATTAGTAAAATTTTGGGTGTCATCACTGGACATTGTTTCATTTGTAAGTTTGCAAGTAGACTTGGTGGTCTCTCTTATGATTACTGTCATGGTTGCATGGATGAAGTTGAGAAGGGAACTATTCTCCACTATCCCTGCACCTGTCCTAGCCTGGCTCAGTACTGGCTTAAGTTGTTAGGAGCTCGTATCCTGTGTGACCTCACAGACCTCAGTGGAGTGAGTGTTAGGGATATGCATCGCTTCGTCAGGAGCTCGAATTGGTTTTAGTGGCGAGAGGTGGTGAGAAAATTCGATGTGGTAGGGCTACTGACCTTTTTGTGTCTATGCCACGTCCCTATTTGGCAGCCACCGAAACCTAACCTAACCCAATGTCTCAGAACGGTATCGAGTTACTAAAGATGTGAAGTCATACTTATTGGTCATGTATCCAAAATGTACATGTATCATGCAGAAACTAAAAAGATATCGTTATCTTTGAGTCGATTGCAATATTTCAGAGCTCTTGATATTTGGAGATTATACTTTGGAAAACTGTGTTTACTTATTTATATGGCGAAACAAAGTTATACTCTAACGACGGAAAGTTACCACATTATGTCCTATATTCAAGAAAGGATATCACCTATAATGCGAAAGCTATCGCAACACAGCTCTGCGCTATGCTTGACATACAAATAATTTTCTTATAGAATATTATTCTAAACAAAAGGAAACAGTTAGATGACCAAGCAGGAACTTAAAAAATCGATTTTTTTTTGGCTAAA
Organism: Tipula confusa; assembly: GCA_963556175.1. Classification (NCBI taxonomy): domain Eukaryota; kingdom Metazoa; phylum Arthropoda; class Insecta; order Diptera; family Tipulidae; genus Tipula; species Tipula confusa. The sequence goes on from OY744475.1 coordinate 936,293, forward strand.
AATTTTTTTTTTAATTATTAAGGTACACCTTGAGATTTGATTTAGGCAATTCAGGAAAGGGTAACAAACACCGACAGAGTGGTACCGAGTCCCAAACCCGACGATGAAGGAATGTAAAAAAGACCTTTTATCACTTGATTATGTGACCAGTGATATCTACGCTAATACAGGATGGCTGAGACTAGGAGATGTACTAAACTTTATACTTGTATACCGTTCGTCCAACTATATCTATATTGGCATAAGAAGATGATTTCTTTGTGTTTGGTTTAATGTCAACGGAATTACTGCTCTACTTGAACGATTCTAAGCTTCTATTGATCGCAATGAGTTTCAATTATTGAATCTGATCATATAGGTTAAGGAAACAAAGACGAAATGATGTTTTTGTAGCTCGGTTGCCTTGTCATTCATTCACTAAATTGTCAGAGTGGAGATAATTAAGCGCATCATTGTCGCAGGTAACCGAGCTTAACTACTTCCATAAAAATTCTATAAAAAACTGCAATTCCCGACCATCTGAACAATGACAATGTTGAACTTGTAACAATGTTCGGATCAGACCCGTTGTCATGTATGGGAGTGAGAGTGAAAACCTGAAGGACAATTATGAGATGGTTGATGATATAATCTATGGCTCTGTATGGGATGATAACGACCATTTACCAGTTCTCTTTAATTTTGAGGTTACCATCCATGTCGACAACGAAGACTCCTTTACATCAATATATTATATATATATATATATATATATATATATATATATATATATATATATATATATATATATATATATATATATATATATATATATATATATATATATATATATATATATATATATTTTTCAATAAGTTTGGGATTGTCTCGTTTGAAACAGGATTGTTACTACGATACGGACACGGATCAGAAAACGCCTGTAAACATATGGAATACACATTAAAGTCTTTTAGTTGTTTCGGTATAAGAGGAACTCGCAATGTATTTCCTGTAAATAAATATTGCATAAACAGTTATATTTATTTGATATATGGTTGTATTAGTTATATAGAACGACACCATAATTTGATGAATCCGGCTTTATTATTTAGTAACAATTTTAAATTGTATCAACTTCGCGAATGACCTTTTTTTTAAACTATATATTCTTTAGTAAAAGAATTAGAATTATTCTCACACATATAGACAATTTACAATATTTTTCGTTGTTGTTGGTTTTAGCTAATCGACGGGTGTTAGAAAAATATAATAATTATTTGAAAACTATCCAAATCTACATCAAGTAAAATAAATTTAGAAGTTAAGCCTCCAAATTATATACGTTTGGTTTTATCCCTAGGCGGGGTCACAACGTATATTATAAGAAATACTGATAATTTTATAAAAAGATATTCAGACGGCGCCTTTTGAAAGTTAACCGATTATATCTTGGTAGATTCACAAAACTGTGGTGTATTTATTTTGAGTGACTGCCGAATTATTTACTGAGTAATAATGTACACCAATTCTTAATAAATCTATTTTCAAATCCATGTTGAGACTCTATAATTAGCTTCGAACTGAAAAACATAAACATTTTGAAAAAGGTCAGAAAAAAGGTTGCACAGATTCAAAATAATATTTAGGATACATATTTAAGTTTATCAAACTAAATCTTAAGCTCTTGATCAATTAGAAACTGTATGATATTTATGATAATTCCTTTCTTCAGTAGCCATAACCGCACAAGTTATGAAACAAATATTATATAGTTTTAGATAATTATATATACAAATATAAAAAACCAATTAAATTTTTTTTTTCTTTTGGCTTCGGTTAAAAAAGTTTACTATACCTATCCACGCCTTTACTTCAGTTTATAAAAATTAAATATAGTTAGGATGGATTGATATAACATATTGGGTGCTTCGTTTTAAATAGTTTCGAATAATTATGGTTTAAAAATATCGATTTAGATTTATGTATAGTTAATTATAGTTTAATAGTAATTTGTTAATGAGCATAATATATTATATTACATTATACCGCAATTTGACCAAAAGTTAAATATTTATATTGAAATAGAGTTTAATGATTAATTTTAAAATTGTTATTTTATAGTTTTTTAGAGCAATAGTGATAATTTTAGGTCACAATAATTTATAAAATTCATATGTTTAATTTAGTGTACAAGTATATGTAATTTGCCTTTGTTTATAAGGGGTCGCGTCACAAGACCCTTAAGCTACAGCAGAATGGTCAACCTATAGAACTCCAAGATAATGCTATAATAAGCTAAAATAATATTGCATTGCTTATACGACTTATAGCATTGTTTAGAAGACGAGACTCGTTTAATGGGTTTATGATATCTCACAAACAGAATCGGTTGCAACTAAAAAGAAATTATATTAGAAAATATTATTTTTATGAGAAGTTACAATTCATTTTATCGTAAATATTTATTTTTCGAAACGTAAAGTTTCATCATCAGTATTTCTAATCTTTACTTGATTAAATTGAGTGATTGATAAGAATGTACGGCCAAGGATTGACCAGGAACTCCCGGAATGCCGGGCACCACTATACACCCGTGTTACATTTAACAAAACCGAAGGATAGGATAGGATTATTAGTTATGACAGACTCGAACCGGTTACTGACGCCTAAGCGATTAATAATTAGTTTTTTTTAAATTTTTTAGTTAATATTCCAAATACTAATAGCACAAGACAATCACATTTTAAAGCAAATGCTCTGCATTCTGCAATCTCTTATCAACATCTTCAGTCTTGAACTGTTCATCTGAAATTTGCAATGTTTCTCTGAAAAAATCTATTAATAGACTAATTTCTCCAAGCCGTAGGCTATAATAAATCGAATTAATTTTCGAAATTTACAAATTATTTAATTTATTATATTGTTATTAAAAATTATTAAGAGTATAGTTGGTAATTCTAATAAAATAATAAAATAATAAAATAATAAAATAATAAAATAATAAAATAATAAAATAATAAAATAATAAAATAATAAAATAATAAAATAATAAAATAATAAAATAATAAAATAATAAAATAATAAAATAATAAAATAATAAAATAATAAAATAATAAAATAATAAAATAATAAAATAATAAAATAATAAAATAATAAAATAATAAAATAATAAAATAATAAAATAATAAAATAATAAAATAATAAAATAATAAAATAATAAAATAATAAAATAATAAAATAATAAAATAATAAAATAATAAAATAATAAAATAATAAAATAATAAAATAATAAAATAATAAAATAATAAAATAATAAACTAATAAAATAATAAAATAATAAAATAATAAAATAATAAAATAATAAAATAATAAAATAATAAAATAATAAAATAATAAAATAATAAAATAATAAAATAATAAAATAATAAAATAATAAAATAATAAAATAATAAAATAATAAAATAATAAAATAATAAAATAATAAAATAATAAAATAATAAAATAATAAAATAATAAAATAATAAAATAATAAAATAATAAAATAATAAAATAATAAAATAATAAAATAATAAAATAATAAAATAATAAAATAATAAAATAATAAAATAATAAAATAATAAAATAATAAAATAATAAAATAATAAAATAATAAAATAATAAAATAATAAAATAATAAAATAATAAAATAATAAAATAATAAAATAATAAAATAATAAAATAATAAAATAATAAAATAATAAAATAATAAAATAATAAAATAATAAAATAATAAAATAATAAAATAATAAAATAATAAAATAATAAAATAATAAAATAATAAAATAATAAAATAATAAAATAATAAAATAATAAAATAATAAAATAATAAAATAATAAAATAATAAAATAATAAAATAATAAAATAATAAAATAATAAAATAATAAAATAATAAAATAATAAAATAATAAAATAATAAAATAATAAAATAATAAAATAATAAAATAATAAAATAATAAAATAATAAAATAATAAAATAATAAAATAATAAAATAATAAAATAATAAACTAATAAAATAATAAAATAATAAAATAATAAAATAATAAAATAATAAAATAATAAAATAACAAAATAATAAAATAATAAAATAATAAAATAATAAAATAATAAAATAACAAAATAATAAAATAATAAAATAATAAAATAATAAAATAATAAAATAATAAAATAATAAAATAATAAAATAATAAAATAATAAAATAATAAAATAATAAAATAATAAAATAATAAAATAATAAAATAATAAAATAATAAAATAATAAAATAATAAAATAATAAAATAATAAAATAATAAAATAATAAAATAATAAAATAATAAAATAATAAAATAATAAAATAATAAAATAATAAAATAATAAAATAATAAAATAATAAAATAATAAAATAATAAAATAATAAAATAATAAAATAATAAAATAAACGGCGCTCTACCCGGTCGACCTCATCCTTCAATTGATAAATTGTAACTAAAAAAATTTCACTTACAAAACGAACACAAAACGAAAATCGCGTAAAATGAAATATTCATTGGAAATGGCATATTTTAAATGAAAAATAATATTTTATAAATTTTTGTATTCCTAAATTAACTTACATTAATGCTACTGAAATAACCTCGTACAAACAAGTAGTTTTTTGACTAATATACTAGAGGCACTTTCGATTGACATGAATCAACAGAATTGAAATTTAGTTACTATTTAGATAATTCAGTTGCTATTTTGTTAATTGAGCTACTGAAGTGATTTGAGTGTTCGAATGGTATTTATCACTTCAGATAAATTTCAAAAATAAATCATTTTAAATTTGGCTTTTGTTTACTACAGCGGGAATGAAAATAAAAAATAAATACATGCATATATTAAAATCATTAGAACTTGCTATAAAATACAAAAAATATACATTATGTATATATATATATATATATATATATATATATATATATATATATATATATATATATATATATATATTCTAATTTTTAAAAAATTGAATGCGAAACAAAAAAAAATTCAAAAAAAACAAAAACAACAACCTATGTGAATTAACTCCACGAGCAAAATACACATTCAGTTAATTCAGTTGCTCAATTTTTTTAACTGAATTGACAGGCCGAATAGAACAGTCAAATCACTTCATTAATTGTTGGGTCACACTCATACCTACATAAAATACGATGATACGGCCTGTACATATACAGGCATTGGTGTACCGGTTACCAATACTTTCAATTATAAATTGACAAAAAAATTAAAAAATATTTGTGACAATCAGGCTTGTACACTATAGGAAGATTTGACGTGATGTAATAAATTACATGTATTCTCACTCGTATAGATCACAGGAAAATATAAATAATTGGGCTAAGGTTATTTATATTAGATTAAATTTTCATAACAAAATAATAATTTTATTGATATGTTATACAAAGCTGTCTAAGTTTATCTATAAAATGTAGCTATAAAAATTTACAACAAAAATTTGTTGTTCAACAATACTTCATAGAGACAAAATAATCGTTTGCAAAACCAAAAAAGAAAACGTACATTTATTTTTCGTTTGGTCGGTGGCATTAATTTGCGTATATGAGTTTACTTGTGTAAATTTTAGCCATACAAGATGTTCATCTGGTATTGATATCTATGGCTAAAGCAAAAATAAATACATCATAAATGTTATGAACAAGTTCATATCTCTGTCCACAGGTAGCAGTGTGGTTAGTTAAAAGAATGGTTATTAGTAATTACAATAGGTGGCTATTCACTAATATAGTGAAGACACAATCGTAGTTTGAAAAAATCGTTTTTTTAATTATTTAAGTTTTTTTAATTTTATTTAAATCGTACTTACCGAAAATTTCGTTTTTGTAAATATTTCGTCAATTACTTGGTTCTTATTATTTCAAGTAGATGGTAGATGGTAGATGGTAGATGGTAGATGGTAGATGGTAGATGGTAGATGGTAGATGGTAGATGGTAGATGGTAGATGGTAGATGGTAGATGGTAGATGGTAGATGGTAGATGGTAGATGGTAGATGGTAGATGGTAGATGGTAGATGGTAGATGGTAGATGGTAGATGGTAGATGGTAGATGGTAGATGGTAGATGGTAGATGGTAGATGGTAGATGGTAGATGGTAGATGGTAGATGGTAGATGGTAGATGGTAGATGGTAGATGGTAGATGGTAGATGGTAGATGGTAGATGGTAGATGGTAGATGGTAGATGATAGATGGTAGATGGTAGATGGTAGATGGTAGATGGTAGATGGTAGATGGTAGATGGTAGATGGTAGATGGTAGATGGTAGATGGTAGATGGTAGATGGTAGATGGTAGATGGTAGATGGTAGATGGTAGATGGTAGATGGTAGATGGTAGATGGTAGATGGTAGATGGTAGATGGTAGATGGTAGATGGTAGATGGTAGATGGTAGATGGTAGATGGTAGATGGTAGATGGTAGATGGTAGATGGTAGATGGTAGATGGTAGATGGTAGATGGTAGATGGTAGATGGTAGATGGTAGATGGTAGATGGTAGATGGTAGATGGTAGATGGTAGATGGTAGATGGTAGATGGTAGATGGTAGATGGTAGATGGTAGATGGTAGATGGTAGATGGTAGATGGTAGATGGTAGATGGTAGATGGTAGATGGTAGATGGTAGATGGTAGATGGTAGATGGTAGATGGTAGATGGTAGATGGTAGATGGTAGATGGTAGATGGTAGATGGTAGATGGTAGATGGTAGATGGTAGATGGTAGATGGTAGATGGTAGATGGTAGATGGTAGATGGTAGATGGTAGATGGTAGATGGTAGATGGTAGATGGTAGATGGTAGATGGTAGATGGTAGATGGTAGATGGTAGATGGTAGATGGTAGATGGTAGATGGTAGATGGTAGATGGTAGATGGTAGATGGTAGATGGTAGATGGTAGATGGTAGATGGTAGATGGTAGATGGTAGATGGTAGATGGTAGATGGTAGATGGTAGATGGTAGATGGTAGATGGTAGATGGTAGATGGTAGATGGTAGATGGTAGATGGTAGATGGTAGATGGTAGATGGTAGATGGTAGATGGTAGATGGTAGATGGTAGATGGTAGATGGTAGATGGTAGGTGGTAGATGGTAAATGGTAGATGGTAGATGGTAGATGGTAGGTGGTAGATGGTAAATGGTAGATGGTAGATGGTAGATGGTAGATAGTAGATGGTAGATGGTAGATGGTAGATGGTAGATGGTAGATGGTAGATGGTAGATGGTAGATGGTAGATGGTAGATGGTAGATGGTAGATGGTAGATGGTAATTGGTAGATGGTAGATGGTAGATGGTAGATGGTAGATGGTAGATGGTAGATGGTAGATGGTAGATGGTAGATGGTAGATGGTAGATGGTAGATGGTAGATGGTAGATGGTAGATGGTAGATGGTAGATGGTAGATGGTAGATGGTAGATGGTAGATGGTAGATGGTAGATGGTAGATGGTAGATGGTAGATGGTAGATGGTAGATGGTAGATGGTAGATGGTAGATGGTAGATGGTAGATGGTAGATGGTAGATGGTAGATGGTAGATGGTAGATCGTAGATCGTAGATCGTAGATGGTAGATCGTAGATCGTAGATCGTAGATCGTAGATCGTAGATCGTAGATCGTAGATCGTAGATCGTAGATCGTAGATCGTAGATCGTAGATCGTAGATCGTAGATCGTAGATCGTAGATCGTAGATCGTAGATCGTAGATCGTAGATCGTAGATCGTAGATCGTAGATCGTAGATCGTAGATCGTAGATCGTAGATCGTAGATCGTAGATCGTAGATCGTAGATCGTAGATCGTAGATCGTAGATCGTAGATCGTAGATCGTAGATCGTAGATCGTAGATCGTAGATCGTAGATCGTAGATCGTAGATCGTAGATCGTAGATCGTAGATCGTAGATCGTAGATCGTAGATCGTAGATCGTAGATCGTAGATCGTAGATCGTAGATCGTAGATCGTAGATCGTAGATCGTAGATCGTAGATCGTAGATCGTAGATCGTAGATCGTAGATCGTAGATCGTAGATCGTAGATCGTAGATCGTAGATCGTAGATCGTAGATCGTAGATCGTAGATCGTAGATCGTAGATCGTAGATCGTAGATCGTAGATCGTAGATCGTAGATCGTAGATCGTAGATCGTAGATCGTAGATCGTAGATCGTAGATCGTAGATCGTAGATCGTAGATCGTAGATCGTAGATCGTAGATCGTAGATCGTAGATCGTAGATCGTAGATCGTAGATCGTAGATCGTAGATCGTAGATCGTAGATCGTAGATCGTAGATCGTAGATCGTAGATCGTAGATCGTAGATCGTAGATCGTAGATCGTAGATCGTAGATCGTAGATCGTAGATCGTAGATCGTAGATCGTAGATCGTAGATCGTAGATCGTAGATCGTAGATCGTAGATCGTAGATCGTAGATCGTAGATCGTAGATCGTAGATCGTAGATCGTAGATCGTAGATCGTAGATCGTAGATCGTAGATCGTAGATCGTAGATCGTAGATCGTAGATCGTAGATCGTAGATCGTAGATCGTAGATCGTAGATCGTAGATCGTAGATCGTAGATCGTAGATCGTAGATCGTAGATCGTAGATCGTAGATCGTAGATCGTAGATCGTAGATGGTAAATGGTAAATGGTAAATGGTAAATGGTAAATGGTAGATGGTAGATGGTAAATGGTAAATGGTAAATGGTAAATGGTAAATGGTAGATGGTAGATGGTAGATGGTAGATGGTAGATGGTAGATGGTACATGGTACATGGTACATGGTACATGGTACATGGTACATGGTACATGGTAGATGGTACATGGTAGATGGTAGATGGTAGATGGTAGATGGTAGATGGTAGATGGTAGATGGTAGATGGTAGATGGTAGATGGTAGATGGTAGATGGTAGATGGTAGATGGTAGATGGTAGATGGTAGATGGTAGATGGTAGATGGTAGATGGTAGATGGTAGATGGTAGATGATAGATGGTAGATGGTAGATGGTAGATGGTAGATGGTAGATGGTAGATGGTAGATGGTAGATGGTAGATGGTAGATGGTAGATGGTAGATGGTAGATGGTAGATGGTAGATGGTAGATGGTAGATGGTAGATGGTAGATGGTAGATGGTAGATGGTAGATGGTAGATGGTAGATGGTAGATGGTAGATGGTAGATGGTAGATGGTAGATGGTAGATGGTAGATGGTAGATGGTAGATGGTAGATGGTAGATGGTAGATGGTAGATGGTAAATGGTAAATGGTAAATGGTAAATGGTAAATGGTAAATGGTAGATGGTAGATGGTAGATGGTAGATGGTAGATGGTAGATGGTAGATGGTAGATGGTAGATGGTAGATGGTAGATGGTAGATGGTAGATGGTAGATGGTAGATGATAGATGGTACATGGTACATGGTACATGGTACATGGTAGATGGTACATGGTAGTAGATGGTAGATGGTAGATGGTAGATGGTAGATGGTAGATGGTAGATGGTAGATGGTAGATGGTAGATGGTAGATGGTAGATGGTAGATGGTAGATGGTAGATGGTAGATGGTAGATGGTAGATGGTAGATGGTAGATGGTAGATGGTAGATGGTAGATGGTAGATGGTAGATGGTAGATGGTAGATGGTAGATGGTAGATGGTAGATGGTAGATGGTAGATGGTAGATGGTAGATGGTAGATGGTAGATGGTAGATGGTAGATGGTAGATGGTAGATGGTAGATGGTAGATGGTAGATGGTAGATGGTAGATGGTAGATGGTAGATGGTAGATGGTAGATGGTAGATGGTAGATGGTAGATGGTAGATGGTAGATGGTAGATGGTAGATGGTAGATGGTAGATGGTAGATGGTAGATGGTAGATGGTAGATGGTAGATGGTAGATGGTAGATGGTAGATGGTAGATGGTAGATGGTAGATGGTAGATGGTAGATGGTAGATGGTAGATGGTAGATGGTAGATGGTAGATGGTAGATGGTAGATGGTAGATGGTAGATGGTAGATGGTAGATGGTAGATGGTAGATGGTAGATGGTAGATGGTAGATGAGATGGTAGATGGTAGATGAGATGGTAGATGGTAGATGGTAGATGGTAGATGGTAGATGGTACATGGTACATGGTACATGGTACATGGTACATGGTACATGGTACATGGTACATGGTACATGGTACATGGTACATGGTACATGGTAGATGGTACATGGTACATGGTACATGGTAGATGGTACATGGTACATGGTACATGGTACATGGTAGATGGTAGATGGTAGATGGTAGATGGTAGATGGTAGATGGTAGATGGTAGATGGTAGATGGTAGATGGTAGATGGTAGATGGTAGATGGTAGATGGTAGATGGTAGATGGTAGATGGTAGATGGTAGATGGTAGATGGTAGATGGTAGATGGTAGATGGTAGATGGTAGATGGTAGATGGTAGATGGTAGATGGTAGATGGTAGATGGTAGATGGTAGATGGTAGATGGTAGATGGTAGATGGTAGATGGTAGATGGTAGATGGTAGATGGTAGATGGTAGATGGTAGATGGTAGATGGTAGATGGTAGATGGTAGATGGTAGATGGTAGATGGTAGATGGTAGATGGTAGATGTAGATGGTAGATGGTAGATGGTAGATGGTAGATGGTAGATGGTAGATGGTAGATGGTAGATGGTAGATGGTAGATGGTAGATGGTAGATGGTAGATGGTAGATGGTAGATGGTAGATGGTAGATGGTAGATGGTAGATGGTAGATGGTAGATGGTAGATGGTAGATGGTAGATGGTAGATGGTAGATGGTAGATGGTAGATGGTAGATGGTAGATGGTAAATGGTAATGGTAGATGGTAGATGGTAGATGGTAGATGGTAGATGGTAGATGGTAGATGGTAGATGGTAGATGGTAGATGGTAGATGGTAGATGGTAGATGGTAGATGTAGATGGTAGATGGTAGATGGTAGATGGTAGATGAGATGGTAGATGGTAGATGGTAGATGGTAGATGGTAGATGGTAGATGGTAGATGGTAGATGGTAGATGGTAGATGTAGATCGTAGATCGTAGATCGTAGATCGTAGATCGTAGATCGTAGATGGTAAATGGTAGATGGTAGATGGTAAATGGTAAATGGTAGATGGTAGATGGTAGATGGTAGATGGTAGATGGTAGATGGTAAATGGTAAATGGTAAATGGTAAATGGTAAATGGTAAATGGTAGATGGTAGATGGTAGATGGTAGATGGTAGATGGTAGATGGTAGATGGTAGATGGTAGATGGTAGATGGTAGATGGTAGATGGTAGATGGTAGATGGTAGATGGTAGATGGTAGATGGTAGATGGTAGATGGTAGATGGTAGATGGTAGATGGTAGATGGTAGATGGTAGATGGTAGATGGTAGATGGTAGATGGTAGATGGTAGATGGTAGATGGTAGATGGTAGATGGTAGATGGTAGATGGTAGATGGTAGATGGTAGATGGTAGATGGTAGATGGTAGATGGTAGATGGTAGATGGTAGATGGTAGATGGTAGATGGTAGATGGTAGATGGTAGATGGTAGATAGTAGATGGTAGATGGTAGATGGTAGATGGTAGATGGTAGATGGTAGATGGTAGATGGTAGATGGTAGATGGTAGATGGTAGATGGTAGATGGTAGATGGTAGATGGTAGATGGTAGATGGTAGATGGTAGATGGTAGATGGTAGATGGTAGATGGTAGATGGTAGATGGTAGATGGTAGATGGTAGATGGTAGATGGTAGATGGTAGATGGTAGATGGTAGATGGTAGATGGTAGATGGTAGATGGTAGATGGTAGATGGTAGATGGTAGATGGTAGATGGTAGATGGTAGATGGTAGATGGTAGATGGTAGATGGTAGATGGTAGATGGTAGATGGTAGATGGTAGATGATAGATGGTAGATGGTACATGGTACATGGTACATGGTACATGGTACATGGTACATGGTACATGGTACATGGTACATGGTACATGGTAGATGGTAGATGGTAGATGGTAGATGGTAGATGGTAGATGGTAGATGGTAGATGGTAGATGGTAGATGGTAGATGGTAGATGGTAGATGGTAGATGGTAGATGGTAGATGGTAGATGGTAGATGGTAGATGGTAGATGGTAGATGGTAGATGGTAGATGGTAGATGGTAGATGGTAGATGGTAGATGGTAGATGGTAGATGGTAGATGGTAGATGGTAGATGGTAGATGGTAGATGGTAGATGGTAGATGGTAGATGGTAGATGGTAGATGGTAGATGGTAGATGGTAGATGGTAGATGGTAGATGGTAGATGGTAGATGGTAGATGGTAGATGGTAGATGGTAGATGGTAGATGGTAGATGGTAGATGGTAGATGGTAGATGGTAGATGGTAGATGGTAGATGGTAGATGGTAGATGGTAGATGGTAGATGGTAGATGGTAGATGGTAGATGGTAGATGGTAGATGGTAGATGGTAGATGGTAGATGGTAGATGGTAGATGGTAGATGGTAGATGGTAGATGGTAGATGGTAGATGATAGATGGTAGATGGTACATGGTACATGGTACATGGTACATGGTACATGGTACATGGTACATGGTACATGGTACATGGTACATGGTACATGGTACATGGTAGATGGTAGATGGTAGATGGTAGATGGTAGATGGTAGATGGTAGATGGTAGATGGTAGATGGTAGATGGTAGATGGTAGATGGTAGATGGTAGATGGTAGATGGTAGATGGTAGATGGTAGATGGTAGATGGTAGATGGTAGATGGTAGATGGTAGATGGTAGATGGTAGATGGTAGATGGTAGATGGTAGATGGTAGATGGTAGATGGTAGATGGTAGATGGTAGATGGTAGATGGTAGATGGTAGATGGTAGATGGTAGATGGTAGATGGTAGATGGTAGATGGTAGATGGTAGATGGTAGATGGTAGATGGTAGATGGTAGATGGTAGATGGTAGATGGTAGATGGTAGATGGTAGATGGTAGATGGTAGATGGTAGATGGTAGATGGTAGATGGTAGATGGTAGATGGTAGATGGTAGATGGTAGATGGTAGATGGTAGATGGTAGATGGTAGATGGTAGATGGTAGATGGTAGATGGTAGATGGTAGATGGTAGATGGTAGATGGTAGATGGTACATGGTACATGGTACATGGTACATGGTACATGGTACATGGTACATGGTACATGGTACATGGTACATGGTACATGGTACATGGTACATGGTACATGGTACATGGTAGATGGTAGATGGTAGATGGTAGATGGTAGATGGTAGATGGTAGATGGTAGATGGTAGATGGTAGATGGTAGATGGTAGATGGTAGATGGTAGATGGTAGATGGTAGATGGTAGATGGTAGATGGTAGATGGTAGATGGTAGATGGTAGATGGTAGATGGTAGATGGTAGATGGTAGATGGTAGATGGTAGATGGTAGATGGTAGATGGTAGATGGTAGATGGTAGATGGTAGATGGTAGATGGTAGATGGTAGATGGTAGATGGTAGATGGTAGATGATCAAAGACCCAGTTGTTGGTGATGTCTCTTTTGTAAACGTAATCGCATCATCAAATTCATACGCGGGTGTGTGTTTATCCATCCGGGCACAGCGTTAACGGAAATTAATCTTTTTTATGTCACGATCGCTGTTATACTATTCTAACAACATCGTTTAGATTAAACCAGAATACGATGCGGATATCACTACACCAATCATGATGATCGTACACTTTAATGTTAATGTTTCGCGAAATCGCTCGATCGACTTCATGCTCAGCGCGTTAAATTTGTGGTTAATCGAATACATAATTAATTTACCAATAAGATACCCAACTAAGAAGCTTTTTCAGGAATTCCACTCCTTTAGTTTTTTAATAAATCGCGAACTATTAATTTTGACAAATAAATAATAAAATTAAGCACAATTTCGATCTGGGTCGAGTTCTGAATCAGCATGAATATAGCACGTGAAGGAAATCACATATTTATGAAAGAGTATTGATTTAACGTTTACCATAAATCTTGATGCACCCTGTTTGCCATTTGTTTCATACTTTTCGTATCACAGACCTATTAGTTAAGTTATAACACAATAATTATTTGTTTTTAATCGATTTCTTTCCTGAACCCGACGAACGTCGTAATACACTTCACACTAAGTGAGTTCAATCTTTCTTCTAATGTTCGCCAAAAATCTTGGTTTATCGCGCAGGCCATTTCTTTTCCAGAGTTTTGTAAGTATGTACGTCATATGTCAGTACACGTGGTGCAGACACCCACTTTTTTGCTAAATTCGTACACAAAATAGCACTAAATGGTAAAAGCAGGCAAATTAACTAAAATTTGCAAATTTAACTAAAAATGTCTCAAAATGTGAAAAAGCCATCTGATATATATTTTAAATACTAAAATGTTATATCTATGTATAATTTACTTCGCATTATTTTTTCGATGATGCTAAATTTGTCCGCATTATTTTTTTGGATTTTTTTCAGGATAAAATAAATTTAGAATATTTTTTCTAACACAACGGCCATCTATTTGTTGTATAATTATTAGCAACATAAATTTGAATTATAATTGATTTTTTCTATGGATTATCTTAATTGTCAGTGGCCGATTGTAAAAAATGAATTTAATTATATTTTTGGAATTGTAATGAATTATTTAATTTATATAATCGGTTAAACTCAATTCATAGAAAACACAATTCAAAGAAAACGAAAATCGTTATAAATATAGAATAATTTTTTCGCGCGAAAACCAGATGTGCCGCATGTAGGAGCGGATTATATGGATTAAATAATTCATTACATTTCCAAACATATAACTTACATTAATACATTATACATTAGTTTTTTACAATCAGCCCCTGTCAATTTTCAATAATCCATAAAAAAATCAGTTATAATTCAAATTTATTTTGCTATTTAATTATATAACAAATAGATGGCAGTTCTGTTAGAAAAAATATTTAAAATTTTTTGTTTTTTGGACAAAATCCAAAAAAAATTAATTTGCTACCATTTTTGAAAATTTGGTGCTATTTGGTGTCCGAGATTAGCAAAAAAAAATCTGTCGTGCTGTGCAACCTAATAGCCTTTTGTACGAAAAAATTATTCTAAATATATTTTCGATTTCTTTGAATCGATAATAGATGCACTGATAATAGATGGCAATGTTGTTAGTTCAAAGAAGAGTTATTTGTATTCCCAATAGATGGCATTATTTAAGCAAAGACTTGAACCACAAAAATATTAACATTATTATATTTTTAAAAAAAAAAAAAAAATTATTGACGTAAGGTGTGTTATTTCTTTTTACTTTAGCTTAAACAACTCAAAAATATTTTTCAATCAGAAATTAACGGTTGCATGAACAATTAATTATTAGTTTACTAGTGTTTTCGTTTTGTTTAATATATTTAATTAAATATTATACAAATAAAACTATAGAAAAATCAAAATATTAATATCGTACAAAATTTTTAAAAGAGTATAATTGGTAAACCTAACGGGTCCGATTACTCTCCCGAGCAGGAGAGAGTATGTTTTTTTCAAACAAATTTTAGTTTTATTTTCTACATAAAGTATTTTAAAATTATTACAACCTAATTAGTGATGCATACGTCTATTGCAATTTTTATTTACTCAGTTGATACTTGGGAACGATCATAGCTCAATTTCAAAATCGGTGTTTCATAGAGGGCATTGTTCCTACTGTGCTGAAATCTGCAATTATTATTCCCATATTCAAAACGATATTTATAGGCCCTTTGCTTTACAGGTAACTATTTAAAAATCATGGAATACGGCTTTCCTTTCTAAATTTAATATTACACAGAATTGGGGTTGAAGAATGGTTTAGATCTTATCTGAGTAACCGAACATTCAAAGTATAAGTAGGAAATCCCCATTAAAAATTGTTCCTAATATACATTAATTAGGTTTATAACGTAAATCTGCTTGGTCAAATCATTGCTTTCGCGGATGATATGACATGAAGCTACCAGGTTTCGAGATCTAGTGATATCTATAATTAATTCAGACATGCGCTTCTAGTTTGCAAGTCATTTGATGATCCTTTGTCAGAATACAAAAATATTTTTTAGTTGGCTGAGAGATCAATATTTTAGCTTTAGTCCTGATTTTGTTTTTCATGGGGTTCTAGCCACTCTTCTCGTTGTAGTAATCAGTCGTTTAGAGTAAAACCAGGGTTAAATTTTAAATACTTAGGCATTGCCCACCCTCAGTCTTACTAAATTGGTATAATGCTCGTGTTGAATCTTATTCGAGTTATATTGTTTATGACTACCGCCATTATTATTACAATACCATGGAATTCAGAACGTTACCGCTTCCCGTGTTATTTCATCGAGGTAAAAGAGTCGGGCAGCATTGATTAACATATATTTTTTCTACATTTAAGATATTTTTGTTCGTTTTATTTATATTTTTATTTCATTTTAATAATTTAAATAAATTAATAACAAATAGTTTAAAGAAAATATATTTTTAAAACCAAAACTAATTAATTTTAGAAATAATAAATCTTTGTTTATACATTATAATTAACAGTTAATACTTTTACATTTAAATAATTAATATTTTTTATAAAAAAGCGGTAATTGCCTAGTTTAATCAAACTTAAAGTTCGTCTAGACGCTTTTTTTACAAATTTTAATGGTAAACAAAAAGTAAACGATCGTTACACACTCAGATGATTTAAAACAATTTGTTACTGTCATATTATTTTAAGTTTAAATTAATTATTATTTTTGGTATGTTTTATCGTATAATGAATCATCCTGTTTTGATTTTAAGTCCGGAATATTATATAATATGCTTTATAACAGAGCCTATACGATGCACCATGCTTACAACTTTAGTTACAGTTAAATTTTATAATTTAAATTGTTACATTATTATTTTGAAATAGTGTTCAGTTTTGAAACGATTTAGATATTGTAAAATTATTTTACAAGTTTATATTAATTTCTATAAGTCTGATTTTTATTTCATAATTGAAGTCTTTATTCTAATGGGTGAGTTCATATTTAAGTGACTCCTATGAATTATTGAACCAATACTTAAGTTTATTAGATAAATCTAAATAAAAGACTTATAGATTCGGTTTCCCCAAATGTTTATGGCAATAGGTATATGTAAATAAATTCTCCATTTAATTTTGTTTGAAATTTATCCTTTAAATTATTTGCAATTTTTGTTGTGTGTGGTTTTGTTTCAGCTCTGTGACTTTATTTAAAGTGATGTAGCTTTATATATGTATATATATATGTATATATATATATATATATATATATATATATATATATATATATATATATATATATTCATAAACATAAATAAATATAATAAATATTATATGACTTAATTAATTATAAATATTTTTATTTTTTTTTTTGATTTTTAATTATTTTTCCATTTTTTGTGGCTAAAAATCATAAATTTATTTTCACCAAATATAATTTATCTATAATTAGCATATTGTATTTCTTCAGTAGAATATTATAAAATATATCTATATTTTATTTATTTATAAAATTGACTTAACATTTAGTGTACAAATATACGTAATAAATTTATTTTTTTTTTTATTTTTTTTTTTGCCGAATTTTTATTTATTTATTTACTAAAAGTTATAAAATCTTATAAATAATAAAATTTAAATTATAAAAAAATCAAACTATAAAAATAATTTAAACTATTTATTAAACAGTTATATAGTTTCGGTGCATTTTGAGCATAGATATTATTCTATCATTTAATTTTGAACTGGATAATTTAATGGCCCAAATAAAAAGATACCTTCGTTATTATCGCTTGGATCGCCTAAAAATGATCCGTATAGTTCTTGGTAACGGCTTAATGTTATACCACCACGACGTCGATCATCGTCGCTCAACAGTTTTCTAAATGCATCATCCACAATTCTTATATCGTCGACTGCAATTCGTGTAATACAATTGTACCGAAATTCCTCCTCGTTTAATACCCCATCACCATTTAAATCGATCACTTTGAAGTTTGCTTCGATGAATGCTTTCATTGCCTGAAACGATAGTTAAAAATTATGACTAATATATAAAAAACATATAATATGTAAGTATATCATAATTTATAGATGTGTATACTTCTTTTACAAGTCCTCCAATACAACTTTTTAAATTTTTGCAATTATGTTAAACTAGAAAATATATATGGTATTTACTTTATGTAAAATTTACCATATGTACATAAAATATCCTATAAAAACGACAAAATTGTATACGAAATCCTATATGTATAAGAATTAAAAAAATGTAGAATTATTTTAAATGAGCCTGGAAGCTTTTGATTAAGATATCAACTATCAGGATTGGGCAACTGTCGCGTGTTCAGTAGCATCATTTAGTAGCACCCATTAATAATGGTTCAATAGCCTTATCAGAATTTGTTGTGATCAATCATCCGAATCAAATCAAAGCTACTACGAGTTCAATTGAACCATCAAGTGGATTCACAAATTTATACCAGCCGTGTCGAAATTTTATGCCTAAAATGGATAAGTAAAAGATGTCCTAGTTTAATGATTGATAATTTAATAAAACCCTTTAGATATCGGCATAAATACTACTTTTAAATAATATATTGCCCATAAAATTGTTTAATATACATTTTATACAAACAGTATTTTCGGGAATATACTTAATTTTTGACGTGATAAAGTTTTGATCACTCAACATATTCCGAAAATGAATAAAATTTGCCATTTTTGCTCAGTGACTCGAAAAATTTAAAGCATTAATTTATTTTAAATATTTGATCACGTAGGTTGATCTTCAATATCAAGGCCTTATTTGCAATATCATCACATTGCGGCCAACAGGAGTTGCTACATATTATAATAATATTATAATAATGCATACATGAGGCAAATTACATAAAAATTCTATGTGGCAAACAAAAAATATATAAAAGGTAGCACCTATTATTTGTAATAAATGTAACTTCACACCTGCTTTTTAATTTATTGGTCACTGACGACGTCAACTTCAGTTTTGAATTCAGATCCATTCATTCCGGATCATCAATGCAGAACATCTCCTTGCTTATGTTCCAGGTGTTTCATTGCATCTTTTACACACTAACACCGTAGACTTTAGGAGGCATTTGCCATGACCTCACATTTACAAGAAGCATCACCGCTGAAACCGGGTCGTTTGCACATCGCCAATGGCGCGAATGATAGTAATAATTAAATCGATTTTAACATAGCTATATTATAAATTTATTATTTCACATGACTATACAACAAACCATTTACACAAACGATTTAAAATGTTGGTGATTTGACAATTTGGAAATGCTTTCAATTGATCGCATCAGTTTAAGGTTATTCACGAACTTTCTATTAATCATTGAGTTGTGTGTTGACCCTATAATATAATGTTAACGATCTTTTCGTCATTAGGATTAAAACCTGCTACCTATTCTGATCAACCATAACTCTAAACCACTTACGGGTTTAGGCCGTAAACGTCTAATAACACGTCCCTAAAAAGGCCTTTTGAACCACTTGTTGGTTCACAAATATCTTAACCATTGTTATACGACCGGTGATCATAATCAACCATAACACTATTTACAAATTAAGCCAACTTAAAATATTTTAAAATGATAACAGGTACACTGTTAAATCAAAATATATTTTATTAAACTTCTATATACTATAAATTTGTATTGACAAACTAAATTACTTTTTTTGATTTCTTATTCAAATTTTATAAAATAACAATTTAGGAATTAATTTGAAACACTGATACACGGATTTTTCATCCTCATTGTTTTTCAACATTATTTTGTTAATTTTAATTTAACTTTTACAATAACAGCAAACTTAATTTTCCAGTTGAAGTCGTTGCTCAAAGTTTTTCCACATATGTATTATAATAACTCTTCACGTATACGAGTTTTATATATGTAGAGTAACGTTATACGAATATCATGGATATAAATAAACAATTTACCTGAGGAAAATCACCATATTTTTTTCCCACGCATGTCCTTTGTACTGCTTCTTTAAATTCATCTGTTGTTATTCGTCCATCCTATAATTAAATTTAAACAAAATATACAAATAAATTAATATAATTCAATTAATTATTAAGTAAAGTTTTAAATTTTCCGTATAATTATTTGATTAACATTAAGGTCAAGTTTATATTCGAAATCAAATTTCACCTTTTCTTACATATACGGTTGAGCTCCAAATTGTTTAGAAAGCACCAATCAAATAATCTGTTCAAATCAAATTGAAGTACAGACATCACGGCAATAAATTTGACCAAATATTTTAAGATCATCTGCGTAAAGTATAAGCACTTGGAGTACTTGAAGCATCCTACCACCTCATTTATAAATATCAAGAAAATGAGTGGTTCTATAGATGACTATAGATGAGGAACACCATAATTTAACAAAGAATAATCAGAAATACAGTCACCAACTTAGTATATGACCATATACAAATATGACATTAACATGCTAGAGGGCACAACGTTTTTTTGCAACTTGGATAAAAGTTTTTGGTGGGAGATCCTATCAGATGCTGTTTTAAAGTCAATGAAAACTACCGCAGATGATCAGTACCTTTAACGAAACCATGTTGTTGAGTCGTAATATTTCATTACCAAACATACCGATCAAACCATCGCACACAAACATTCAAACTACTCAGGAATCACTGATAAAATATTTAGAAATAAATATTAGAATTATGTGAGACGATTCTCAGCAAACTGGAAAACATCCAACCTTAAGTGATCTTAAACAAAAACAGAAAGCGCACACCTATTCAAGGCAATAGACTGAAAAGAAATAGGCCCCGAATTAGGCCCCAAATCACTATCGTTTCTTTGTTGTCATCAAAACGAATAAGTAAAGGAGAGGACAGAAAGTTTCTAATCCCTTTTATCGGGAGGACAAATGGTTTCAGCAGATTTTTCAGTTTAAGTTATATAAACGAATATTAGAGTACCTGCGATTTCGTCATTTTTAGTGCTTTCGATAGCATGTATATACTGTCAAACATATAATTTCGAAACATTCCTAATATTTGACTTGAATTAAAAACATATTTTAATATATTCACTATAAGTGATTTTTCGATATCTTCAACATTTCAGTACTAATTTGTGATATTTTATTCTAAAGGCACCACTTCTATCAGCAGTTCTTTAGAACTGAGTTCCTTAAATTGGAAATATTGAGAAATCCAATCAATTTCACAAAAAAAGATTTATTTGAATTTCAGTTGATATTTTTGGAGTTTTTTTAATTATTCAATTAATGACAAAACGCAATAAAAAAAATCGCCATAAAAAATCAACGATAAATATTTTTGATTTTCATTCAGATCAACTTTAAAAAATAAATTTATTAAATTATTAATTAAATGAAATCCAGCAATTTAATCCTAACTTTTTAAGAAAACTTAAATTACTTTCATCAATGCAATATGTTTGCTTCTCAACTTTTTTTTCGAGGGTACAAAATACTTAACCAAACAATAAAATTATTTTCGATACCAAACTAAATAAAAGGATCGATTTCCAAAACTTGATTCGAATGTAAACAATCGAAAAAAACAATGTTTGCTACTTAAAGTTGTGTGGTGATAAAAATGATAAAATATTGTTATTATTTTCAAATACACAATCACATAACGTTAGAATGAAACAATCAAAAATTTTAGAAGATAAACCGTATCATCGCACACAACTCACAAACTATCCGAACGATAATGCTGGTGAAAATGTATCATAACCGTTTCGTATTTTAATGAAATCAATATAACAATTGATTGGTTTCCCACGAATACACAGACCCAGATTACCAATAAACAAAATGGTTTCGGAGAAAATTTTTTGAAATTATCTTAGATGTGTGATGGTATAGTAAGTGGTAATATTTGGAGAAATTTAAGAAGAATTGTGAGTTGTATATACTCGTATATACGAGTATGTGTTATTTGCATGATGATAAAGTAAAAGTTATATACCTATACATATTTAAAATTGGGTTATCTAACTATATATAAGTATAGTCTATACATACGACTATACTTATATATAGTTAGATATATATATATATATATATATATATATATATATATATATATATATATATATATATATATATAGATATATATATATATGCAACTGTATAAAGTGTGAATTAGAAAATATAAAGCAACTAGTGAATGTATGAGGATATCAATAATTGACATAATATGTCATTCAATGTTAGATGTTAGTGCGTTTCTAAATCTATTCCTAATTATATTAAATAACAAATATACCTATCATACAGTTCGACTTTCGCCATGTCGATAATGTGGCCAGTTTTATGTAAAAAAAATTATTTCACACATTTCGACATGTCTGTTGCAATCCTAAAAAGTATTCGAGTAAAACAACAACAACTTGTCGCTATTTCGACACGTCAAACAATACATTTTTTGAAAAATATCGGTCATGTCGTCGAAACTCGAAACTCGAAATGCTTACATAATCACACCCCATTTGTACATATTTTTAAATATTACACAGAGTGAGTACCAAGCAGTTGCCTCGCATATAGTATATGTTTTGATTTTTTGACCAAAGCTTATCGCACTTTTATTGTATCGCATGGCACGTGGAAGGCACTTGCCAAGCTTTAACCGCTTGTAGATAAGCCTTTGACGCATCAGTTTCTAATCCACAAATTTTTACTCTTAATTCAATTCCTTTACAGAACAACAGAATCGTGTAAGACATTATGCCTTAGAAGAGACAACAGTGAATTCAACTTCCAAAATTGCATTATTTATATTAAGGCGTGTACATTTTAGATTATCAAAGTAGTATTCATTAATATTGAAGTGCCTACCACAATATAATCACCTTATTAGTGGATGAAATCAGCATACATATTCGATTA
This sequence comes from Tipula confusa, assembly GCA_963556175.1. Lineage (NCBI taxonomy): Eukaryota > Metazoa > Arthropoda > Insecta > Diptera > Tipulidae > Tipula > Tipula confusa. The sequence continues at coordinate 959,362 of OY744475.1, forward strand.
CAATACAAATATGGCCAATTGTGATGCTTTTTCGAAGTTTCGATGTACAATATTTTGTGATAATTTACTAAGTCTGAGCTCCATTGACATAAGTATGACGTAAATCGGATACAATTTTTTCGATCTTACTGACGAAAGAAGACAATGGTAAAACAACAAAGAAAAGATTTCTAATAGAAAGTCGCTTCAGGACAACGCACAATACACAACCTTTAGTATCTCTATAGATTTATAATTATTCCGTTATAGTGACGTTGCATAGTGTATCTGCATTTGTGTATAACCAAATGGACTGTTCGCTGACCGGTTTTTAAAAGTTAAAAATTTTTGTCAACAAAAAAATTGGCTCCTGTAAAATGGTAAATTCTAAATGGTGCATTGTCAGCCAAGTAATTTAATTTATTTATTCAAATATATAAATACTGACAAGCCAAACACATCTTCCAATTACAAATTCGCATTTCACGTCATTGTCAACAAGTTCAATTAACATTTTATAAATACAATCTCATCAGCGAGAATTCGCCTTTTTCAAGTGGTACTAAACCATATCTTAGCAGTGTATTTGAGTAAGGTTCGCATCATTACTGAAATTTATAATTAAGGAATCTGGTGTACTTGCGTTAAACACATTCCAGGACATACAGGTGTCAAATATTATAGTAGACTCCTAATATGTAGGCACCATAAATAACTAGATGAGATTTATAACTAGTAAAGTTAATCATTATTCTACAGTAATAAATCATTTCATTTTATAGGCCTTCACTACAATTTCCCGAATATGCAATTCAAACTCCATCTTGCTATCTAAATTAATTGCCAGATCAACCTCACTATAGTTTTCACTATAAATTTTAAACCTACGATCAACATTTTTTGGCTTGATCTTAAGAGTAATGCATTTATCAATGTTTAGGTTTGATTGACCCTGCATCAACTATATAACCTATTGAGATCTAGTTGAAGTTCTTGACCCTCACGCAAAGATTTAATAGAACTAAGAATTTTGTGGTCATCCGCAAAAAAAAAGATTTATTTTTAATTAGGTTTTTTTAATTATGTATCAATAAACAAAACAAATAATAATGAGCCAAGCGTGGACCACTGAGAAACTTCTGGTGTGGATTTAACTCGATTTATTTCAACATGTTGAACTCTGTGAGATAGATACGGTTTAAGCCATAATCAATATTTTCCACTAATACCATAAAAACTCAAATGATCTAATAAAAGTGCGCATGGTTGAGCTTATCGAAAGCTTTAGAGGAGTCAGTGTATATCACATTAACTACAAAGCCCGATTACAATGGATCAGTAAGATATTTCTTGAAATGCAATAAATTGCTCAGTGAAGATGGCCCGTCATATCATGCATGTTGTATATGCATGTTGTATATGAGCAAAGATTTTTGAACACCAGTTTAAAATAGAAATAGGTGCTTAGTTCAATCAGGGCAAGCCTTTTTATGAAAACTATAGTAACTGGAGGGCATTTGTTTAAATAAAATTTCTATAGCATCATAGAAATAATCTACAGAATGATCAACATCCGCCTGCTACTTAAATTATTTATCCACCCGCAATTGTTACGATTTTATTATTAATGATATCATTTATTACAGTTTTTGAGATTACGACGACGTTGATTAGTTTCTTTTAGAAAATAGCTCGCATTTAACAATTTTCTCCAAAGGCGGATGATGCCTATATATATATATATATATATATATATATATATATATATATATATATATATATATATATATATATATATATATATATATATATATATATAAATAAATATATATATATATATATATATATATATATATATATATATATATATATATATATATATATCAGTTATAACTAGACCACTCCTAGAAGCTGCAACTGATATATTGACTAGTTCAATATTACTTAGGACAAAATCAAACAGACGAATATAAATATAATTAAAAGAAGAGTTAAAATGACAAAAAGCCTAAATGCTAATAAAGACTAATAAATCAGTTCCGACAATTGTTCACTAACTTTATCGAACGAGCCTATATGTAGGAGTAAGCTAGTTAAAATTAGGATCAATTTGCCAAATAATATGAGGAAAATTTATATCGCCAACGATTAAAAAATGAGATTACGGCTTCTCAATTAATGATTATGACTAAATTGTAGAAATAAATATTGTAGCTATCTTGAGTGTTGCTTGAAATAAATCAACGAAACACAGTAAGTTATAATGAGTTTAAAACGTAGTGCAATTCCAGCACAGATTGTTTTTATTTAAATTATCGAGGATCGCATCAGAAATACTACCACAAGCATAACATAATAAGTTTTTGAAATAACAAACCATATATTAATTTTAGATATTGTCAGTCATCTCACTTTTAACATAGTGTACTTGATAAATAATTCAATATACATAAAAAAGTTTCCTGGGATATTATAGCCTTCTATAAAATCGCAAATTCTATGGCTTTAATACGGTATAGCCCCCAGTATTTTTCATGAAATTTAAATTTTTTAATATGATTTGAGAGAGTGAATGTGGCTTATCGGAGCTCATCTTACAACCTACAACAAAAACCGTTATTTTAATTTTAGTACACACGCGGTTATGTCTATTTAAAGATGGTTGTTTGGTTGTAGCATAGATAAATACTACAAATTTCTCATTTACGCAGTTAAAATGTAAAAATCAAACTTTTGATATATCCAATCTCATCGTCTTATTTGTGACCTTACACTATTTGATGGTGGTAAAATAAAAAAAAATGAATTCAAAAATTACGATTACATCAAATGAGAAATCTATCTTGTTTATCTATGGTTGTAGTATAACATTTTATTACGACAGCTCTTATATAGAAAATGAAAATTCTATTTTCTTAAACAATTTATTCAACAACCGAAAACTATTAAATTAAATCAAATCAAATGTAGCGACACTTACAAAATTGATCAAACAATTCAAAATCATCCTTAAATAAAGTTTTGCGACAAATTTTCAATAAATTATGCAAATAATCAAAACGACGGTAATTTCCAAAATTATCATACACATAAAATAAATTTTCCGTTTCATGTATGTATAACATAAAACAATAGTTTTCAAATACTCAAAGTCGTAACAGAGAAAGTACAGACAAACCTTTATGCTAGAATGTGTGCACTTGACTTGACAATATTAAACTATAATATATTTATATAATCATACTACAGTGTTTACCATAACTATTTATACCACCGAGCAATTGGCGCAGTGGTTAAAGCTGCGGTGTTTGGGTCGGGAGGTACCGAGTTCGAATCCCTACAGGGGAGGGTTGAAAAAGGTTATATTCAAAGTGAAACTGTATTCGTGCGTCCTCAATTTGGCTGGCAACGGCGTAAGGTAGGACGTTAAAAAGTAACCGCCAAGAGTTGGGTGTGCTTCGGCCCCTTAACAGATGGCAGAGATTAAAACATAAAAAAAATATTTATACCACGCAGAAATGTACAAAATAGCAGTTTTTAGCGAAAGCACCATAAGGTAACTTCTCAATCCTATTTTAGTGGACTTTTCTTCATTTGGCGTCATCATGTTTGATACCAATTACTATAATAATTTTCATCTTTAATGAAATCAATCAATCTTATACAAGGAATATTCCCCTCAAAATATCTCATATTCCTTTACCACAATGATACAAAAGCTCCAAATGAATTAAATGCAAATATCATTATATCATCCAATAAGCATGCTTTCAATAATCCCGATAATTTTTGAATAATCTTAGTTACTAAACTAGAACCAGTATTAGCAGAATTTCAAAGATAAAATATCGTTAAACCAAATAAAGTTGTACCAATGGCTAACTACCATAACTGGCGAAAGCGTAAATATAGGACGTTAAAGTTTAAATATGTAAATTTTATTTTGCACAACAAACGTATTAAACATTTTTCGAAGCACACATAGTAGTAGTAAGCACTATAATATAGGTGCTTGAATAATTTAAAAAGTTTAAATTTAAAGCATAAGTTGTCTAATGAGATGATGTTGAATGTTGTTCACCTTACATCTATTATGCTTGGAAATTATTGTACGATGCTATTTTTGTACGATGCTATTTTTATGAAAATGGTAAAAATGCATAAATTATATTCTAAGTTGAACGGATTTTTACCATAAATTTGTCCTTCTATCATTTGTCCTGTCGTTCAATTTGATATGATGAACTTTTCGACAAATAAATTTGTAGTACGTTGTATGAAATGTTTGATTTTTATTAAATAATTGGCAGTTTATTTCTGGAACTGACGGTGTATGATTTGTTTGTGTCAATGAGGAAATATCATGTCTGGTAATTATAATCATGACGATGAAAGCAAACATAATTCACTGTCGTATAGCGTAGAATCCACGCGTCGAACTATTGATTGCTAGGGTTAGATGCACAGTGTTTATATATATTTTCAATGGTGAATAGCCCAGTTCCATTTAAATGAACACAAATGACACGTGGAATGCGCTAAGTAGTTGAGATGCAAATATGTCCAGGCCTGAATTAAGAATTAAACATTTTTTACAAACGTTTTACTGCTTTCATTATGGTTTCCGCATATTGGAACTAAGCTAAAAACTATGGTACCCAATACACTTGACAATTTAAATAACAATTTGAATGGCTCCATAAATTCATTATGGTGTGATCTTTATTTTAACCCAATACATTATTAATTCAATACTTAATTAAACTGTTAAAATTAACTTTTTGCTAAATGTTAAATTGAATTATAAATTGAAATTTATTTCAATGTTAATTGGCTTTGATCTTAGAGCACACGTAGATAAGTCTATTCAAGACTTGGAGCAGAACGAGTTCCAATGAAAATCTTCAATGGCTTCTTCAATGGCGAATTAACGTTCTTTAATTACGTGTGCATAAACTTGAGCGGAGTCCTGTTTAATTTTAATTTCATTCATTTTTACTTGGTTAAAATTTTAACCCAATAATATATTCGCCTCCTATATATACGACAAACAAAAAGTACTATATATGACCAGTTAGTGAATATCCGCTAGAAAATAATTCAATGGTTATTTTCAATGGTTATTTCCATTTACTCTGACAAACACTACTCTGAAGTACACTATTATAATATTTTATAATACATATGGTATAATTACTATACTCAGTGGTATAATTATGGCGTTTAATATATAGTGGATAGCATTTAAGTTTTAAATATGAGAAATGTTGTTATGATTTCAAACTTATTATTTCATTGCTGGTGGTAAAAGTGTGAAAAAATTGAATATTAGCAAACAATATTCACATCATACGCTGTAAATAGTCAATGACTCACTGGAAAACCTAGACTTTAATATTAATGAAATGAAAAACCATACAAAACTAATACATATAAGAGTATATATGGTATATGAATGTAGAAATAAAAATGTATCCTTTTAAGTAACAAGATCTCCTTTTATCTTAAAACAACAACAAAGTATTTTTCAATTAACTTAATAACTGCAAATACCAAAAAACTATTATTTTAAATTAAAAAAAAATTATTTTCTTCTGTAATTTCTTTTTATATTGCTTATAGAAAATGTTTAGAGTAATTTAAAACTTTTGTTTAGAAAATCGACCTTACTGTGAAATTAATTATTTAGAACTAATTTAAGAAAATGTTTGTAATGTGTTGTGTGGTAGTTAATAGTTTTTATTATATTAATTGTTTAATTGACTTAAAATTAGTGCAGAACCATATGGTTAGAAATTCTCGTTTATTAAATCAATATATCAACTATCGTTGTGTTGATTTAAATATATTTAAATATAAACGATAGTTGATATATTGATTTAATTTTTTTTTATTTATATAATTTAAAGTCAATATTATTTGTTTGTTTGTATAACATGATCAAAAGACTTAAGCTACAAAAGATCCGGGCGATGATCATATCTTTTGAAAATCAAAAATTACATAATATAATAAAATGACGCTATATAACAACTTTAGTTAGGAATAACTTAAATTGGCCGGTTACAGATACCTGAAGTAAACCTTTACAATTTCGGATAAGATCTAAGACAATAATAACAGCTCAGTATAACAAACTCGGTATACAAAATAAAAGTGTATAGGAAAAGTAAAAGTTGAACTAAGGCGAATAAAATTTATTTCTTACTCTAATTCCGCTCGTCTTCAGTTGACTAGAAACCCCATCCACATAACTATCCTTATCATTTTCTATTTTTTTGTATGTTTTACTATTGAAAACGTGTAAAAGCTATATATGTTTTTTTTAATTTTATTTAGGGCTCCAAATATTTCAACTCCAAATATGTACGAGCCATTTCGCTAATAAAACATTTTTTTAACTAAAAACTAGTACTAACAATTATAATAATAATAATGATAATAGTAGTAATAATCATAATCAATAATAATAAAACATATATAGTATAAAATAAATAATAATATTGTCAAAAAAAAATTATTAACCCATTATTATTTATTATCCCAAAACTCCTTCATACTTCCACCCGATTGGTTGTTATAAACTCATATCATTTCCTTGTACCAACATGCCTGCTTTCATGCTTTTAAAATTTGTACCACTTCTGGCCAGTGCAGCAAGATGTGTTCCATGTCCTCAGTTACACCACACGTTTTACGTACATTTCTTTCAACCAAATGGCGTTTAAATAAAGATCCTTTCAAGTTTCCATGATTCAGTCTCACTCTTAAAATCGTCCTTATCATCTTTTTGGTACTCCATCGAAGTTCCTTATAAAAAGGAGTTTTCCAGGAGTGCTTCACACTCATTGTACTTCTTGTCTTTTACTGTGCTCAAATTATCATTCATCCATTTATTCCACACATTTATCTGAAATGTTTGAAGTACGTCGCTCGCATCCATCATTCAATTACACCTTTCGCAAGCATATCGGCCCTTTCATTTCCCTCGATGTGCAGCTCAGAATAGAGAGTGTGTATTGGGGATGAATTAATCTCATCCAATAGCGCACTCGCACATGCATTCACAGCTTTTATCTATTGGCCAAAAACTTCTTTCGCTTCATCACCATACACACTAATTCCATACGCTATTTTGGAGAATACCAATGCTTTTCCAAACATATTAGTCACACCAGGATGGATGCTCGATTAAAGTTTGCTCGCCCTTTTGATCACCTTTAAACGTTCCTTACAGTTGTCAGCCAAATAGTCCATATGCCTATTAAAATAAAACCGTCGATCAATCTAAACTCCCAAATACCTATGCACATTGACTTGCTCAATACGACGTTCATTTATTCCAATATCAATCTCTCTATTATTCGAACTGGTCATATACACTAGTTTACTTCATTTACTCCCGTTGGGCGTTTTGTGTAACTTGATCAATGCGACGTCCTCTGCCAATTACAACAAAATCATCTACAAATTATAAGAAAACCTTGTCTGTTGCATTGACCCTATATGAAAACCTGCGGGATACAGGTTATAGAAAATGGTGTAATTTCCACGGCACCACATAATCTACCATACAATACCTCTTCATTTTCCTTTCTTACTTCGAACACAAATTTCTCAATATATTCAATAGCTGAGTGTCCTTTACGAAACTCGTACGTAGGTGGCAAAATTTGTTGCCTGTAATTCGTTGTATAGGGATCACTCTGTTTCCTTCCATTCATTTGCTATTTTTGAACCCATCTATACTTTATGCTTTTGGTACTCAACAACTGAAGCATTCCATAACTTACGCAATTCATGCCTGTGGTGGCCGCTAGAGAACCTACCCACACTCTCGAGAATTTAGACATTCATACATCCTATTCATTCTTCAATCCACTTTCTTATAACTATCAACACATCTTTTTCCCAGAAGGTTATCTGCTACATTCAAAAACATATCCAGAAACTTACAACCTTTATCGCGAAAATCATTCACCGTACAATGAGTTTCATAGCATTTACATCTCACACGGTTAAATATTCCCCAAACACACAATGTGTGATCCAATATATGTCATTTCTGGCACATGTTGAATACTGAAGCTTTGACAAAGGTTTATCGTAACTCAAGCCAACTGGATGAAATTTATTGTTAATGTTCATAAGAACCTTTCAGATGATTTCTAAATCTCTGCCACTATTTAAATTGAGGGAAAGGCAGCCTTATTAACTAATAATTTCTATACTAACCGCGTTTCACTATACGAAAACGTTACTATACAAAAAGTTTCTCTAAAAAATCTTTGTACATTTTGTGAATAACTATATGTGTGTCAATAATTTGCTCCACTCTCCTTCTCTTTACAACCCCTTTTCAATCACAGAAAAAATAGACCACAAGAAGTTGCAAACATGCTTCACCATCATAACAAAAGAAAAGTTTCGGATTATGATAACATACCTAGTCAAGTTCTCCTGAGTCAAGTTACTTGAACTCAACTACTTGAATTCAAATAACTTGAATTTAATTTTGCGTTCAGATATAATTAAGTATATTCATATATATTCATTTTATATAAATGTCATTAGCTGTGTTGCTTTCGTAAAGCTAAGCAAGTTTTACTTCATTATCTCAAAGCAACAGCTTTTGGCTTTATGCGCATTTTAATTTTTCTGTTTTGGTTATAAAACATATATGTCAAACTTTTTTATATACATTTATGTAAAAAAAAATTTATATGCAAGAATCGTGTGATGTGATGATAGTTTCTATGATTATAAATATGATTTTCAAAAAAAAAATTGAATAAATTACTGCCTTGTGGTAAGCACCATAACCATAAAATGGTTTTATTTCCCCTAAACTTAAAAGTTTTTTGGCTTACAATAAAGCCGATTCGGCTTTATACAATGCAATTGTTGTTGTAATATTTTTCGGCTTTGTGAAAGCAACACAGCTAATAACTCAAATTTTATATATTAAGCTATGCTTACTGCTCTACTTGAATATAAAAGTTGAAAGTACTTCAACTTTACTTGAAACTTGAAGTCAAATAAAATTAACTTGAATTCAAGTAAAATAACACGTTCGTATTAGTCAAGTCATTTCAAGTTACTTGAATTCAAGTGACTTGAATCAAGTAACTTGACTAATAAGAACTAGGCATAACTCAGTATAAGCATTTCTATAAACCAGGAATTTGCAACTTGTCCCAACTCACTCCTAAAGAGAAAAAGTATAGGAAAATATAAATAGTCATTCTCAACAAGCTGCAGCTTCCATTAGAAAGTTAGATTCGAAAAGAACAGTTAGGATTCCGTGCCGGACATTTAATATTCAGATAGAATCCGAAAAATCGTTTCACTGTATCACATACTAGAAGGAGACTATATGCTAAAAATAAAATAAATATAATGTTTTTTTGATCCATGCCATATACAAGTACTTATCATACGAATCTCGTATATTAAGTAGTTTTTTTATCCCATTTATCAATTTAATTTTAAATATTTACATAATAGATATAAGTATAAGACTACTAGGTAGCTACTAGATGACAAAACAAATCGAAACTTGTTCGTGAAAATTTGCCAGAAAATAAATTTAGAATTTGGTTTATACGCAACATACTACAATTATTAACAAGTTGTTATTTAATTTAAGATCATATAAAATAAATTTAATTTACGTCTATATTAAAACTGAATACATTTTTTACATACCTTGTCAAAATCGGCCAAATCCGATATCTCATCCCATAAACTTCGCATTATGTGTTGATAGTCTGATAAACGTGATGGATCGCAAACTCCTTTACCCTCAATAATACATGCACGTAGAGCCATACACTCAAAATCATTTTCATCTAGAAATCCATTGTTATCGATATCTGTAATGTTGAAAAGAAAACATTTTGTAAGACATTAGTTATTTACTTAAGGTCGGACAAAGGTGAATTTTCTTTTGCACTCGTCTCTATGTATTGTATTTTATCTATACACACTCTTCAATTATTGTTGAAGTAGAATTTACGACTTGAACTTTATATTATATAAATTTAACACCTATAATATATAAATATAGGTGATTGGTACAATATGTAGCTCGTTGTATGTTGATATAAACAGACATAAAAATATGTTTTCGACATATCAATTAAAAAAAATGAGTTGGTCAACTACATAATAAATTTAAGCATTAAGTGGGATTGCACATTAAATCAATTTAGCAAAGTACTTCGGCTATAAACTCTGAATGTTGCAATTTTGTTTTATTTTGTTAACAACTTTATTAGCTAACAATTAAAAACCAATCAACAATTAAATAATCTGCAGAAACATTTACAAAACAGGATTAATTACACTTCCTGGGTATATTACACCTGTACATACTATGAACAGAAGAAATAATGAACGACCAGTTACTAACAAATCAATTGGACATGATGTGGATAACGATAAAGTGATAAATTGTCAAATAAAACTTTTAATTTTTAAATTCAATAGACTAGCCACGGACGCTACTACATATTCATCAATTAAAAGTACCAATCATTTTTCTTCGAAATATTACTAAACCATAAGACATTGCAATGGTATTAGACTTGCAGTTAAACAATTAACAAAGTAACTTTTAAGTAGGCAAATACAAAAGCAAAGTTAAATACTTCAGGTTCATGTCAATCACATCAAATGTGTGGTTTTAATTTAGAAAAACTTGCATGGACAGTTGTTTTTTGGCTTTTCCCACGTAAAAAGAACCAAAAGCATTGTTTGCATATGGACGCCAAGAGGCAAAACACAAAATATTGTATATTCAAATCCATTGGAATGAAAAGATGTAACAATATATTTCATTAAAATAATTGGTATTATATATATATATATATATATATATATATATATATATATATATATATATATATATATATATTTATATATATATATATATATATATATATATATATATATATATATATATATATATATATATATATATAGTATATAAGTTTAAGTCACTATTCCTTAGATCACAATTAAATTACCAAAAACAACAACAATAATGTACTAAGTTATGAATACAAACGCCAAACAGCTGATATGAAAGTCAATGAAGTCAAAGTTTTCATTCGTAATCAGATGATAATAGTACATTGTGTCATTAGGATTAAAAGTGATTCTTTGGTTTACGAGCAATTATATTTGCATGCGAGGCGAAGCGCAGTGTAGCCGAAACATAATCACTTTTAATCCGAATAACCCATATTATTTTTTTTCCAACGAAGAAAAGCTCATTGTAATCTAATTATACGAGTAAGTACAAATTATTTAAGTAAAAGAATATTTTCTTTCTTGCAAACAAAATGTTTGAATCAGAAGATTTATCAAATTTATCACCGGATGTGGTTCAAACAGCAAAAGAAATTATGTTAAACTTGTTGCCTTCAAAATCACGTAAAATTTATGAGTTTTATGGGTTTTTGCAGTGGTGTACTGAAAAAAATGTACAATCTGGATTATATTCAGAAAGTGTTCTATTGGCATACTTTGCCAATTTGTCGATGAAGATGAAAAGTTCGACTCTTTGGGCGCAATATTCAATGGCTAAGGCCACATTGAATTATAAAAATGGCGTAGATATCCAAAAATATTCCAAATTACAAGAATTTAAAAAAAAAACAGAATAATGGTTACACAGCAAAAAAATCCATGGTTATCGATAAAGCACAAATCGACTTGTTTTTAAATGTTGCTCCCAATAAGACATATTTAATGATGAAGGTAAGCTTTAAAACTTAAAAATAACATATATACTTATTTTGTGGTAATTTTCTTGCAGGTTGTTTTATTACTTGGAGTAGCGGGTGCATGTCGTTGCGATGAACTAGTCCATTTAATGATAGATGATATTGAAGACGTTCAATCAGTTTTGTTGGTAAAAACTTCCAACTCTAAAACAAACAAATCGCGACTCTTTGCGGTTTTTTGGAGAAAATTATTTGGGGATTTGCAGAAAATACTTTGCTTATCGCCCAGAAAATTTTGAGGTACGACGTATTTTATAAAATACCAAGGTGGAGTATGTCATCGGGTGGGCATTCACAAAATCAGTAGCGTTGCAAAAGAAGTAATATTGCATTTAAATTTAAAAAATGCAAGAGAATATACCGGCCATTGCTTGCATCGAACTTCAGCTACACTCCTTGTAGATTTTGGTGGTGACCTCACTTGCCTTAAAAGGCATGGTGGTTGGAAATCTAATACTGTAGCTGAGGGATACTTAGAAGATTCCACAATACATAAAACAATCGATGAACTTAGTACCAGCTACAGAACTAGTACCAGTTACAGTACTAATCATGCAGAAATATTACACCCCAAAGATCCCAGTACCTGTCCAATAGTTACCAATATTGTTGGCAATATGGTTACAAACGATAATAATGTTGACAAATCCGGTTTGCTTAATTTTTATCAAAGTTGTTCAAACTGTACTCATTAATATCCAGAACATATAATTTCTTTAAATGAGTATGTAAATATTGAGTTTTTTGTGTTAATGAATAAAAACAGTTTTTCCGAATTAAAAAAAAAATACTTATTTCATATACATTATACATATTATTGAGTCTTTACTATAATTTTTTTCTCCTAATAAATATTAAAATTACCTACTTTTACACCAAGGATTTAAAGTGTAGCTTAGAAACACAAACATTTTTTAAAATAGTAAGAAAAAGGCCAAGTTTAATACCCAAACTGAAAAAATGTATATAATAAGACGTCCAAACCCCATAGTAAATTTGCCTTCCAAAAAATCACGACCCAGCGATTGTATTAGTTAATATTTGATAGATATTTGAAACTGGTTTTACTATGATTTGTTTTCTGGTATTGTGAATGTGTGTTATATTTTTTTAAAATTCTCCCATTTTTTTTTTGTTTCTTGTACATGAAATCCGAAGTTAAATGAAATATGTAGTTTAGTCTTATCTATATATACAATTAATTCAAAAACAACATTTGTGTTATCTAATCGAATTTATGAATATAATATCTAAAGTACCCGTATTATTTTATAATTTCCCATAAATAATCGCTCAATAATACTCAAGCAACTCAATCTAAATATTCGATCGATATATGTACTCGAAAAGAGGATTAATATTATACTCAACGCGAAAAATTGAATTTACTGTGGATAATAGCCAATTAAAAAAGCCAACAGGAAAAAAAATTTCACCGAAATACAAAAACTTTAAAATGAAATTCTAAAAAGTGTAGATATTTACCTTAACTTTAGAGTTTCCGAAAATATAAGAAGTGTATTATATTCTAACAGGCTGAACTAGGCCTTTATATTTAAAATCATCTGATATGATTCCATTTAGTAATGAAAAAAGGTTTTATTCAAAGTTTCGGAGTATAAAATATGCTCACTTTTCTATGTTTGTATGGTTTATGTTTGTATGGTTTGTAGATGATATATTAATATAACTTTAGGCTTCTAAAGTTATATTAATATATCATCTACTTGCCAAGCAACTGGCACATTGGATAAAACTGCGGCGCTTGGATTTGGAGCTATAGTTGTATCATCAATTAAATACAATCGGACGATGATGAGCACAAATCTCTTTTGAAGTACAAAATCATTTTTGGAGTAGATGGGGAGGGTTTTAGCCTTGGATTGCATGGTATTCAATATGAAAAAACGTAGCTGCTTTACTGCATTGCCTTTTCCGTATGTTACAAAAATATAATAATCTCATGTCAGTAAAAGATATTTGCAGTTACTCTTGCGTAAACTATACACCATCTAGATTGTCATGTTTTAGGTGGGCTGGAAGTTTAGAAATATCTGGTGCTTATATGTTTGATATAGTCGAAAAAGTGACTATGTATATGTATATATAAAAGATAAAAAATTAATTTGAATAAAATATCCCCAAGGTATTTGATGTTTTCCGCTTTGATGGTTTATAAACATTTAAATAGATTTGTTAGGAACACAGAACTATAGTTTGAAGAACATGTTCATATGTTTGCATCTTCTTTTTAAAAATAATACAAACCTTGGCCATTTTTCATTAATCGCATATGGATTAGCCGCAGTAATTTAATAAGGTCTAAAGACAGTTCCATAAGCTTGTTAAAAATTCAGAGCTCCAATTTATTTAAAGCAATACATTTGAGCTGGCCGATTTCCAGTTTCCCAGAAATTAGTTACACAAATTAAGCTTATTGGTGAATTTTTGTACTTTTAGAATTTTGATTTCCCACCATTCTCTCTAGTAATATCAGGGTCCTGTTTGTTGACAAAGATTTCAGCTTTCCAAACATAACCTGACTGCCTCAGAGCAGTAGATAATTTCTCAATGGAATTACTAGTATATTTAAATTTAATTTAACCTAACAGTAAAAATGTTTTATAAGTTCTAGTGATTTCTTCGATGTATTCGACCATCTAGCTTATTGATATTTTTCTAGCTAAAATTCACGATTTTAAATTATTATTTATATGTTATACGAAAAATAACTCCTAGGTTAAGTGAGATTATAAAATATATCATTTTCCCGCATTACTGTTTTTTACCACTAAGCGGTTGAACGGATCAATGGTTTGTTATTTGTAATAGTTCTTATCAGAACACTTAATTTATTGTTAAATGTGTGTTTTCATTGTTGTTGAATTATACAATAATCGAAGTTAGGTTTTCTATATAATCTTACATCTGAGCAAATGTTTTGACTATAGCTGTAGTGCAATAGGGGCTATAAAGTAACTTATAATCCTATATACGACACATTATCTCCACTTTGAGATACCAAAATTCTGGTAAATTTAAAATGAAATATCAAATGAAACTTAACCAGTAAGTGTTTAAAGATGTCCTTTCAATTGTTAAGGAAACCATCTCTTAAAAAAGACAAAAAATAATTTAAATTTTACCAAACATTTTCAGCAAGCGAAACCTCCAAAATTGTTAATGTTTTCTTAAAAACGATGAATAATTTATTTTAAAATTTTTCATTCAATACAAAAGTTTTTGTTACTTAATTATTTATTATTAAGAATAAATTACACGAAGTATTTAATGTGCGTTTTATGTCTTAACAAATATAAATTCTGTAAAGAAACTAATCCAATATTTGTATATGACTCAAGAAGGTCAAATACCTTTAATTCGTCATTTAAATAAAGGATTGATTAAGTAAGGGACCAAATGTTCTAATAACAATATATAACCAAACAAATCATCCTTTTTCGATAGCTCTTTAAAGGAAATTAACTTCGTTCTTGGATCCATACACGCCATTTATTCCGGAACATCCACATAGAACATTTCAATATATTTACTTTTGCGTACTAGAACTATACGTATACTACCATATATAAGAGAGAACTCCGATAAACTGTGCTCTGTGGCGACTTAAACACCGATTTCATCACTAATCCAAATTTAATTTTGACATCAATATGTTAATTAATTTTTAATGTAAGTTCAGCTATCTAAAATGTATTTTAGATTGATTTATTTATAATTTTGGGTATAAGCATATAGCTTTTGCATCCCGTAAAAAATGTACAATATTTAAGAGTCATAATAAGAGAAATTATAAAAGGATATCATTAAAATAAAATTAAACGAGTCGCATTGGCAAAAAGTGTTAGTGATATTAAATTCACTAACGGCAAAAAGTGTTAGTGATATTAAATTGGCAGATTTAGCCACCCTCGCCGTTTTCTACAGAAGGTTGCTTGTAAGAATCAGTGGTAGTAATAATCATATTTGGTTCTTGAGTCTGTGTAAAAAATTTTATGTGCTGCCGAACTTCACATTCATCAAATCCAACACCAGTTCAGTTGAGGGGAAAAAAGCCATTTTTCAAGCACGCTGCAGTTGGAGAGATAACGTGCTTCGTAGCTGGTACTCCACGAGAAATAATCTTAATATGCATCTAAAAGTGGTTCACACAGAGTTAGCAGCACGTCTACATGCTGCTGAATTTGACACTTTGGATGGAAAGGTTCGTGCAGATGTTGCCGAATTGTCACATTCTCAATATTTGAGACAGAAGGTGAAGATTGATAAATTGCGGAAAAGAAGTCATCCTCAGCAACCACAACCTGCTCTTAATAGTGAATTAGGCTCTGAGGATTACCAATTTCATCCACGCTTTAAAAATTTATCTTCTGTTCCTTTCAATGATAATGAAGTTCAACTATTGAGTAAAGGGATAAATTTTGCTCCATCGGTGACCAACAACTTGCGGACTTTTGAAAATCTTGCCGTGGATGCAGAAACAGCATTGATGTCGGAATCCATCCAGCTAAAAGCAACATGTGCTTTGCAGATTAAAAAAGGTATGAAAGATTACTTTTCTTCCCCTTCTTCTTTTTCTTCTAAATTTACCTTAAATACCATTAAATCCATAAAGAAAAAGTTAAATGATTCAAACCTTATAGCTTGTAAGGCCGATAAAGGTAATACGATTACTATTATCTCGAATGCTGACTATACTAGTAAAATCTATGATTTTATTACAGTTAGTAAAGCGGTTGAGCTTAAAAAAGATCCTACATCTTCTTTTAAACTATCGGTCAGTAAATGCATTAATAAATGTAATAACATCTTTGGTAATTTTGGTTGGAAATATTCAGTTATGAATCCATCAGCTCCTATTCTTTATGGACTCCCTAAAATTCATAAAGAGGATATACCAATAAGACCGATAGTTTCGTATTGTAATGCTCCTGCTTATAAGCTGTGTGGGGGTTTCATTAACTTTTTCAATCAATATACTAATTTTAATTCAGAATTTTCGGTCAAAAACTCTGTTCAATTAATTGACCGAATCAAAAATATAAACCTTCCCTTACATTCAAAATTAATTTCGTTTGATGTAGTCAGCCTGTTTACTTCCATTCCAATCAATGTTTTAACCAAAGTTGTTTATAACCATATTGACCACGATGTTTTAGATATCTCTATTCGTGAGGAATTGAAGTGTATTTTCGATACTTGTATCGAACAAAATTATTTTTGTTCAAACGACAAATTCTATAAATACTCAGACGGTTTACCCATGGGCTCACCCTTATCACCTTTGCTAGCCGAGATTTTCATGAATTTTTTCGAGAGGAAAATTCTTTCATCTTCGAATCCACATTTCCGGCATATAATTTTTTGGCATAGATATGTGGATGATGTTTTATGCCTTTGGAATGGAACTGATAGATTATTGAATTCTTTTCTCATTTGGTTAAATTCTCAATTTCCCACCATAGATTTTACGCTAGAAGTTGAGAAGAACAACTCAATCAATTTTTTAGATATAACTTTAACTCGAATTAATTCTTCTTTAGATTTTAGTATCTATCGTAAACCTACCTATACGGACGCCATTATTCCTAATTCATCAAACCATCCTTATAACATTAAAATGTCAGCCTTTCACTCTTTTATTGAAAGACTAATTAATGTTCCAATGACTAACACTAATTACAATAAAGAACTTAATACCATCATGAAAATAGCAACTAACAACGGATATCCAGTTAAAACCATATCTAAGTTATTAACAAAAAAACTTAAAAAGAAATCGCTTAAAAGCATCTACCCCGTAGAAAATACAACTTCCAAAAATTGGCGTCGGCTTGAGTATATAGGGAAAACTAGCCAGAGATTAAGTAACATTGTTTCTCAATTTAGTGATATTAATTTTGCATTTTACAATAGAAACACTATTAAAAAACTTATTTTTAATAATATTCCAAAAACAGATTTACTTTCAAAGTCAGGTGTCTATAGGATTAGTTGTAATGACTGTAGCTTCAGCTATATAGGACAAACAGGGCGTAAATTCAAAATTAGAGTAAACGAACATTTGTCAGGGTTGAAAGAGTCGTCATTTCATAATCATTTAGTTCTAGAAAATCATTCTTCTTCAATAAATAGCTTAGATGTTCTACATATTCAAGGGAAGGGTAAGCGGTTAGATACTCTAGAATCCTATGAAATTCGGAAAGCAATATTTTTCAATCAAAATATCCTTAACGAACAAAGAGAAATTCGATTTTCCCCACTCTCAGATCCCGCTTTATTTCATAACCGTCCGACATAAATTTAGTAAAAGGGAAAAAAGTAAAAACAAATTTAACCGTCGCTTTGTTCAATTCTACCTGGACCACCTGTTTATATTAATTTTCTATTTTAAGTCAGTTCCCCCTTTAAATAAAATAAGCGGTGTGGGCTTATTTTCAAATAATAAATTTAATAATTTGTTTACCTCCTTTTCTTTTTTTTAGGGCTTTCCGTTTCCATAATAATCATCTTTTTTATTACACATAGGTTTTTTTTTTTTTTTTTTTTTTTTTGTTTCTTTTAACCATGATTTTTGTATGTAACCTTTAGTAGTTTAACTCCTGATGATGACTTAACAAGTCGAAATTAATTGAGTTTTATTTAATAAAATAAAATTTTGTGTTTGCGAAAAATAAAACAAGTGTTTTTATTAAAAATGATATGTTTTGAATTAGTCCATTAAAAACACACCAAGCGTAAATTCTTTTTAAATCCTCACTAATTTGTGCAAATATAGCATTAATGTTTTCCTATTTACCACTATCATATTTGTACATCATTCGCATAAAAATGGAACTTTGAACAAATTATATGGCCACCAAAATCGTTAATAAATAAGGGAAATATCAATTGCCCTAAAATAGATCGTCGTAGCACACCACAATTAAATGATGCGGAGTTTGATAGCCTATGTGCTAATCTAGCACATTGCGTTCTACTAGACAAATTGGAAGATATCAAGCCGATATAGAATAACCTGAAAATATCTAAGGTAATTTCAAATTTTGAAGAAGCGGCTGATGATTAATGCAGTCAAAAGCTTTAGAAAAATCAAGTCAACGTATTAGTTTCATTGAGGATTACCAAAATGTTATCGACCACATTAGTTAATGCGATAGGTGTACTGTAGTTTTACGGAAGCGAAAGGAGCAAAGAGTAAACCTCTTTTTCTTTGACGAACGGTGAAACTATATCCATTTTCGTACCTGCGGAGGCAGTATGAACTTGTGATACACTTTTCAATTGTATAAGTGACTTTAGGTGAGATATAACGAAGTATAGTAATTTTAAAAATATTAAATTCATATCATCGTGTTCAGCACGATTAGATTTAATCCGACCTATCGCATTTACAAGATTAGAATCATTAAGGCACTTAAAATTCAAATAGTTATTTCGAAAACTAGATTTTAGGGTTATTGTATATCAGCAAAAGAGCTTTTGAGTAATGTAATGAAGTGCATATTGATTTCATCAGCTGTGAATGGTATATATCGGTATCATTATTATTATCTATTATACCATTTTTATGTTATACCATAACCGCCTCATAGTTATATCTTATAGGATTCTAAAAGGATTATTTTTGTTTACCGAATAAGGCTCGTCGTCTGATTTCTATAACACTTATATTTCAGTTTGTGCCCAATCTCGAGATTACCTGTTATTTTCCATAATTCAGCGATCGAAAAAACCATTAATCGCGGTTCTGTATCGTTCTTAAAGAACCGAAACAGAAAAATAACATTTTGTAGATGTGATATCGTCTCACAAGCCACTATGCCACCGTATGTAGAGTTTCTTTACTTTAAATGCGGCTATTTTTTTCACTGAACATATGACGCACACTAAAAGCTTCAACCCTTAATTATTGTAAAGTTGTAAGATAAGAAATTCCCGCAAAATATTCCATACAGATACAATTGGTGTGTCTGATAGTGAATCGAGTCATAAAAGTTCTTAGTAAGGTCTATAAAGGTCAAAACTATACAGATACGTAGTATCAACTAAAATGAGCGTTTCAAATGAGCCATTTAGTTATTCGGCAAATATGTGCTTGTTCGAATGGACAAGTAAATATGTATATTTACAGTAAAATTGGCGAAGCGCACGGTAAATTTTGCCAACTAAACTACTATTTTCGAAATACAACTGAAAAAGTGATGCCAATTCGAAAAACAATCCTTTATAAAAACATCATTAAAAAATTTAACAAATTCGTAATTTTAAAACTCCAAACATTTCCCATTGTAAAGTGTGTTTTATTTAAAAAACCATAAAGAACTCGAGCAAGGTTCTGTATTAAGAAAATACATAGAATTGAATTTAAAAAATTATATTGACCTTAGAATGAACGTCCATTATTTCAAAAATAAATCCAACCAATATATTTTCTCTAAGCAAAATCAGTTTTCTATATTTTATACCGAACACTTTTTCGTAAAGTTAACTGCTTTCGGGTTATTCGATTATCTCATTAGAAATGAATATATATATATATATATATATATATATATATATATATATATATATATATATATATATATATATATATATATATATATATATGTATATATATATATATATATATATATATATATATATATATATATATATATATGTATATATATATATATATATATATATATATATATATATATATATATATATATATAAAGGGTGGCTGAGACCAAGTGAAAACGCCAAAATTTACCAAATGAAAACGCTGTAATTTTTTTAATTTTGATTATTTTTTATTGAAATTTCGTGGAATATGTTGAAAACATATTCCATTTTATGAAAAACATGTTACTGCTCGATATGATCTCCTTTGGCTCTGATTATTTGATTCAGTCTTCCATAGAAAGCATTGCATGCTGACGGAACGTGGGCTTGCGGAATTTTATTCCATTCTAGAACAAGAGCTGACTTCAATGCATCAACACTTTCGTATTTTTTAGTGGACACCTTACTCCCCAATATGGACCATATGGAGAAATCCATGGGATTCAAGTCTGGTGAATATGGTGGCCATTCTTTCGACGAAATCAGCCGCGGAATGCAATTTTGTAAAAATTGCTGTGTCGCTCGAGCTTTGTGTGACGGTGCCGAGTCCTGTTGGAATGTTCAACGGTTCGTACCAAAGTGTTTACGTGCCCAAGGTAGCAGAGCATCGTTTAGGATCTTTTGGCGGTACACCTCTTGGTTTACCTTGACTCCATGTTCGATAAAAACCATAGGAGTGCGTCCATCTGCAGTAACTGCAGCCCCAACCATAACATAAGCTGGTGATTGCTTGCGCATGGCAACTTTTGTGTCCAAATTATCGTTGGGCTTGTGCTCTAACCAAACACGATCATTTTGTTTATTCACAAACTGTTGAATGGTAAAAATTTTCTCATCACGTTCGGCCAAGGCCTTCAATGCTCGTGTTCCTTCAAGCCTAACTTTTTTTGTGCCTCCGTAAGATCTTGAACTTTTTGTATCTTGTAGGGCTTCAATTGTAGTTTATTTTTCAATAAGGTTTGAATGCTGTATCGTGAAACATATAGACGTGCAGCTAATTGATTGGCACTTTGACGAGGATTTCGTTGGATTCGTTTCTTCACCTTTCGTATCATTTCTTTTGATGTTGCCGTCTTTTTAGGACCGCCTGTGTTGCGTTTAGCGATGCTACCAGTTTCGTTGTATCGAGTTATGGTTCGATACACAAACATTTTATTCACATTCAAATGCTGGAGCTGACGAACATATTGCAGTATTGCTTTTCGTGAACTTCCACCCAAATACAGTGCAATTACACTATTACGTTTGTATTCCATTACGATTTTTTTATTAAGATACTAATTTAGAACAATTATTTGTTGGCCACATGTAAACAACTAACCAAACTTCAATCTGTCAAAAAATTTACCCGCGAAAATGATAACTACACAAATGACAGCAGAGTGAAGTCAGTAACATTTGGGCTCAGCCACCCTGTATATATAAATATATATATATATATATATATATATATATATATATATATATATATATATATATATATATATATATATATATATATATATATATATATATATATATATATATATATATATATATATATATATATATATATATATATATATATATATATATATATATATATATATATATATATATATATATAAAGCATACTGAGCACATAGTTAAATAATTTATAATTTATATTAAGCGGTTTAGTCCAGTATAAGTACATACATAGCCCACAGTTATTTAGTAAATAATTGTAGAAAAAAATGCTTTCTTTGGTTTGATCAAAACATCGAACAAGAAAATTATGTTTGCTCAAAAAACAAAAACATGACAGAATCTTGTAGAAACTCTTTTTTGGTTCCTTCAATATTTTATTAGAAATTAATTAAAGAAACCGATGAACCACAAAATATCTTCTTCTATACAATTAAGATATTAAACTTGACCTGAAGGGTATATATATATATATATATATATATATATATATATATATATATATATATATATATATATATATATATATATATATATATATATATATATATATATATATTTATATATATATATATATATATATATATATATATATATATATATATATATATATATATATATATATATATATATATATATATATATATATATATATATATATATTTATATATATATATATATATATATATATATATATATAAATATATATATATATATATATATAATATATATATATATATATATATATATATATATATTTATATATATATATATATATATATATAATATATATATATATATATATATATATATATATATATATATATATATATATATATATATATATATATATATACTATGTAGTATGGAAAGAGGGATAATATCGTTCGTATTATTTTGTTGTTCTCGAACAAAATAAAGATAATCAACTGGTTAGTATTAGAAGATTTTTACAGAAAAGTGTAAAAAATTTTCCGTTCTAATGAATTTCAATAAAATTAATAAAAAAATATTTGTAAGGTGGAAAAATATGTAATTATGTTCAGTGGACTATATTAACGATATACTTTACCATATTTAAACCCTATACCTCGTTCCGGGATATAAAGAGTTTTATAGTACTCGCATACATAATTAAAAACGGTAAATAACATTTACATAAGAAACATGTCACACCAATTACAATATCAAAAACATATTTTATTTTTCGAAAATTTCCTTTTCAAAAGCAGCAACAATTTAAAAAGTTACAAAGCCATTCGAAAAAGCATGGAACAAAATAAGGAAAATACGAGAGGTTTGAAACTTTTCCATTTTATTTTTTATTTTTTCTTGTTAAATATTTAATTGAATAAAAAATGTAAATTAATTCATTTTTTGTGTTTTGTTGCTGTTGTTGTCTTATATACAAATAAATATATTAATTTGAATTTTGTCGCTTGCTCTAGGTATACGTATACATTTTAAAATGTGAAAAGAAAATATTTCTAAAATTTTTCTATATCTTATTTATTTATTTATTATTAATTTGAAATAAAACTTTTTCATTTTCTTCATTTATTTAAAAAATTAATAACTAAAGACATGTTTTGTATTTATTTAAATATACGATGAGATTTAATTTGATTTCTTAACTGTGGTATGGTGGTTGTAAAAAGGAGGTGGATGGTTTCTTTGTCAACCGCGTATAAAGAAATGTTAAATAAAAATTAAATAAAAAGTACTTGGTTAGTGCTCTTAATTTAATATAATTTTTTAATGGTAAATTATTTCAGATGTCAAAATATCTTGCAAATGCCGACAAGCTGAAGTTGAACAAGGTTTTGATAAGACCCGTTGTCATGCTTGTATGGGTGTGAGGGTTGAACTCAGAAGGATGAGTATGAGCATAATATAAATACACAAAGTTCTACCATCGTATGTTGGCCCATTGACGTGCTAGATGTCGCTACTGGTATCGTTTTAAAATAATCAAAATATTTTTATATGTATAATCGCCTAAATGTCATATATTTATATTAAATGTTGACGATATTCTATCGACCCGCTATAATCTGGAACATCAATGGGTAAACTGGTTTTTTTCATAATGATATATGATACTATATGTTTTTATATTATGGTATGAGAGATGGTACCAATTGTCTCAAATGTATAAAGTTGCTATTCATAAAGAGAATTTTGTTCTCTCTGTTGCTGAGAGTTGACCATAATTTTAGACACCTTAATTTTCTTCTTCTCTCAGAGCTTCTTTCTCTCAGAGTGTTAATTGCCCAATTTAATGTCAATTATAATTTTGACGATCCTTGCCTTTGCTACTGCTTTCGAATTTTTGCTTTTCTTGAATTAACTTTAGGATATTTCCAAACAATTTACTCACTTATTACACTAATATTAACTTTTTTAAAAACACTGATGTCAGGCGTTGCTTTTTCTGCTCCTTTTACAAAAATATCTCTGAGGTATGTTTCCGCAGCTTCAATAGGTATAAGAGGAATATCTAGTTGGCAATTCTCTTCAATTACGTTTTTTAAACAAGTGTCAGTGCTTCTATCCTTTGAGCATTAAATTGGTCGGATTAAATAATAACAATATGTTTCCATAGCATTTGTGCATGCAATACATTTAGTTATTCAGAAGTCTATTAGATCAGGAATTTTCTTTTTATTTATAGACCACTAAGTAAAATTCCTGCTAATAGACAATCGAAGCATAGGTCCTACATAGCTTCATAAAGTTGTTTTTTCTTTTAGAGTTGTTAATGTTGAACCCCATTAAGTATGTTTTGCATTATAATCACTTCCTGCAATGAACAACTAATAACTATCCAGGTGGTTAGACAAATCTATGAATAGCTTTTTTTGGGTTGAGGTCATAATTTCCATAATGGAAATTCCATAATTTCCATAAAAGAATATTACAGGCATAAAATTTCAAAATCCAAAATTACAAAATAAAAACTTTAAAAATTCTATTCCATTTTATTCTCTTCAAAAATAGAAAAAATCGCACTAGAATTTGTCGAAAAGATAATTGGCTTAAAATTAATTTGAATGATAGTAATAAAGGACTGGGAACTCTCAAACATAATACACTGCATGCAGCACATATAGAAGCGGATTATTTAAACACAATAAAACGTGATGAGTAACCCCGACCAATCTTCCAGTTACCGCGCAATTTACGCTGTGCAGTAGTTTATGACAAGTTTAACCCTTTTGATTTACAAATAAAATGTTTAGAATTTTAAGTTTTGGAATATTATAAGTTATGGAATTTTGGAACTTGGAATTAATGAAAATTATAATAAATGTTATAAATATGTAAATGGCCGCTAATATTTCTAAGGTATCATAGTCAAACAGGTGTAGTAAATTTTGCTGTATAATCCTAATCAACTACTTTGAAAAGATAACAACGATGAAAGTTATAGCTATTATTTGGCCGTTGCTATGCTGCCATTATGGGAAATTGCTACATACGGCAAAAAAAACATGTAGAGGGCGCACATGTTTTTTTTGCCGTATGTAGCTTTCTCTCTATCTCTCTAAAACATAGCACAATTGTGTTATAGATTAATTTCTTCCAGTTTAGTCATCTGCAACTATTTAATGTGTTTATACTAACAGCGGGACAGTGGGAAATGTCAAAAGAGTAACCGTGCTATTCAGCAAAGATCCAAAAATAAAAAATAAAAAACGATAAAATATAGATTTTAGAAAGTGAATTCAAACAATATTATTTCTGTTTCAAATTATATCATACGACCTTTCTACATACGTATAACTTTTTCCATTAATTTTGATATTAAAAAAAAGTTTGTCAAAAGTATATAGTTGGTTCAAAATCAAACCATTGTAAGTACTTGTATAAGAGTATAACATATGTATAAACCAAACTTCTTTCTAATGTCATAACCAAATTTCAAGTTCCAAAGCAAGAGTATCTGAATAAATTGTTTTTTAATGACAACATATAAATAAGTGGTTTTCCATTCAGTACATTGAAAAGCTCAATGACAATATCAATGAATTTTCAAATTCAATGTAAAACGTATTTGTGTGGGCTTCGTATAGTGCGGGTGCTATAAATTCAACTGTTTTCTACTCGCATACAGCTTTTTACTCGATAACATATAATCGTCAGTTTAAAAAGTTTACATTGCATAATATTAGCTGTGTTGCTTTCGTAAAGCTAAGCGAGTTTTACTTTAATATCTCAAAGCAACAGATTTTGGATTTATGCATTTTAATTTTTCTGTGGAGGTAAAATAAAACATTTATGTCTAATTTTTTTATATACAAGAATCGTGTGATGAGAATTTCTGTGATTTTAAATATGATTTTAAATAAAAAAAATTTAAAAAATTACCGCTTGTGGTGAACACTGTAACTATAAAATGGTTTTATTTCCCCTAAATCTAAAAATTTTTTGGCTTACACATAAGGCCGATACGGCTTTATACAATGCAATTGTTGTTGTAATATTTTTCGGCTATGTGAAAGCAACACAGCTTATGGCTTATTATATATTTTAGTTTTTTTTACTAAAGCATGCCAGCACTGGCCAGTGAAATAATATTCGAACAATTAAATAAAAAAAATATTCCGCCCAAAATAATGATCAAAGATTCATTTATTAAAATTTATCCTATTATTAAAATTAATTAAATTTAAATATTGTTTTATAATTATAAAATCAGAATGAATGATTTATTAGTGATACACTTAACTATATTATATATACGTAATTACTTCTTGCCCAAGTAGAAAAATTATTATAGGAAAAACAAAACAAGTAAAAAATTAATAACGGAAACAAATAAACTTGTGAAGAAATAAAAGTTAATTTAAAACTTTATTACCATCTTGGAAAATGTATGTATATGATGGAAAACCAAAAGAAAATTAGAAAATTGTTTGTTTTTTTTAAGGAATGGTTTTTTCTTTTTCTTTAAATTTGTTGTTGTTGTTCAACATAATCGACTTTAAATAAATATTACCATTGTATTGTTCTTATTCCTAGCAACAAAATAAATTAAGGCTATGAATTATTTATTAAATATTTTTTGCTTCTTATCAAAAATAAGAAATAAGATTTTAAGAATTCTGTGCAATATCTGTTAAAACATAAACACAGTATTTTAAATATTTTTGTTAATGTTAGTGTGAAAAAACCATTTGACTGTTCATTATTATTTGTACTGTCAAAAATTACACATGCCGCTGCAAAACCAAGTATAAGATAAGCATTTTCCAGAACCGAGATTAATTCTAATAAATATACAACCGTAAACGAAATTATGCAAATCTTTTCAACGATAAATGCAACAGCCGTATTTACGGACGTATTAATACAGAATTTTTATGAGCCAACTACTATTCTCGTATAATAATATTATTTTGGATCAGAATAGTTGTATATAATGCCAAGATGACGATGTTAGCTTAAATAATGTAAGAAATGATTCAGTCGTTTCCAGTGCAAAATTTAATAATACAAAAAAGTATAATACCCAAACTTGAGCAAAATATTTATTGTTTATTTGTCTACAGAATGTATAATCTAATTATAATCAAATTATAAAAGCTCTACATGATACTAAATAATACTAATCGAATTATTATTAGGTAAACTAGCGCTCGGTCGAACAAATTTGAATTACATTGCATAGCAAAAGTATTTTTTTTTTGTTAATGCTAAAACCCTTTGATAGACAAAACAACATACTAACGGGAAAATTTGTTTTGTAAAAAATTAAACTAAGTTCGATTTCTTTTAACCTTTTATTTCCTATAATAATTTTGACAGCGTTCTGCAAGCAACCAAATTATCCAAGCACCTAGGTAAAATAATTTTGACATTTCCAAAACAATTTAGTACAAAATAAATAGTACGCTGAGTATACATACAATTTAATTGTGATATAGGTTTATTTTGAATATTACAGAATAATTTATTTATATTGCGATAAATATTGTTATATAATTATTTAAATATAATGACAACCCAATCTCGGTCGGCAGTTACTATCTAGGTCTTTTTTGGCTTGAAAGTGTTTTCACTTGTGGCAAAAACATCTCTACCGCGAAATCTAATAATTTGTAGACGATATCATGTATAGTGGAACTCAAAATGTATGTTGATCTAACAACATAACTTGTGCCACTTGCCTAGTACCGCAAATATATTAGTAATTAAATTTCCACGTTTTTTTTTTGCCAGAATATACTAATCTTAAGAAATGGATGAAAATGTTAAATGCATCCTGGTCACAATTTCAGCGTGAAAAGTCAAAATGGAATTAATAATATTGCTGGTAAAAGGACGGTACTCATTGTTGGTCGCTACAATAAATATAACTTCATAACATTATAAAACCATAATACATTTATTAGGACATTTAAAGTGCCTATGTTGTTAACAGATACTTAAATACAGGTCGCGCTTTGTTTCGCCTTCTTCGCACTAAATCAAACTAAATTTGGATCAAACTCTACTTCCATCATCTATTTTTATTAAATTTTAAATTTTTCTTCTCAATTTAACTCACGAATATTGTTTATTTTAAAGCGTTAAAATTATTTCAATGAAAATTGTATGTTTAGCAGCAAACGAACTCATTACCAAATATGACAGATAAAATTATTTCAGTTAGGACAAAATTATTACAAAAATGATAAATATTATTGAATTCGGACAGGCCCTTAATACATATCACTTTTAAAAAATTCAGGATAAATAATGGTACATATTTTTGAGCCATTGAAAACTATTCAACCAAAAACCATTACATTCTAAAACGTCTTGTATAGAACAAAATTTTTGGAATAATACGGATCCATAATAAAATAAAGGGAATGGACCATAAAATTGTAAGATTTAGATACAATTAACACGAGTATTCCAAAATAGTGCGAATAGATAAGTACAAAATGACAACTTATTATTTTTTAATTGTTTCTATTAAATTTTTTGAACTTTAATATAGTTTTTGATTCTTCCTACTTGAGTTTAGTGCGGAAACGAATAATTACCTATTTTTCAAACTTTAGCGAAAAATCATTGCGCTCGAGCAGAGACAATCAATTTTGATGATCAGATTGACTACATCATTCAAAGGTATCATGTATCAACCATAGACACAAAAAGCATACATCGACATGGTAATTTTAGTTTAAGAAATGTAACACAAGCATCACCAAATGAACCTAATACAACAGGCACGATGCACCAAATGCATGGCGGTGGAATAGAACGGATCCTGCATTTACCACAAATAGCTTCTTATGGTTATATAGTTTCTTGTGGTTACCTAACACTACTTATTGTAAAACGTGAAAGTATCGTATACGAGACAGTCGATAGGTCGTTGCTTGGCTTTAAAAAATAATTTATAATTAATGAATTTTTAGTTCACTTTATAAATTTATATAAATTAAAAACAATTAAATACTATATCTTAAGCACATAAATTTTAAATTAATATTAATTAATTTTAATAATTTTATTTAATTTTCCAATTTGAAAAAATCACAAATTAATTTAATAAACAGATCAACAAATTTCTCAAAAATAATTTTATTAATGAAAACGAAAACACGTCATGTGGTTGGCAATGGTGCTTTTTATATCTTATATTCGTTGCTAAAATGTAAATCCCTTGCCGACATAAGGTGTATTTGGCCTTAAACGCGACGATGATGACACTCAAACGAATCTCTATACAATCACAAACACATACAATTATATTAATAATTGGAAACCTAATTGTTTTATCGAGTTACAGTTATCATATCTGTCAATTCTTTGCAAGTTATAAATAGCAAGCTTGTTACCATTTCAATTCTGAATGAGGCAATTTTTAACTATATTGTACATAGCAGGTAAAATAACGTTACTTGACGAACTTTTTTTAATTTATAATTTAACATAAAGTTTTTGTTTTTGTAATACACCGAATAGTAGATAAGTTCACAATTAAGTTTGAGTTGGGTCGTTTGCATGAATAACAGATTTAAATTATTTCCAACAGATCGATTTAACAAAAAAAGACACAGATATGTTATTTTAATAATTTATGATTTTTTTTTTTTGTTTGGTAGTCATCAAATAATTTGGGTTTTAGCCCTAAATCATCGTTAAATATTTGATTTCTTTGAATGTTTTCGATCCTGCGACGTAAGGGTGACATATAATTATATTGCAGTACATGATTACAAATAGGCTCTAAAGAAGAAACATTTCATGGGTCTCGTTTTATTATTATCCTTTTGTTTCGTCTAATTTCCCTTTTATTTTTCATTCGTTTCCTTTTTTTTTTTTTTGTCCGTAAGTTTCCTGTCGTATAATTTTTTTTTTGCTGTAAGAAAGATTATTTTAATGAACCAAAAAGTTTTTCTTAAAGTGTATGCCAAAGAAAATGAGGAAATATATTAAAAATTAATCAAATTTTTATACTTGAATTAAGAAAACGGCAATTTTAATTCATATTTTATGGTTTGGAAAGAAATTTGGACATGATACCATATATATATATATATATATAAATATATATATATATATATATATATATATATATATATATATATATATATATATATATATTTATATATATATATATATATATATATATATATACATATATATATATATATATATATATATATATATATATATATATATATATATATATATATATATATATATATAGCGAAAGGTTTTCCTCCCCAAATATGTTTATAATTAATATTTTTAATTCATTGTGGAAGAATCTAAAATATTAGGGGTGGAATAATAATTATTGATGAATATTTTCAACCTAAACAAATATATCTAAAAATAATTATAATTTAATTCTCCAGGACCCATAATATTTCATTAGCCTATAAAATATTGAGCTAATTTAATGCTGGTAAAGCTTTTATATATCGGTGGCTGCACGAATCATACTGACATATGCTCAATATACAGTTAATAAAATACATATAGTAATTAAAACATAATTTAACATAAATTTAAATTCAAAATAACTTAAATTTTGTTTTAATATGATGAACTACAGTGTTCAAGACGACCATAGAGTCTACTGTGACTCCAAACACTACGAGTTTGCTATATTAACTTACACAGGATTAGAAGACATTTATACATATGTGTAGTACATTTATATACAAATATAAATATTTGACATTTCGCCAATCCAGTGATAGTGACATTATTTAAAGAAAAATATTTTGAAATCTTACATAAAAAAAACCAAACTATATACGCTTCTCAAATGGTATAGGGCTTAAATATTCAGAAGATCACAGAATATAAAAACGGGATTAGTTCTGAGCAAGGCTTTTTCAGGAAACTAGAATAAAGAATAAATTGCTAGGGAAATACATCTAGACGAGTAACTAAAACATTTAAGGATTTAGGATCAAACAGAAGAGTAAAAAAACATTTAACTTTATTATCTTTTTAATGACTTTAATAATTACTGAACCGCTATTATTGAATAAATCTACTTACTTTGAAATCGAAAATAAATTTTACCACAAATAATAATTAAATTATCCATTTTAAAAATTGGGAAACTTCAAGTATTGCAACTATTTTAATTTTAATCATATATTGGTATATAAATAACTTAATGGCAATGGCAGGTGGAGATTAGCTGTTTTTTATTTATTTAACCATACAGTATGCTTGTGCAAATCTTGGGTATACTTTTTTGTAAAATATATTCATGTCATTTGCAAATAGAATAATTAATAATAAGCCTCTACTACAGCTACAGCTTGAAAAAAGCCATGTGTAGGTTTATACCAGATACTATTAGAATATATTGCGTGTTATCTTTATCAAATATACTACTGAAGTGTTCAGCAAAGAAATATACATATTGTTAACGGATAACTAGACTTTTAACTTTTGGATTTCATAAACGATGACGCCATTATAATGGCTCTTAAGTTTGAATTACAGTTCATATAAAATAGGCTCTTAATTATTGATAAGTTTTATTATTTATTAATAATACAATTATTGGTATGATAAAAATATGAACACATGATAAGTTGCGCACCTGCGCAACTTATCATGTGTTCATATTTAACAAGCCATGAAACAGCGATACATACGCAACAAAAAAATTACAAAATTTGTATAATTTTGTTAAACATACATTGATTTGAATAAATAAAAAAATAAATGATTACGAAAGATAAAACAAATAGTAGTTAAATTATTTAATAATATGAGTGTATCAGTCAGTCTTCATGGCTTGTAATATACAATAGTGTTGGTTTTGCTTTCAGAAATATTTCATTAAAGATTCAGTCGAAATTACGATGGTCCTGGTAATACCCAAGATTTTAATCCACTGAATGTATCCAATAATGATCTTAAGCTTATTTATTGTCGCATATAGTATTGATCTTTAAATATAAATATTGAGAATTTGTTTGTTACATTCATTGATGTAATTACACAATTTTCGAATAGTGTAATAGAAGGTGATATCAATATTAATTTTCTTTTAAAGGATAATTTAACAATCCAAAAAATTGTAAAGAATATCCAACCAAACAGCCTAATTTTGTATATATATATATATATATATATATATATATATATATATATATATATATATATATATATATAAATATATATATATATATATATATATATATATATATATATATATATATATATATAAATATCGAGTAATAACTGACCTATATGATTTAATATAAAAATTATTTTTAAGTAACTTTTCGTTATCAGATCATAACGATATTTTGCTTAGATTATACATAAAAAATGTAACATCTTTTAAGGAACTAGTAAGATGTGTGAACATCATTATTATCGAAAATAGCTTTACAGTGTGAAATAAAAAAATTAAAAGGTTGCCTACCTTTTATTTATCCATGCGGGTAAATAAGAAAATAATAATCCTTATAAAGCACAATGGAATAACTACAAGACAGCTATTTTTTTATTTATTTACCATTAATATGTTTAAAACATAGTTTGTATACTGTAATTATGAAAAAGCAAAATAAACATAAGCCAAACGAATTAAGTACTTTACATATTACCACCTCGCCTCGACTTTTTTATATTCCAAAAATACGAAGCCTATTGCACTTTCATATTAAAGCATCGCTTCGTTGTTTCATAATTTTGCATATGTCAAATATATTTTAGTTTTATTTGTGAAGTTAAGTAGTGAAGCTAAAAGTTTTTGACGTTAATTAATAAATAATTATAAATAAATACATTGCAATTCTTAAAAGAAGTAATAATAATTTTTATTTATTTCTTTACATACATACGCTTTGTGCGACTTTGAATTGTTGAAGTCAAATGTGGAACGCAGTGCGTACTCTTCGTAACTAACTTCATTGCATTATATTTTTATTATTCAAAATTATCAATTAAAATTTAATTAGTTAATAACTATTTTGATCAATTTCTATTAAATTAAATATTTTCAATCGAATAAATCTAATTTAAAAAGTTAACAACTTTAAATAAAAAAAAATTATTTTCGCAGCGCAAAGCCGAGACGGTAATATGTAAAAGTACTTTAATATAATATAGTTTTTCTTAAATTACTTTCTTGATAAATTAAAATCAAACTGAGAAAACTTAACATTTTAAAAACAGAATTTAAAGCAAATAACAAAGTATATCTCCAAGTCACGCACTTTCGAGAGATTGCATTTGAGAGTTCAGCTGCGTGTCTACTTCGTACAACATTCTAGCTTCCTGCACAAAAGCTACTATTAATTTCGTATTTTTTAAAGTGATGAAAGTACAACATGAAGATAAACTTTATAATAAGGGCCATAAATTAATCAATTTTTGAAGTGAAACTTCCTTTTTTTGCGCGGTAGTTAAAATTTAGTATGGTATTAAAAAATTAAAAACAAAATTGTGTTACGAAATTGCGTTACGAAAATACAAAGCCTCTTTTATATGTGATTTTAAATGTTTCTAATATCACACGAAATCGAAAATTTTATATAGCTAATTTTATCAATAGCAGAAACGGTTTATCAATATTCACTTTTAATTGTCAAAGTCTCAGAGCTCATCCTAATGATCTAAATGATTTAATTGTAAAAAATTCAAATGTGTTAGTTTTATCAGAAACTTGGGTAGCCGATGAAGATGAACAATCAGTTCCTAATTTCAACTGCATCGTAAAATATAAACGGCGAAATACTAGACCAGGAGGAGTAGGAATATTTCATAATTGTGATGATATTGCCAATAATTTAACTTCATCCTTAGATTTTTCAACTATTCATTCTAATATCCATGGTTCAATAGCATCGACAGTTGGCGACTTATATATGGCTCAATGTAAATGGCAAACGGGCAAAATATTATAATTGTAGCTTTGTATATTTCTCCTAATCAAAAGTTAAATGATATTATTGGATTTATTCACCACTCTTTATTACCGTATACGATAGAAGGTGCCGCTTTACATAGGAACGATAATGATGAAATAGCTATAATTTTAAGTGGTGAATTCAATATCAATTTTGCATTAGACAAATCCGTAACTGAGTTTTAAAAAAATAATTTAAATTTATGTATGCAAAATAATCCACAAATTTCAACCACAAAATCAAATCCAACGATTGACGCGGTTTTCACAATGTTTTTAGAGCATGTTCAATGTAAAACATATATTTCATATTTTAGTCAAACCTTTAATTACATTAATGATTTTAATAATAATAATAATAATAATAAAATACTGTTTGTAAATGAATATATTAAAATATTTTTATTAATTTGAAACAAAAAACATTTTCTTTAGCTCATAAATCATATATCATATTTATTGTAAAACATTAAATAAATAAGAAAATTATATACATATAGCCTAAAGAAGTTTCACATCTAACGCTTGTACATTAATACACGCATCATTTTTTTTTTTATAGTTTTCAATTTTGTGATAATCAAACTACTTAACTGTTAGGTATTAAACAATTCTTGATTTGTGGAACTGTCTTTACGACCTTGCTCGATCAGTACTGTGAAGCTAACCTACATACTGGGTAATGTAAAATGATCGCGAGTTGCCTTATCTACAAGATATATAATAATAGTTAATAGAAATGTTAAACTCTCCTTTGCAATTTATTTAAAATATTGTCGTATGAAGATTTACTCCTCTATCGGAAGGAAACGCACATTTGTGTCACTCTAGATTGTGTGAAGCAGACAATTATGCTTATTAGTTGTCATTTATAAATAAAGGAATTAAACACGGTTAAATAAGTATGAGAAATTGGAAATGAAATTCGGGAGAAGTATGCGCATGATATATACCTGTATGCTATATAGGCATGTCAAATCAATATTTATTCAAATTATTTATGATGTTATGGGATATAACAGACAATTGCTTTGGTGAATTTATCGGTCGGAAATCAATTGTTGGTGACTGAAACATTCCTATTGTATTAGTATCATCCTAACTTGGGAAAATTAAATGTTGGTTTAGCTAATGAATAATTCTACAACGTGACTAGGTTTTCATTCCTTTTATGATTGATTCAAAATAACCGGAAATTTTTTGGTATCATGCAATGTATATATATATATATATATATATATATATATATATATATATATATATATATATAAATATATATATATATATATATATATATATATATATATATATATATATATATATATATATATATATATATATATATATATATATATTATATAGGTACATATATACAATATTGTTGAATGATCATAGTAATAGTCGGTTAACAGGCTACTGCTGGGCTATAGGGCATCAAAAATCCATCGGGTGCATTTCTGAGATTATAGTAAAAGTGTATTTGTTTACACTGTTACTTTTTCATAAAATAACATATTTTTATAATTTATAACATAGATATTATCAGGTGCCACCAAACAGCTATTTGACTGTATATAGTGGGATCAAAAGTTTAAAAAGGTGATTCACTTTAACGAGGGAACTACGAGCTTGTCATGTTAATCTTATGATGATGTTAGGTTTGGTCTTCTTTCCATTTTACCAAAATTAATATCTAAAATATATTTTAAACACGCAGTTATTATAGAACTTATTGATGTGTCTATTAGTATCCAAAATCATAGTGTGACTAATGGACATACAGCTAACAATAGTTCAAGCATTTGGTTATGTTTTAAAGGAACAAATTTATAGAAACATATTTTCTTGGCGGTTCTTAGGTTAGCGGCAAAAATACGTATACTCAGCACAGTTAAGTTCCAAATAAATAAAACTAATTAAACTAATTAAATAAATTAGTTGGTAAAAAGCTTCATTTATTTATACTATGTGGCTTATGTCTAAACACATAGCGGACAGTAGTCTTGGTACTTATGTACAACTTTAATTCTTAGTTTGTGTTGCCACTGTCATTGACAGTTCTGTTGTACAAGTTTTGCAATTATTATGACTGAATTTTTTTAATTAAAAATATTTGAAGAAAAGCTCAATGGGGTTAACTTATTGATAAATGGTTTTAAAAATTCACTTACAAATTAGAGTAGTCAGCACAATCGTAGTTTTTAACGGGAACTAAGTTTATTTGTAAAAAGCTTCAATTTGCTAATGCTGTGTGCCTTAATCGACTTTTCAAACTAAACTTTTCAAATTGTTTCAAAGCTTCCGCTATTGCCTCATAGGTGGTAGCTGAAAAGTATTTCGATGTAACTTTTCGGTGATTTTTAACAAAAAATATAAAATAACTATAATATTTTTAAACTATAAATAACCTATAATACTTTTCGGTTTAGTTCAGCTTCAAGTTGAGGCACAGTAAATGACTTTTGTGGTAGTTACATCTATCTAGATATAGCATGAACTAACTCGTTATAATTTAATTTAGTTAGTTTAGTCACACAGTATGGTGGTTTTGGTTTAGATCATTTATATGTATTCTCTATAATCATATTACTATTAACTAAAATCACTAATTACAAATTTAACAACATTGACGTACTTTGTGCTAGATTTTTTCTAGAGCCCCAGGTTTGAAGTAATCAATAAACCTAAACATAAACTATAATATTTGGCAAAAAATCGAACCTACTTATGCAAGCCAGATATATAAGCAGGTCTGTACTTCTATTATGAATTAACATCCGATAATGTGGAGAACTATATACTTTGCAAACGATACCAAATTGGCTAGCACAATATTTCCTTGTTTAGGTCCTAACAACTTTCGGACAACGAAAGTAAGGCCGTTCTCTGATAAGACAACAAAGTATACTGATACGATTTCGAAACCAGTAGAGTCTGATTGGCAATACGATACCGGCTAGCAGTAGCCCGTAAGAACCGAATTTTCTAATATGTAGTAAGTTCATTTTCCTTGTGTAAATTGATAAATCGATTACAGCACCAACCATAATTTATCACTGACGATACAAAGTTGTAAAAAAAATTACTTTGTGGATTGACA
Organism: Tipula confusa; assembly: GCA_963556175.1. Lineage (NCBI taxonomy): Eukaryota > Metazoa > Arthropoda > Insecta > Diptera > Tipulidae > Tipula > Tipula confusa. The sequence continues at coordinate 996,704 of OY744475.1, forward strand.
ATAGTGTGGTCTTATCGATATCGTATCGTATTTCCTTTGTTATATTTTTAATTAATAATTAATTTAAAAATCTATATTATCCATATTTACGAGTCGTCCCTCATTAATATTATCACATGTCAATAAACGATACCGCATATTACCCACTACCGCATATTACCCGTATAATAGTCGCACTGGCACAACTACGAGCATATGTTGTGTAAATAATTTATTTGTTACAGCATTTTGTGACGCTTTAAATAATTAAATAACATCATTTTTAAAATTTAAATTATAATTTTTAAGCTTTTTAATTAAGTTTACTGACATTTTTTTTTTTTACTATTCGAACAATTGAAAATAAAATTTATATAACTATCTCTAATTTATTATTAAAGTTTAATTAAAAAATTGTATATAGCTACGCAAAATGTCAAATCAAAATTTATTAGGGTTGATATTTTACTATTGGAAAATTTGGAAGGATTCGTAAATATGATATCGAATCGAAAGGGAAAATAATTGTACATAATTATCTTTTTTATTGTTTCATATACATTTCAAATCCAATCAGTTACTATTCAAATTTATAAATTCATAAAATTGATTAAATTACAAATCGATATTTTCGATATTCGAAATATTATTTGCATTAAATCGCTCGAATTTTTTACCTTATGCGTATATTACTCGTAATGTAAAGTTGCTGTAAAAAATTTAATTATTTCGTTCTTCTCGTTCCTGCTTGCTAATCTAATTTTAATTTTTTTGAAGTATGTACATATTTTAAAATAACATTTTTAGTCGGAAATGAATAACAATACTTATAACGATAATATAATAATTAAAAATACATTTACAGGGTGATCCAATTAATAAATTAAAACCAAAATAAAACAGTTTTTATGTTTTATATTATTTTAATTTATTAAATATGTATAATATGTACGATAGATTCATTAGAACACGAAAAAGTAAAAAAATATGCAAAAACATTATGAATGCATCCATCAGAAGCCAACAAATTTTATTTTGTGGAATGATTCAATTATACACTCGAATTATGCGCTACGCTGTATATACGGCTATATTTATATACTCATATCTCTATTTTATAAAATATATATTATAAATTGTAATTAATTGGATCTCATCAATTTGCAATAAAAATATTTTTATGTTGCTCATTTCACGTTTACACATAAAATGTATTCGATATACATATTCGCTATATATCGTCACCCCAGAATATAAGTGCGCATGCATTTGATTTTTGTCACTTTTGATATTTTGTTATTTTTACGCTAAAGTACAATATTTTAAATCAAAACACAAAAACTTGACTAAATACATAATTGTAATTTACCGGTAATTCGGTAAATTTTTCACACTAAAATCAATTGAACCAAATAATTTATTATTTATTAATTTAATTATTTAGTTTAAATTGATTTTAATATTTATTTAATAATAATTTAACTAAATATTTGTTATGCCATCTACTGTTGAGAATATTAGTAGAATATTCAACATTAAGCAAAAAATATTCAAGTAAAAGCTGATGCTGCTTTAAAATATATGCTCGTCGAATTGGTATCTCAAAATACGCCACTAAGCAAAAAACTACATTCTGAAATAACATATAGAATTTACCAACCGCGAACGGAATATTCTGATGTTTTACAATATGTACACCATCCCACTGAGTACTATACAACATGAGCGAGAAATATCTTAAAGAAATGTTTAATAAAATAAGTAAATTTAATATAGTAAAACTTATATTGTTGCACTTAATGGGCCTATCAATGACTATAAAAACTCGGGTGACCCCGTGGTCAACAGATTTAGATCAAAATGATCTGTCAAATTATGAATCCACTGTACAAGAACAAAAACCTTTTTCAATGAAAGAACAACAACACTTGGTGTTGTTCAAATATTTACTAGTAATCAAACAAACAAATGTCTCATCTAAAAGATCTTTCTAGCTATCGCCTAAAAAGTCACAAAAAATCGATTAAGTCTTAACGACATTACATCAAATACCATCGTCGTTTTACGGCGCTTTTTTAATAGAAATTTAAGATGAAAGATTTAAAGGGAACGGCTTCAATTAAATTACTTTTTAACCGTTAATTATGCGATACTGAACAATTGAATATAATGAATTAAAATTTTTGTTATATAACAATAGATTTTTGAAAATTCCATACAGTGAAACAAACAAACAAATTTTAGATTTCAAAATTTTTTTTTTTAGATTTCAAAATTCCATACAGTGAAACAAACAAACAAATTTTTAATAAAAAATACAAAAAAAAATACTCGTTTTTACCGATTAACCATGTTTTTTCTAATTATTACCGTTTACTGGTTAATAAAATTTTCTTAATTTGCATGACCTAATGGATAACGACCTAGTAAGCGATATTTTCATCTGAACCTAATGAATTGTTATGAAACAAGCTAATTACCATTAACATATTATTTTTTGAAATCATTATAGATAAACCATTTGAATTCTATTCTATATCGTTCGATATACTGGAATGAACAAAAAACACACAAAAGTGTTTTGATATTTGTCTATAATCTCGACATGTTTCTTTTTATATTTTCTGTGATAACAGTAAACATTTTTTTTGCTTTTGGTGAACACGTTCGTCTTCCGAATATACACATTTTTAGGAATGTATGTTTAGGTACGCAATCTTTAAGTAGAATAGCATCTCACTATAGTACATTTTATGCGAATACTATTAAGCTTATTTTACCCCCGCCCCAAGCTAGAAATGCTGTGAAATCTTATATATTTCACAATTTTAATGCCTAGCACATTTTTTGAATTAGTTTTGTGAAATGTACTGAAAGCTTATCATGCCTAATTTCTGAGGAAAAATGAAAATTTGCAATATAATTATAAAAATAAATTATAAGATGATGTCAATTATCATAAGTAACGGTAGTAATTATCTACTGATCGTTAAAGTTAATTTAGTCGACGTGCTGGAAAATAATTTAATTTTGTTATTTTACACCCTCTTTAAGATATGTTTAAGATATTTATCTGGATATTCGTATTGTGAAATAATTTTAGTATCTACCGTCTATATATATATATATATATATATATATATATATATATATATATATATATATATATATATATATATATATATATATATATATATACATTAATCTAACAATAATCAACAAGAACTGACACACTATTATAGGATTTGCAATGTTAAAACTCTCGCCACAGCACTGGCGCCACTTGTTATTTTAAAATTTTTAATAAGAACTGCCTTTATAGATAGATATCATTAAAATTTTCTCTAATCTATTTTTGACAAGATGAACCTTAAAATTTTAAGTGATTGGCTCACTAACCGCAATTAGTTACTAAACCACAGATAATATTTAATTTGTTAATCCGAACTAAACGCACTTCAGCTTATCTCCTATAGTTTTATTTTTGATGCTAATTTAGATTTTGATTTGGACAATAATTTACAAATTTTACACAATATTGTTACTCCATTGCAGTTATTTCTAAACCATAGCACTATTTTCTTAAATCTATTAAAATCGTACAACAGCTCCATATAATCTGACAACCTTATACGATACAAAATATTGGACAATTGGACATAGCGGTTTTCATAAAAAAATGAAAATGCCACCCAAATGTATAATAGTGAAGAAACATAATATGTTTGTGACTATTTTCAATTCATAGTACTATTCTATTCTATTCTATTCCATTCATAGAAAAATACTATGTTCCCATTACTATTGTTCGATAATCAATTGGGTCGACTGTAAAAAGAGTTTTATTTTAAAAGTCTTGATTAAACAAGAGGTACTATTAGGTATAAGTAGCTTATTCAAATTAGTTAATAATCCCTTACAAATACAGAAGAAATAACAAGTAGAAAACAATCCTAATCGAATTCTATATATTTATTTAGTACATACTGATGCTATAGTGGAGATGGATTGGGCCCAGTATTATACCAAGAACAAGGAGGCAATATATTTTTAAACCAGTGATGTCTTGTAGTCGAGTTGATATATTGTTAAATAGAACCTCTGGCGATGATAACTAGCTTGTAACAAAAAAAACAGAGTTTAACAAATGGGCAAGCATTTAGTAATTTAAACCAACTGTTATAACAGTTTCTAAAAGTATCGAAGTTTTACTTTAAGATAAAATACATAAAAACGAAAGCTACAGACAACCCTTCTTTATTACAAGCCGTCTTGTAACTTTCAAAGACACAGATAAACAAAACCTTTATACACAATTGAGTGTATTGGTGCTTTGAAAATACATACAAAAAAATGTATAATTTTCTCATTCCTACTACCACTATTTAACATTTTTATCTGTAAGTTACGCACTCTATTTAATGTGTATGGATAGTTGAGAATTTTTCGTCTCTTTTTTTGTTATTTGTGTTTTGTATACGAAAGAGATAAAATCAATTTTGCCTTTTAAATTTTACTCTCTTTTGTTTTATAGTATGGAAATGTTTATTTTATTTTACACTGTATTCTAAATCATATATCGACACGTTTTTAACTTACAATACATTCTCATGTGTATATGATTATATAGCATCAGTATGCAATGAATACGGCTTATAGTAAAGAGGGTTTTGACTACAGATTATAGCTACATAGCTATGTATGCAAAATATTGATGGAAATTGTACGTGCTAGAGGTGATAATAAAGTGAAGTGGTAAGAGACTACATTAAATAGGTTTTATTGGAAGCTCCAAAGAGTGTAATAGTTGAAGAAACGTTAATAAAATTCATTACGAATGAAAGTACAGCGTTTAGGTCGAATAATATTTATATTTATTTTTTTAGAAGTAGTTTAATCCAACAAGTTTTGGTAAAACTAGCAGTTGTTCGAAAGCCAATTGGCAAACGGTAGAGAACGTAAATAGCCAGCTTTGAGTTCATAAGGGAAGAAGATTATGTAATTAATATAAAGGTATGGTGACCCTAAGAAGCCGCTATAGGTAAATATAAAGGGCCCTATATGAAGTTGCTAAGAATAACAAAAATTGTTGTTATTATGGTAATCGTTATGCTATTGACAGATTGTAAACTAGTTAGTAGATAATGATCCGTATACAACAACTCGCTAAATAATGGTGACTATTTTACATGCAGTTATTGTGAAGGTAGTAGAGCATTTTACCCATAGTACAATTGGTAATCTAACAAGCTAATTTGAACAATCTCATAAACTAATGTTTATCAATGCCAGTACGACCACATTAACATCATTGGAGACAGATTCTTTAATGTTGCATTAAAAAAGAAATCATTGATCGTCACGGCGATAGGATTGCTCTATCTTAAGTAATTTAAGACTTTGTAACTTTGTAAAAGCAGTGAATAGAATTGGTATTTCTCATAAAAGGGTTAATTCAATTGATTTGTAAGGTTTATATAAGTTTTTTAAAATTTAATTTATATTAATTTTATATTACTATAATTTTATTATATTATTATTTATAAATTAATGTATTATTATATTTTTACATTTGTTATATTTATATAAAATCTTATATATAATAATTTCGGTGTTGTTGTGTCAAGTAAAGTGAATATAAATAAGATTTTCAAGCAAATACATCAAGTATTTGATCCATAATTTTAAATTATTCTTAAATATTTTATAGTTTTGTTATTGTGTTTTGGTTTATGTTATGTATAGTTAAGGTATATTTATGTATACATAATGAAAAACCCATTAGTATTTTGGAGGGGATAAAAATAATAAAATTCCTTTAGATATATTTTTAAGAGGATTCTAGAAGTATCCGCGGATAGAGCAACAAGTAAAGAAAATATTATTATTCAAATTATTCTAATTATTTAGTTTTTTAATTTATTTAAAAACCTGACTACACATTGTTGTGCTATTATATTATTATATTTTTATTTTTAATATTTTTCTATTTTCATATTTTCGTTTTATTGTATAGGGTTACCCAATAAGAAGTTTCATTTTGAATAGTCTGCTATTTGGCCAGATGTCAATTTTGAAGCTGTTATCTTTTGACATTTGACAAGTAAAAACTACGCCATTACTAAAAATGGTACGATACACGCTTCAACAACGAATTGAAATTGTTAAAATTCATATTCAAATGGTGAAAATTTTGCAGCCACCGTTCGCAAAACTAAAGCATTTTTTGGTCGTCATGAAGCACCTTCTCTGTTTCAACAAAACAATCGCAATTTTGCAAGAAAAGTTTCCTGACCGTGTCATTTCTCGAAGAGGTGATCACAATTGGCCACCGAGATGTTGTGATTAAACACCTGTAAACTTTTTTCTTTGAGGCCACGTTAAAGATAAGGCCAAAGCTCCACAATCGATTCAAGACCTTAAAGATGGATTTCGTGAAGTTATCGAGGACATACAAATGTAAGAGATAAGATAAGAGATGACAGAATACACAGCAGATCAGTAAAATATTGTCTTTTGCGCTAAAAGTAGTTTGAATATTGGCCACCGGGAAACCGGACAGATACTGATCATTACTGACATACCTTTCCTTTCCCTAACCCACTACCTAAGTCCTGAGATTTATTTTTTAAAAATTAAAATTTCAAGTACATATACATAAATATTTATACAATCAAATATTTTACAAATGAAATTGACTGCTTTAGCGCAACTGTCAAATACTTTTTATAATATTAGGCCATTTTAGTTTTATTGTAATTATGTTTCCTGTTTATAAATTGAAGTCTTTATTTTAGGGGACCATTGCATATTTAGGACCATTACATAAATACCACTAAAATATTTCATATTTTAACGGACGTTTGGCTATCGGACTTAAATTTTACATAGTTCTTCAGTGGCTAATATGTTTCCTTTGCTGCTCATCACAACTCATTAAGCACAAACAAAATTGTTAATACCAATATTGAAATACTTTGGTTTATTTTTTTTTTTTTTTTTAATTAAAAAGTCTTGGTCAAGATAAAGTCATACTTGCAGAAACGAAGTTCATTTAATGTTCTGGTTCCGTAAATAAACAAAACTGTCGTTTAGGATACTTATCTTCTTTTATCTACAGTTTCCAATGGAATTTATATCAATAATAATTTTTCAATTTGCTAAAATTTAATACAATATGTGTATACCGTATATAATTCTATTACCAATATGTGTATAGTATATTACATTTAACCAGCGGGGAAAAAAGCAAATATTCACTTATACATTATATATTATTTATTCATGAGCTTAAGCAATATGTAACACATAAAATTCCCTAAGGAAATGTTTGTCATATATAAAATTTTCATTTCTTATAAAATATGAGTTCTTAAATTAATAAAAGTTAAATTTAAGCATTGACAAAATATTACAAAATAGGGAAATTTCAAAGAAATTTTAGTTTTAATAAATCCACCCACCCCACCCCACATATCATTATGTTCATAATGATAAATCTTTGAGTTATTCAAACTTTGGTGACATTTTGTGATAATGAACTGCTTGAATCGTTTACATAGAGAGTAATTTTCAAGGCAGTGAAAATTAATTATACATAAAGCTTTATTCAATTACTACTCCTTCAATTATTAGGTCATAATTGAAAATATGCTAATGTTTATGTATTAAAGTAGGAATCTCCTAAACAAATTTAATGTTACGTGACTTAAAAGATTCGTAGTCGTACATATAATAAATATACATATAAACCAAAAGCATAATGATTATTGACTTGGTTCGTTATTTACATTATTTTTCGAAATTTAATTACAAAAAAGGGTCTCATCGTTAATTGAAAAATATAAAACAAAATATGTTGTAAAATTATAAAAGTAACATCTTCTGATAAAATATGTGCATGAATATGTATGTATAAATTAAAGCTTATTGTGATTTGATGGCAGATCGTTACATTTGTATTAGAAATACGGTTAAATATTAGAACAAGTTAAAATAAAATTTACGTTTGACCTTTAAAAAAATGTGTCCCACGTGAAAATTGTATTTCCTCCCTCATCACTTCTCAATGCTGTAAGTTAATTCCAGAATAATACAAAACAAAAGAAAATTGAATTCCTTTTATATGAAAAATTAATAAAAATATACAATAATATATACAAAAATGAAAATGGAAAGAAAAGTAAATAGCTTTGGAAAAATGATAGCATCCTAATAACATCCTTTCTCTATATACCGAAATTTATACCTTCATATGTACGGAAAGGGTGTGGTTCTGTTATAATACTCCAAAAACAGTTCAACGTAAAATAAAAAAAAATTATATTGTGCATAAAGCTTTTAATTTTTAATAGAGCTTTTACTTTATTAAACCTCAAACAAACCTAAATACGCGTATAAATAACATAAAACATATTAAAACTAACTAAATTTTTCCGTCATATATATATATATATATATATATATATATATATATATATATATATATATATATGTATATATATATATATATATATATATATATATATATTTATATATATTTATATACATATATATATATATATATATATATATATATATATATATATATATATATATATATATATATATATTTATATATATATATATATGTATGTTTGAAAATTGGATACATATGTATATGTAATAATAATAAAAAAATGCGTTTTTGCAGGCCATTGCTTGTCCGTCAGACTCCATTGGTTTCGATCAAGAGCTTGCTCTTCATATTGATCTAGACAACGCGAAGAAGACAAGTCATTTTCTACCCCCGAGGAGCATCCGACAGCCACCTCTCCGACTGTTTCCCTTCACACATACAATTTCTTCTGCCAGGGAGTGATTTTCTCCAATATTATGTAAGATAATAATTTGTCCGTTGCGGATAGTAGAGCTATGTTTTTCCGCGATAGTTTTTTGGATTTGGAACGATCTTCTTTCTTGAGAGTACAACTTTCAAAAACAGCATTTGACACTTGTTATACTTTTAGTAAATCAAAGAAATGCTCCTTTCAAGACTCAAGTAATCATCGATTGTAACATAAAAGTTCCCATTTCGGTCCCGAATAACAACATAAATAGGCCTGAAGATGTGGTGCAGTCCGATGACTGTTTTTTCTTGCGACTGTAAATCATATTTCACTTCTCTAGTGTCTTTATTTTGTTGCTTGAAAGCAAGACGACACTCCTTATCAAATCAATCATTCTTGGGTATAACTGCTATCATACTAAAGTCGTCCGGGCAGCACTAACAACCGAAATTTGCAATACGTCCAAATAACTAGTGCTAATAAAATTTCTATAATGTGCTTTTTTATCTTCGTTTTTCAGACTTTCACATAGTTAAAACGTAACGTTTGTTTTCCTGTGATCTTGTACGAAAATTGCCAAGTTAGTTTTGCAGTGACCAATTAATGATCTCTGCCTACAAATGTGGCAGCTGACTGATAAGGCTACATATCTTGGAGACTCGACACCTTCCTTTAGAAACTAACACGATATCTTACGAAGCTGTATTCATGTTTGCAATTAGATATTTTTAAGATAAAAGAATATATGCAGACCATAATGAGATTGCATGCGCGATCGCAAAGTACATCATCATTTCGCGGTTATCGTTTGTTCAAATTGTATTGGAAATGGAATCTATTTTTTCACATAAATCAGTCTGACTTTTGATAGCTCTAGCATTTAAGTCATCAATTAATATTCTGACGTCGTGTTTCGGTATGTTTCCCCTTTTAGATCATCCAAATTGTTGTAAAACCTATGGGTATCAGTAGACGCATGAATACGGATGTTTGACAGGTTGGTTATAATCGTATTCGTAAAACTAGCTTCCACATACGATTATCAACTGCTTCAAAGTACAAACAGCTTTTTGGATTTTGTCCCAAATCCAACACCAAGATTGCCGAAATTATCTCCACTGTAGTGCAACTTAAAAAACTGCGACATATACTCTCTACTTTTGGCCATCAAATTTTTTGGAGAGCAAAGAGTTCCAAGCGATACTCTTTCATGGCTTATATATAGTACCATCAAACGCGACTTGTTTTCACAGCGACCTGCCAATTAATTACTACCAACCCTTTTACGAGGCATGGGAGTGCCGCCCGACCACAGTGGCCTATATATATATATATATATATATATATATATATATATATATATATATATATATATATATATATATATATATATATATATATATATATATATATATATATATATATATATATATATATATATATATATATATATAATTGTATACATAAAATACGACTAAATTGGACTAATTATTAAACAAAAATAAAATTAATGGAAGTTATTGGAAAATGAGTAGCAATTAAAACATTTTTCAAACAAAAAACATAATAATACATAAATTGGAAAATTAAAATTTAATTTTGTTTGTTTATTTTACCGTACTAAGCTTCCGAGTTTATTTGTGGACTGTATATATGTATCGGACAAATGAGTCACAATAATTATCTAAAAATTCGACTGGTACATCAATTAATTGTTTACAATGAAATCGTGTAATAAGTACCTAACCTAGGTAGGTTACAAACGGTGCTACTAAAATTAAGAGAAGGTTTCCAATTAGATTAATTAGAATTGTGTAATATACGCGGCTTCGGATGTAGATTGGTTGGGGTCAAGAAGGTTTCGAAAAAATACTACGTAAATGTTTTGGCAATATGTTGGAAAATTGTATATCACTACTTATGCAGTTTTCCGCTTAGTCGCGGAGGCATAAATATAGTTTATTTGAATGTTGTGCTTGTCTTAATAAATTTTGTTATTGTTCATTGGTCAAGCAGCACAGGGTTGTGTACCTTGTGGGTTATTTTCCATAGAGCTTGAAAAGTAGTTATTGTTATTGTTGGCTACTGTAAGAGAATAATTAATCAAATGTTTGTTTTAAAGTTCTATTCATTTACATGTGTGGGTGTCCAATATTGGTTTAGTTTGGACCAAATTAGAAATGAAGGAAACTGAATAAATTACCAGAAGGGGTAAATATATTAATAAGTATAGTTGCTTCTAATTTTAGTTTTTAGTCTATAGGTAGGTCAAATGTTATTTAATTATTGCAACATTTTATTCAGCAAACTAATGCATATCAGAAGAAATTTCTCTTATAGAGAATTTTAATCAAAAAATTTGTAAAAATGTTTAGACAGCTGAATAGCCTAATTATGAATAAACGGTGCAAGTAATTAATTTAGCCCTACCGTTATAATCGTAAAAAACTGGTTGAATAATTAAGAACTTGATGATACTTGTGCAAACTCAACTGAAAAGGCGGAGAGGTTGTGATTCTCGGACGGAAAATTAGCCCGGAATTGCAGGAGATTGCAAATAGGTTTGATATAGATCAGCTAAAACAGTAAACAATATAATTTAAGGGTTATTGATTTTAATTTTCAATTGATGATTGATTTTATAAAGTAACTGAGGCCAAGTAATAAATTGATAAGCGGTATATATATGAAACATTTTTCAACGCACAACTCGAGTTGACGAATATCTTCTCTATCCGTGATGATTTACAAGATGTACTGGACAGATAAAAACACTTAAAAAAGTTATTTTATAACTAACGGCAAAAAATAATTTGGACAATTTCAATTAATTTGGCCTTCGGAAGAATTTCGAGATTGCGCTTGGCCGTAATTCCGTGAAACCTTCCGTGTGAAGGAATTTATAATTTTGGTGAAAATCTTCCGTTAGTCTGGATAAATTCAAGAATGAATTAAAAATAAATTTCAAATTTAGTCGACCTCGATTTCATATTTCAACATGACAATGGTGAAAAAAGCACTAAGGTTTGTGTTTGGTCATTATACAGTCCGGACCTCAATCCAATGCAAAACTTATGGAGAATTCTGGTAAGAGAAGTTTACAAGAATGGTAAGCAGTAATTAGTAGTATCAATAAATTTTGGAACTAACAAATAAATTCTGGAACCTTGGGAGGAAATTGGACCTAAGCGTTTGGTGAGTCTTAGACCACCGTGTTGTGGAAAATTATTAGACACAAAATAAAAAAAAGCTCTTTATTGTCAATCTCAAAAAGGATATATAGGCATTTAAACGATTTTAAGTCTTAATATCAATGCTGAACTTTAAGGTACAAATAAATAACAGTGTTTCTGGATACTCACAATAGCGTATAATGACTAGAAGTACTACTAGAAGAAATCTACAAAAACCACAGATGTGACGCCAAGACATCAGAACCCTAACTAAATAATAAATAACCTTTTATCAACTTGTAAACGATGTCTGAATGAACAATAAGCTCTTATGGTGTTAAACATGCCTTTATTAAACATGGGGAAATATCAATTATTCAAAACAATTTGTGTTTCCCACCGTCAAGTGCTACTTTCATACAACCATCAATGGATTACTTATGGCAACAACCATGCATTATGACCAGTACTAAATCCTAACCAGCTACGGGTTCTATCATTGCAAAATCATTGATACTTTAGTAATATATTTGTCTACTTTAGCATCCCATATACACACTGCTTATGTGAAATACACTATTTGTGAGCTACGAATGTTATTCCTCTGAGAAGAATTTTAATTCCATAGCAACGAAACCAACTGGATTAACCTTAGACGTAATAACATAACTGGTTGTTCTCATAAAAACACTCCGAAACACCCATTAAAATTTGCGAGAAGGACGAGACTACTTTAGCTATTCCAATAAAATTAAAAATTATACCACAAGAAAAATGCCCGATGAAAGAGAAGAAGGACTCTACAGTAAAATAACTACAATATAGAAGCTTCTTCAATTACTGGATAGAGATATGATAAAAATAAAATAAAATTTTGTGATTTCAAGATTTAATATTAAAATTAATTTGTTTATAGGCATCCGCTAGGTAAAATTACTCGTATCATAAAACTAAAGGTAACAATAATGTATTTGAATTGGTTCATCTATAGTTGACATATTAGTTATTGTTTGGCATACAAAATTAATTATATTAATTTTACCTCATATAAATTTAAATGAATTTATGAATGAAATTCTTAAAGACTAATTATCTATAATTTTTCTCAGAGCAATTTTAAAAAAATTATGGTATTTTGCCAGCTTTGAGTATGTATAATAATGTAATCGTAATTTTAGCACGGATTGTTTGACTATTTATTCGTATTTATAGAATTAGATATGAGTATAATAGAGAGACATTTCTGTTTGACTAATTTAATAAAATATGTTTAATAGAAAGCCCGTCATATTTAATGTATACACCATCGAAAATTTTTGATTATAGATACACAATCCAAAGCATGACACATATTAAGTTATTTTCATTTTTGTGACAAAGAAAAACATTCATTTTGTTAAGTATGTTTTGCATTAGAAAAATAACCGTAGAAGATAAGCAAATCTCGCGTAAAACAATATGAAAAGTTTTTGCACCGCGTTACGAAAAATTTCAATTACGTATGTCATTATCACAGCTGTGGGACTTCCATCAACAATGTAATATTATAAAATTTCGATACCATATTAGTTGGAAAATTATTAAGCAATTTATCTTTTCATTCGGGGCTCGGTTAAGGAAAAAATGATTAATTCAAAGGATTTGTTGTTGTTACTTATGTAGACAATTAATGGAATGTGTCTAATGTTTATAATTTACAATATATATATATATATATATATATATATATATATATATATATATATATATATATATATATATATATATATATATATATATAATATATAATTTGTATGACTTACTTATTCTAATTAAAACCATTACTTTGAATTAAAAGGAATTTACCCAGGGAATCATTAATATATTTAGGGTACAATGATTTTTTTATGTAATATATATAAATAAATATATATATATATATATATATATATATATATATATATATATATATATATATATAGATATATATATATACCATAAAAGGAATATTCTAGAAATTCTAAGGAAATTCAACTAACCAACTTTCAAAAATAGTAATCTACTTTTATTTAAAACTTGTGAGGCTTCAATATGTTTAATTTTTTCTAACAACAATATATTGTTCTAAAATACAATATTGTTGGAAAAATTGATGAAAACAATAATATTATCACTCAAAAGAAAAATTTATGTGAAACATATATATATATATATTAGCCCCGCGCAACAAACATTACAAATCACTGATACACATCATATTAAATAACACTAAACTTTATGTATGTATGAAAGGTTAGTACACACATATGATTGAAAATTACTCTAAATTTTTACACTTAGCTAAAAATACGTTTTTTCTTTACTATACGTACGGTGCGTCGGAAAACTCTGTCGGATTTTCTTTCATTATTATTATTCTTTTCTTAAAAATAAAACAAAAATCCATTTTATTTTAAAACCACTTGTTACCAATTAAAAAAAAATCTATGAGTTAGAAAAGAAAATCCATTTTTTTTTAAAGTGTTTAATTCTCACAAAAATATAACTTTTATTTAAATTTGCATGGATATACACTGCAGGATCGGCCAAAACAAACGAAAACAATTCTAGATAATATTATACCCTGGAAATTTTCGAAAATATATGAAAAATTCCTGGTAAATTCGTTACTGAGAAATTGAATCAACATTTTCATCAAAATTGATAAACAGAACCAAACAAGAAAAATACATCCATATAGGTAAATAAATTCGAATACATGCCACCCACATATCGGAAAAATTTCACGGATTCAAATAAATTATTAACAAAAGTATGAAAAAAATATAACTGTCATATAAATTAATGATTTTTTGGTACGTTTGCAGCCATCTATCACAGTTGTGTTGCTTTAATAGTTAATTTAAAAACGAAAAATTTCTTAGCATACAGAAATAAAATCACATCCACATCTAAATAAGCGTCTTTGCATTCTTTGTTTATTAATCATCTGGATAGTTACAATTGTGGAGGGAAATTATACCTGGAAAGTTTATAATATTAGCTCGATTCTAATCAGTACATAAGGAAACCACAGCGTTATACATCGCAACATACAGAATAATGGTAAATGTTGTTATGTTATTATTATGAACCCACACATTATATGCTGGGCAAAATTATGTCTATAAGTACTAATGATTGTAATATTTACTGTAACAGTTTAAATACTTCCATCAATAAAATACGTAGAGTATACATTTGAGTGAAACCCCATTTTGCTTTACAACCTAGTTTTTTCGAAATAAAAAATGTATCTCATTTTAAAAATTGGCGCTACACTGAGAATTTTCAAATACAAAATCAACTTTTATCTCAATTATTTTAAAAATGTTTCAATAATATTTAAAGAATTTTCTAATGTTATTTTATAAAATTTTCTCTACATTCTGAGTGTTTTTTTTTTTTTTTTTTTTTGAATCACATACACAACAGGTGGTAACAATAAATTTGGTAAAATTATTTTCTCCTTTAACTTTCTAAAGCTCTTAAATTTTTTTTATATTAATAAAAAATTAATAGATAATTACATACCGTACAAATATCTGACAACAAAATTAACACGATTATCCCAAGAATATGCCATAATCTTATATTTATTAAAATATATTATTGCAAAAACCACTTAATATGATTTTAATTACTATATAAAATTTTCAATTATGATCGGTGACGTAAAATTAAATTAAATAAAAGTTCACACAAAAAAAAATTTAATCGCACGCACAATTTTTTATTTTATTTTTTAAATTAATTTATATTTATACAAAACACTTTACTGAACGTGTAACCACAAAAATAAATTTACAAAAATTTTTAAGAAAATTCACAAAGTTTTTAAATTAAATTTATTATAAATAAATCGAATATCAAATACGAGACTAATCGCAACCGAAGTTCATCTACAACTGAATATGAAATGAAAAAAGTTTTTCGAAAATACAACAGCACATCAAAAAAAATAAGAAGAAGAAAGAAAATGAGAAAAACGAAAATATATACATGCGAGAGTACGTACCGTTTATATTTTAATGTTGTTTTTGTTATACATAATTTTTTATTTCAAGAGTAAAATGAAAATTATTCGTGTTCCAAAAGTTGAATTTTGTTTTAACACAAATTTTATTTTTCCAATGTGTATGAAGTGCAGTTTCTTGTTTCGGAGCCCATATTTTCTAATTACAGTTTACCCTATACTTGGTTACCCTATACATATGTTCCATTAAACTCATATATCTATCATCAAACATATCTTTCGTCTTAATCTAACCACTGTGAAACATTATCTTCAGTTGCCCATTATTCATCTAGAATCTAGATTATATAACATTTTGAATATACTTAAAATAAAAACGCTCTTCAAAAATGGCCGAGATAAAACATGCCTCGTATAGTGCAAAAATATAATTATTACATCTTCGTAAATTTATTAGTTTATTATTCCATTACGTCTGTGAAACCGCCAAAGCAGTTATAAGGTAACTATAACGGCCACTATACAGTATGCGACAACTATGGTTATATGAGCTGGGAATTAGATGTTGGCCATTTTTAGGTCGTCATATTCGAAGTTAGTTATATCATAGGTACCAAAATATATCCAGGTTTCATTAACTAAAAATATACTTGATAGAGCCCTTCTAGATCGCTTCTCTTTCGAGACCATTCTTAATCACTTAAAAGTGTCCAACCTTTATGAAGGCTTGTTATTCGATTGCAGATGCAAATTGTAATTTAATTTGTGCGCTTATTATTTTTTATAGTTAACGGCAAATATTGGACGAGGAACCGCAGCATGGTAAGCGCAAACATTCTAACCATTCTACTATGACCATTCTTAATTTTCTGATGGAAACCATACCGAAGCACAAAGCCAGAATAGTAGAAGTGATAAGTGGTTACTATATACTGGCATAAACTAGCAACTAACAATTTGGAAAGGATTTTGTGCTATGCGATCCCACAAGATAGGGCGCTCAAAAGTTTGGTTCATCGATATCTTTTTTACCATATCATGAATGGTTTAACCATCTGTCAATGAAGCAGTCCCAAAACAATAATTGTAGCACAACCTGGACAACAATTTAAACTAATTGCTTCCCAACGATAATGTATATCATATTAATTGGCATAGGCTGGAGAGGGAAATTTTATGCAGTAAACTATTTTGACTTATATAAAATGTTTGTTTTATCCTGATTTACTACAAAATCTTGAATGTGAAAATACCGCCCTGTGATTAAATCGAGTGTAAAATGCATTTAAATGTTCTATACTAGAACGACTAGGCCTATTATCAACTAGAAAAGCAATTTTTTTTTTTCATTTTAAAATAACCCGTTACTTGCAGAACACGTTGAGTTGTTTAATTCGTGAAGGCCTTTGTAAATAATGAATAAATTTGTTAAACGGTATTTCGAATATATTGGGTCGTTTTGACGTTTCTACCCACTTATCAATCTTTCAGTAAAATATCAAATAAATAAATTTAATTTTCTGACAGATACCGTTTCTCTTTCTCCCCCTCTCTTTCTTTGCTTGTTTTTATTTCACCTCTTGAGTCACTTTTCATCTTGGCTAATCGACTTCAGTATAATTATACTAAGAATGATAACAACAACTATACAAACGTGCGGTTTTGTATTTTACTCCTTATCAATGCAGTTAATTATGTATCTAACCGTTCATAATTAATTATGACTAAGATTAAGATGGACCACAGAATTGCGATAGCATGATTATTTAATTAAATCACCCTATATCAACACAATAATGTTGTAAAAGTAAATAAGACTGATTTAATGATATTGGAAAGTAAAAAATAAAGTTATGACTTTATACAATTGTAATAAGGCCAACAATAGTCCTAGATAGATTACATTCTTAGACTATAGCACATTTAACTATTATACGGTTCGATTAAGTAACAAAATGTTATTTATGTCAGTTAAATATATAGTATAGCTTGACAACCGCTGCAACCTAATCCACCAACTTTACTTGCTTGGTTAGGTTATATCAATAATTTATTGAAATCGAACTTGAGCAAGAGCTAAATAGATTTAAAATAAATAATTGGCTTTAGTTAAAAGTTATAATTATCAAACTTTGATCATAACGTAAATGACATTATTTTGACATTTGACCAAATAAGCTGTAAGTCATAGAAGTACATCCAGTTGGTTTTTTAACCTTTGCCATTTAGTCCGAACACATAGATATTTCCTTCATATGTCAGAACTTGGGTGAACTGATGGTAAAGGATCAAAGGTTGTTTTTTTTTATGACGAATGAGTAGTTTACTCATTTAGTAATTTACATTGCATATTATTATACATTAATTGGAATTAAGCCTTATTGGATAATCCTAGTATACAATGATTCCTCAGTAGGTTTCTTGCGGTGCTGTTATCTAGGTCACGTTAGGTCCAATGGTTTGGTTCTTTGTAACATTATTGCTAAAGTTATGTTGGCCATCAAACAACGTATACTGTATACACTGATTTACATGGTCATGCAGGCGTTGAAAGTTTTTCCTTGCGTGATAATTGATCTCGTCCGCGACAAACTCCATTTTCAAGTCTCTATGAAGGTTGTCGTTTCTAATGTACCACGGTGCATTTACAATGGATCGTACTATTTTATTTTATTCCTGTTTCAGAATTTGTTTATTTAGCAGAAGCTTTCTATGAATTGAGACCTCGGAGTGTCTCCCTAGAAGCCAATGCATTTTCCTGAATTTGATGTTTAATTCTTCTCTCTTTTTTTAATATATATGTTCCTTCCACCTTAGTTTAGCATCCAAGGTCTTACCTTATTGTTTAGCCGTGTTCACATATGGTACTTTTTGTGAATTGATCATTATTGGTATGTGCTCAACTCTCTGAGTAGTAAAGTTTACACATGTTGATTTAGTTTCATTCATTTTAATACGCCATTTTTTGTCCAATTGCATGTTTTGTTTGTGGCTCTCTGCAGTTTGTTGGTAGAGTCAGTTATATGTTTTGTGCTGACGCTAATAATTGCAAAACAATTGCATCAGTATTGGGCATGTCTCTTGTATATAGAAGATAAGGGATGGGCCCGGGAACACTACCTTGGGGTACCCCTGCTGTTATTCTATTTAGTTCAGAGTATTTATTGTCATACTTTACTTGAAACTGTCTGTCTGTAACATACGATTTTAATAGCTCATACATTTTTTTCGAAATATCCCGATGCAGTTTGAATGCAAGCCCTTAATACCAAATCTTATCAAACGCTTGAGCCACATCTAGGAAAATCCCGGAGCATATTTGTTTGGATTCAAGTGATTTTTCGATTACATTGGTAATTCTATGAACTTCTTCTATAGTGTTTTCCCAATAAGGTTTCTTTCTTCTAGTATTAGTTTCAGTCTTTTACTTTTAAGAATTAACTTTTTGAATAATTTCGATAGCGTTGGAAGCAGAGATATAGGCCTTTTTTCTAAGAAGATTTTTCATATTATGAAGATTTTTCATTCGGCGGTTTGTTTGCTCAGTTTCGATCTGATGAGGAATTGTTAAAAATGAATTATCTTCTCATAAGGCCATGTAGCGTTAGCGAATTATATGAATGAGCACGAAATATCTGATAAATTGTTTATGTTTGTATAAAGCGATGGTCACTACAAAGGACATAAGATAAGTTCCACTTATAAGTCCCACTAATCCCACTTATATCTGAAAATCGATATGTGTTTTCCATGAATTTTCAAAAAAGCTGTGACAATATTACTACATAAAAAAGAGACTCACTCAGTTGGGGTAAAGATATCGTCTGATTTCGCTGCTTCTCTAAACAATTTGACAAATTAATTAAGGAAAGTTTGGTTTCAGACTTGGTAAAAGTAAACTATACTAAAGATGTTATATGAGATGTTACAATTTAATTTTATTCTAGCTGTTAAAGGGTGTTATTTTTTTAGATCACGCCAAATTTATTTACTTAATTTTGTTAAAATTGCCGTACGGGGTTTATACTGTTTGACCGAATTTTAATGGTACCAATTTTAATGTAAAAGTTTTGGGTTAAAGAGTCGAGAGTCATATTCATAGCACCGTATACTTCATGAGTTTGTCATGTACGAAACCTGCAGTTAGAGAAGAAATAATAACAATGCTCCTTTTTTATTTCAGTTGTGTTGCAAGAATTAGCAACACATTATTTATGCTGCTTGTCTCAGAAGACTTTTCAAACTAAACTTTTCGCTATACTTTCACTTCAAGCAATATGTCACTAGCACAGAAGTCTTTGCTGTGTCTTACGTTCGACTAAACTTTTGGAAAATAAAATTTTAAAACTTTATAAAACTTAAATACATTATTATAACAAAAAAGTTATACTGTCCACTAAGTGGGGCAAGTCTTGTTGTTCACGAAAAGTATGCTGACTTTTAAGGCCACCTAAACAAAGTACATAGACGATTAACATTAGTAATTTATGAAAATTATAATTAGATTACAGCATAAGGCTATTATTATGTGATAGCTCTGAAAAATTTCTAAACATCTGTTATGGCTACCCGGATTCCATGTATGACGAGGCCTTATGGAATATCTAATTATATTTTGAAATATCATTCCCACTCTAGCCATTATAATACCGTTTATTAGAATGGGTAATTCACCTGCATTAGAAAATAAGGTAACACAAGTTATTACCATGGCCTCAAGTGATGTCAGGAATGCAGTTGGTGTGATAAATGCACAATGGCGGACAATGTAGCATTTTGGGCTATTGTACACAACAGCATGTTGTGTAATGCACAATATTTGCTTAAACGATACTTTTGAGTGGGGGCCTGCGTAATATATTACACAGAATTATGTATATATATAGAACTTAATTTATAAAATATAATGACCCGGCCATTTTTCCATTTTTTCTTTATTTGATTTTTTTATTTTCTTATACAAACGTCAAAACAAATTTAAAACATCAATTTACATTTCACATTAAAATGAAAGTCTTTAAAAAGTGACCTCGTCGATTGATTTTTCAACTTTCGCCTATTAGACAATAACGGAAGCTTCGAATTTTCAAAAGTTTATGTATGCTGTGTGCCTTAATCGTCTAAACTAACGAAACTACATTACAACAAGTTAGTTTATGCTATATCTAGATATAGATGGAACTACCACAAAACTCACTTACTATGCCTCACTTACTGTGTGTTAGCGGAAGCTTGAACACTTTGAAAAGTTTAGTTTGAAAAGTCGATTGATGTTTTCTGAGGCACACAGTACTAGACGCCTTTGAAATTTGTATTGAAATCATGCCGCTTTCATGAAAAAAATCTGCAGAATTTTTTCAGTAAGATTTCTTCGGCAAAACATGACGGAATTAAATATTGTTTATCTTTTTTAGTAAATTCCGAAAGTGTATACCAACTTAAAATTGAATTTTATTATTTATTACTAAAAAATTACTAAAAAAAGGTAAACAAAATTTAATTCCGTCATGTTTTGCCGAAGAAATATTACTGAAGAATTCTGCAGAATTTTTCTGTGAAAGCGGCTTGATAGTCAAATTTTTTTTCCTGGTAACTATATCACGTAAGTATATATTAGATAGCTTGGCAATCGTCATCGCGGTCATGAATAGCAGAGTAATAGTAGTATAGTATTATTGCATAATTTATTAATCACATATATCAAATCAAATCTATTCTGGTATTCCATAATTAGTAGTTACAAAATTTTTTCTAAGAACATGCTGGAATAATGTTAATCAACTGAATGTCACTAATATGGAAAATAATTGGATTTTTTGTCTTTTTGAAGTAAACTCAATAAATATTTGAATCGCATTCAAAACCATAAGTCCATCAACACAAACGAAAAGAAAGTTAGTCATTGTTTTACGATAACTTTAAAAAGTGTAAACATAATTAATTAATTCTTAATAATTTAATTCTTTTTTAAGACGTAAACAGAATAGTCCCTATTGATTCGGATCATATGAATTTGGATATATTTAAAGTAACAACAAAAGATGAGCCAAATTTGTTTTGGGTGCTGGATCAAATTAGAAAAGATGGAACCATGTTATAGGTTTAAAAGTATTTACAACTAAATTGAACAGAAATGCTCTAGTGCAATAAATTGGTTTAGAATATTAGTACATTCATTCAAATAGTATTAATCAATACACTTTTAGGAAATTGGATGTAAAATTTGCAAATGTTTCAACAAACCATTGAAAATGTGAAAGTTATAATCAGGGAAACTAGATCTACTTAGTTACCAGAAGTTAAATCCATATAATCACTCATAATCTTTCAAGTATGGGCTGCTGATTCTCATGATATGTCGCATAATCCACTTCAGCACGGGTGCCCTTGGCCATAAGAGGGCCTTCGTTTATGTTTTGGCAGTATCTATTATTTTTATATGGATGATATATTTGTGATTATCGTTTTTTTTTTTGCGGATGTGGATGAATAACTAGTTCTAGTTATTCCACAGTGGTTATTCCACCACTAGAATATTATGTTTTTTTTTACAGGTTCCCTCAAAAATAGAGACTAATATTTAGTATAAAACTGTATTACAAAAGGTTTATAAAACCAACTTACATTTTTCGTAAATGATTTCGTGTTAATTAACAATAATTTTTTTACCGAAAAGTTGTGCGGGATTGTATACTTTTTTAAAAATCCCACAAATTTTTCAATTTCAAATATCAAAGGTACACATTTATTAAAAATGTCTTAAAGGTTACAGTTCAAGCTAATCAAACAATAATGATGTCTTCCCATTCACCCATAAACACGATAATAAATTAATTCAACAATTTTATAAATTTTATTTTAATTACAATAAAAAATGTTTCTAATATTTAAGCGAATAAATTGATTTTAAATAGGATGTAAAATTTACATATTTGATTAAATTTAATTAAATAACACTAACTAGTAGTTGTTTCTATTTACTTATTTAATTATTGCTAAAATTAAATTTTGTTATTGGAATTTATCATAATTTGAAATCTAAATACAAAGTACAAAATCGTTCGTAATTAGCGTCAATAGATAAGAGCTGTGTACATTTTTTTTTGTGTTTCGATACAAAATATTTTCAATGTTAAATATAATATGGGGTGGAAAACTGGAAAATCTCATATAATCTTCTAAATTTATATACAACTTGTATTTTATTTATTTTTGGGTGCTACAAAATAATACAATTATTGTTGATTTTAATGATTTTTTTATAAATTTGAGAAGGAACATAGATGCTGGTTTTACAATTATTGTATTAAAAATTTTCAAATGACAAGTATTCAATTGTCGGTACAAATTAATTAGTGCATGTACTATATACCTATACAAATTAAATATTTAAAAAAAAAAATTATGTTAAAATAGAAAATGAAATTTTATCCTAGCGTATACAAATGGTAATAATGTTAAATCAATTCAATTCAATTCGATTTTCTAAATATACAATTTTCGTATCACAACCATATCAAAAATACATACTAAACCTGTAACAACCTTTCAAAACCATCATCGTATATGTATATATATATATATATATATATATATATATATATATATATATATATATATATATATATATATATATATATATTTATATATATATATATATATATATATATATATATATATATATATATATATATATATATATATATATATAGTACAATCAAATCAATAAAAAATAAAATGGATCCGACAACAGTTTTCATTGATATTAAAATCAAACAGAAGAAAATCAAATAAATATTTCGATACCAATTGATTTTCCAAAAGAATGATTTGTTGTTATTTAATTTTTTAAGATGTAATCGAATAATTATTGTATATATATACGAAGAAAATATTTGATTTCTATCAAAATACGGGAAAATTCAAAATTGATTTGTTTTTTTACGAAAAAATTCACTCACAAATGATAATTTTCTTCTATGTGCTTACTCTTATACGATCGGTACTAAAGTGGTTTTATATAAGTTATTTGAATAAAATTACCATTTATATATATATATATATATATATATATATATATATATATATATATATATATATATATATATATATATATATATATACAACAAACACTGAACACGTATTAGATGCTAGCGTTCTAATTCTATAAGTAAATGTTTATCGATGGAATAATTTAAAATCAAGCAAAATTCTGTTTATATGTACATTTCATGCAAATATTTTTTTAAGCTTTTCTAGTCTAACAAACCAAATATAATTTTATCATTGACCACTTGGAGTTTTTATACGGTTTATGCTTAAACTTTGCTGATATATGTACCTTTAAATAAAAGTATCATAATCATAAACGACTATTAAACTGCTTTTGGAGTAGATCATATCACAAATAACTGATCTCGATCATAAGAAATATTTTTCGGTTCCAAATAATACAAGTACTCCAACCGTCCAACACTTAAAATTTTCTTCATCAAACGCGTTAACAGTTCAAAATAAAATAGAGGTTTTGAACTTAAAAAGTTATAGCTATCACCTTTTTAACTGATACAGTCATAGTGGCTTTTTCGAATCTAATTCACCATACAACTTAACGGGAAAAGTTCCAACTATTAATTAATTTTTTCTGTATTGGTACAAAGTCATTTTGTTTTGCGTATTACTTTATAAAATCTGAAAGAACATTAAAATAACTCCATCAGTTCCATTAAAAAACTTAAGCAATCTCATACGCATCCAACTTACGATAATTGGTTTTCTCAATTATTTCTGGTAAAGTCATCTTATTTGGGCAGGTCGATTGTCCTAAAAAATCCGATTAACATTGCTAAAAATACAATTTCTTAGTTTGTTTGCTTTCAATAGTGATAAACAATGATCAATGCAACTGGCTTATATATAGCGTTAGATGTTAGACTTTTTAGATTTAAAAAACTTTGAAAAAAAAATTAACTACTCAAGCTCAGATTGTTTTAGTTCTAAAATTCTATTTGTCTATGACACGGCATGCATCATTGTTGCATACAATGTTAAAATCAAGTTCATAATGAATTTTGAAGATTATAGTCTTAAAAATAAAGCAATGGCCTTACTTAACCGAAGACAAACAAGGAACGAGCCACTGAATCATATATACGATCATGATAAACGTATGTTATCTTGAATTTGCATTATCTTCATAAATTGTATACTATAGTGTAGTTAGCTGTTGATTTGTAAACGTTAGGAGTCTTACAATAGCCTATTTAAATGATATCGTATTCAACTGTGATTAAGTGCTCAATTTAATAATTTTAATTTTTAATTAGATATTATAAACTGTTGGTGTTAATATTCGAGACGTTGCTTGTCTTTAAAGAGAGTTGTTTTAAATTTAATCAAAAAATAATCAAATTTGTCGTAAAATATTCACAGTTAAATTAAATATTTGAAGCACTCTTCAAATCGCCGCCCTATAATAATATCGTTTCTCTTTTTAAATTAGAAATTTATTCGATTGGTTTTGATTTGCACACCTACCTTTCGTCAAACACTCAAATGACAATTTAAAAATTTGCATAATTTTAAAACCACAAAATAATTTTATAAGGAAATTTAAAATTTATTTTCGACAAATAAATAAATTCGTTATCTTTATCTTTAAGTCCACTTACTCTTTACGAATTTGGCACAAAATCCTCGTGACAAATTAATGTGACCGTAAAAATTAGTTACATCTACAATAATTCAAAAATTTGACACCTTTAATAAATGTACAAGAACATGAAAAGTATTATTATTCAATTAATGGATATTTCATGGTTTATTATAGATTTTAATACAGTTTTGAGCAAGTTTTCTATTTTTTCAAATGAGATAAATAGAAAAACATTTTCACAGATGTTCAAGCAAAATTAAATAATATTGTAATTGATGGTGTGAAATGAGTTTGGTGTAGTGATCCATCAATTATTTTAATCCATTGTTCTGCAAATGTTTTATTTAACTACTGACAAACTGGCAAAATATAGTTAGACGGTCTATCGTTTGATTCGAAATCCAGTAAATAATTTCAAGTTAAGTAATTTCATTTTTTTTATTACCTAAAAAAAGTTTAGATTTAAGGTTTTCAAATGGAACTAGTTCGGTCGCCATAAAATACTTATTTTCAATTATATCTCATATTATCTTTCTTCTCAGACTATTGGAATTATATAGTAAAATAATTTCAGCACCAAATGTTATTTCCTTTGAGACTATCTAATTTTTTACTAATAGTACTAAAAGTCCTTTTTCTAAAGCTTTCTAGGTCAACCGGTAAAAAATTAACTACAGAGTTACCTAAATTGCCATATTTAAGTGAAATTTGGTCAGTTTGGGCTTAGAAAATTATGTAGTGATTCCACTGCGTTAATAAATTAAGTGAGCGGTTATTGGGCGTAATATGAATATTAGGGAATTTTTATATTTATATTTGTTAGATGTTTCCAAAGATTATATAAGAATTCTATAAATTCCAGAATTGTATTCACTATTTTAAACTCTTAACTCTAATCTTCGATTTCATCTACTAACTTCGTTTTCAATGCGTCTCTAATTGATTTTATTCTGTGACCTTGGTACAAGTTTATCTGATTTCATTCTTATTACTTTCGAAGCTCCGCGACTGACATCTGATGATGTCTAAGTCGAATTTATAGAAATAATTATTTTAATCAGGAATCTTGTGCCTTAGGCTTTATCTAACGTGGCCCAAATGTCAAAAACTTTCATCACTCATCCGCTGTCTCTCGAATTAAAGTTGCTGCCCCTTAGATATTTATATGTATACAAAGTTTTAAAAATGTTTTTTGTGAGAAGCAATAGTTTTCATAATCGTATAACGCTTATATAAAACCAGAAATCCTAAAATCTTTGCCGGTCATTGTTGCAATAATGAAAAATGTAGAAGATTCTATATTTTTATGGCTCCGAATCTGTTTATAATGTTGCCGAAATCTATAAAACCGCTCACTTCTGATCGTAAACGTTTTTACGAAAAAGTAACTAGGAATTGGCTCTTAAATGTTGAAAATATTGTACAATAACTTTTAGGGATAAACATAACCAAAAATTAGTTTTGATGATATTTGTATTTCACGCTTTTTATGTTATTGTAAGCAAACTAATAGTACATTAGAAATTTTGTGTTTAATAACTTATTTTATTATTGAGTATAGATTAATTATTGATTATATCTTTTTGATTTTTTCAGTATTAATTATTGTATTTAAATTTTTTATTTTTTTGTATAAGTTTTGTGCTCCACCAAAGACATTTTTGTCTATTTGGAGCTTTGCTTTATTTCAAAATTCTATTTGTCTTAAATGTTTAAAGTTAAAATTATTGATCTTATTGTAATGTTTTGTAATAAATGTTAACTTAAATTCGTATACACTTTTTATATGTTTTGAAATAAAGATAATAAATAAAAAAAAAAATATATAAGCGCATTGTTAGGTTAAGTTTTAATTATATCTAATTTGGTATAGACAGTATAACTACAAAGTTTTTCCAACTCTTTCGAAGTAACGTTAACGTCTATAGGTATGGTCAACTTGTACTAACAGTCAAAGTTATGTAGAGGTCATCGCTATAGGGACATCGTAATCACCGATCTAACTGAAGTCACCCAAGGAACAGATTTAACCACTGCGCAATTTTCCCGGTAATATCAATTTGTATCTTTAATCATTTTTTAAGCAACTAAAATAAAAATTGATTACGATATAGAACAATAAAAAATAAAATTGGAAACATGTTTTTTAAATTTCGCTTTTATTTTCGTTTGAATATTTAGTAAACATGTCTTATCATTTTGGAACTGATTATATTTTTTACTAGATATGTTGGGCCTAAAGAGTTATTTTTAAATCTAAAGCTTCATTAACAATCGTAATAAAAACAAAGTTTTTATAATGAAATCTAGATTTTTCCCGGAAATTGTTATTGTGTTATGAACAAATTAAATAATAATGTAACCCTGTTCTAAAAAAAATATAATTGCAAATTGCCATCGTATTTTATATATATATATATATATATATATATATATATATATATATATATATATATATATATATATATATATATATATGTATATATATATATATATATATATATATATATATATATATATATATATATATATATATATATATACATATATATATAAAAAGGTTTGAAAAATGCTTAGTTTTATAGATTAACGTAAACGTGTATAACTAAACTTTAATCAAGGAATACAACCGAACACTGTACGTATCAGCCAGTTGAAGAACTTTCTGTTTAAGTATATGTATATAGAGTTATTATATATTTAATGAAAATACTTGTCTAGAAAAGTAAATTACATTTTCTATTCTTCTATTTATGAGTAAAAAAATATGTAATTGATTAAATTTTTATCGTAACTTGTCAGATATTAATTATTAAATTTTGCATATGATATGGCTAGACTTAATTCAATCTTCTTTCTATATGTATCTTGTAATATGTAAAAGTTGTTCGCCATTAACAAAATGATCATAATGTGAAATATATTGGATAGACGGATACATTTTGAGTCTTCAAATAATTTTGCACATTATTAAAACGCTCGAATGTAAAAGTGTGTTTTAAAAATATATTTCATTTAATTTACAACAAATTTAGCATTTCATAATCTCTAGTTCACTGATTCTCTACATTTACTTTTAATTTATCACTCTTCCACTTTTAAAATAAAAATTCAATCGATCGATTGACGTTGTCAGTATCGAAAGTGATGTTACAAAATCGGTATATCGGTATAAGTATATACCGATTTTGTAGCATCACTTTCGATACTGTCGAAGATTAATATAAAAGGGCGGTTTACTCATAGATCTCCTTAAATGGCATAGCATACGATGAGTATGATCCACAACATCACCCTCTTCAGCGCGTTGGTATTCACAACACATTTACGAAACCCGAGGTATTAGAAACGAGATACTTCTTCAAATATGTGGGAACCATTATAAACCATTCCGTCAATATGGATTTTAAACCATGTGATCATATAAATTTTCTTTTTTTAAAGATGAACTGAGCATCGCAGAGGCGGATAAAATAGGTATTTTACATAGTTTGTATTCACCAAAACAAGTGTAACTGACAAAGTGTAACTGTCCGATTTATGTTAGTAGTCTGATCAATAAATGATATCACTTAAAGTAAGTGTAAGTGTAAGTAAGTGCTTAAGGTGTAATGTGTATTATATTCTAAGACCGTTTAAATATATTTACCACGTAATTATCTTCGTTTTGTATTTTCTTTCGCTATAAAAATGTTAATATCTTGAGTTAGAGAGATGAATTATGCGATAAAGTGAAAGCCCTTTTATCTTCAATGAAGAAATTCTTGCCGCCTCAGGATGAAAATTGACGGAGCCGCCTGACTAATAAAAAAACAAGCCTATATATAATAAACGATTATTGATAACTAAAGCCTAATTTACCAATTTACTGTGAATTAAATATACAGACTCATTAACACATTTAACTGCTTCTCGTAATGGCAACCTGTATGAGAACATTATGTTTTTCATATAATTTGGCATGGCTTTTGTTATACATATTCGAATGCTAAATATTAAAACTATTTCCCGTCTTTCTCCTTGTACATGTAATAAATAGAATAATTATATTTATCCGTACAAAAATATATTTTTCGAATCTCATTAAAAAAACCAAAGCTAACAGCAAAAATGTGGAAAACACATTCAACAAGTAGAATTTTCAATAAAATTTTATTTAAAATCATCACAAAAGCTAAGCTTTTTTAAAACATATATATATGTTGTATAAACACAAAGTATATGATGGTAAAAGAAACATACATAAATGTATATGTACTGTCGAAAGTTGTAATAAAATACGAGAGTCTTTAAGTTTGTTTTTTAATATGCGCATGCATGTATCACAATATAATAAAATATAATAATATTTCGAAAATAATACATTTTTCGTTAAAAATTGAAATTTAATCTGTTTGATCTTTACGAAATTTAAAAAAATATATACATATATAAAATTACATTTAAGAAAATTGAAAAATAATTGAATGTATATACGTCATACATTAATTATATGTATATTGTTTTTATTTTTATAAAATAATAAAAATAAGTAAATGAAGGCTCTAGTATGTATAGTCTAAATATAATGATAATCCATTTTTTTTTTCATTTCGTTAAAATCTTGGCTAATAAAATTTTAATATAGGGAATGTATATAAGAATGAAGATATGCGCTTTGATTCTTGGTATATAATATACCTACACATAGCCATACCTATACCTATATACCTATACATAAATATACTTGTTTGTGTGATTTATAAAGGTTATCAATTGAATCCTCTTCTATTATAGACGCACGTGTATCATACAAACCTTTTATTACAAAACGTAACAAATAGATATTCTAATAAATTAATTAACAGTTACCATCCACAGTTAACATTCGCTGCTTAACCTAAACAAAATAGTAGCTAAATTTGTACTGTCAGAGGCAAAATCATTAAAAAAAATTACTTGTGAACTATTAGCGCGAACATGTAGCTATAAGATGAGACTGTTGTATTTTCACCAACTAAATCCTTCCTCTAATATACTGTATCAAACTACCCCACGGAACAATCTCTATACCTTGATGGTCAAAGCATAGATGAGGTTTTGGGGCATTCTTTTTCGTGGACAGCGATTCACATTTCTTCGG
This sequence comes from Tipula confusa, assembly GCA_963556175.1. Lineage (NCBI taxonomy): Eukaryota > Metazoa > Arthropoda > Insecta > Diptera > Tipulidae > Tipula > Tipula confusa. The sequence continues at coordinate 1,027,455 of OY744475.1, forward strand.
ATTTAAACATGGTGTGCACTACATTCTAAGGAGAGCCTCCATGAGCATGTTTTCGGTAACTTTAGCCCGTATAGTAATTCAACAAATATATGTTCTATATCCTCCACTTACTGCAGTACATATCGGGCAGTAAAAAATATTAAATATGTCCCGCCAAGAATTGAGACAAATAAATCTCATGTCTCGCTGTTTCTTGACCGATGATCTAAGTTTCGGCTACTTAAGTTTGGCTGCGTATTTTAAAGTAATTTTTTTATTGCCGTAGTTGCAAAACTCTAATAAAGCGCTCAGTTTCAACGTAAAGCTTTTTGAGGTATGTCCACATTAATAGTAATCTTTTACAATGTTTCTGAATTCGCCGCTGTGAATTCGCCTTAAGTGAATCATTTGCCAGTGGTATATGTAACCCATTTCTGGCATTTGTCTGAAGCTTCAGATTTAATATATATTTAACATTTTTAATAGAGCGGTAAATCGTTTAAAACGGAACCCGGTTAACAGAGGTTTTATTTATTTTTACGAAACCTGTAAACCTCGGTTTAGGGAAAACCCGAAAGTCATTTTTTTTTTTGTTTCTTCCAGTAAAAAAATTTCTTTTTTTATGATTTTGTAGCATTAAATATTATTAAAATTTAAAATTTTACCAATATTTACTAAACTAATATACATTTACAATTTACCATTTAATATACAATTTACTAATATACATTTAAAAAAAAGTTTACTTTGCAATATTATTTCGTAGATTTTAATTGTTTTAGTGTAATTTTATCATTTTGGTAAAACCAAAACCCTCTTTACTACAAGCCGTCTTCTAACTTTCGTTGACACAGCCAAACAAAACCGATATGAGAAAATGCTTGTAGTAGTGCTATCGACATCCATATAAAAATAATGTTTTTTTTCTCATGTTTTTTCTTCTGTTTCTATAGTATGCGAATGTTTATTTTATTTTACACTATATTCGGCAGGTTTTTTGATTACAATACATTCATATGTTCATATGATTAGATAGCATTAGTATGCGATGAATAAGGCTTGTAATAAAGAAGGTTTTGGGCAGAACCAAAACCCTCTTTACTACAAGCCGTATTCATTGCATACTCATGCTATTTAATTATATACACATAAGAATATATTGTAAGTAAAAACTTGACGATATATGATTTAGAACAAAACCCTCTTTACTACAAGCCGTATTGTCTGCATACACATGCTATCATTACCCTTTTTGCATTCCCCTTTTGGCACGGCGTTACGTTTACGTACAGTTTACGAAGACTTTGCAATACTAAACTATTCGTAAACGTTACACTAAAACAGTACACTTAGAGAATTGAAACTAATTTACGAACAAATATGTATTCGTGTTAATAAAAGTCTTCGTAATGTTTACGTAAAAGCGTAACATTTACGACTCGCTTATGCGTTACAATTATGTACCATCTAGGCGTAATTTTTACGTACACATTTAATTTTATTAGTTTCAATAATGAAAAAATTAGCTTTTTAAATAAAAAGTTTTTTATTGTTGATGAATTTAATATATTTATTTACAATATTAAATCTAAATTTTTTAAACTAACGGAAATAAACTCAAGACGCTTTTATGGTTGTGTTTATTCGTTCGGTAATTCGTTCCGTACTTTTTTTTAACCAATCACATTCCCTTATTTTCCCCTTATTTTCGTTCCGTATTTTTTTCATTAAGATGACCAACTTTTAACTTTTCGTTCGAACGATTATGGAGTAAAAGAGAAAATTATATAATTTAAAAAGGATAGCAATACTATATACAAACAAATTTTGACAGTAGCAATAATTTGATTAGTATTGTTAAAGTTCCGTGGTAAACGTATATAAATTAAATAGTAAATCGTTGTTTAAAATCAATTTTACATAAAATAAAATTGAAATAGGTATAGTTTTCTTTACAGACAAAATAAGTTTGATAAATCTATCAAGAAAATGTCAAATGCTTAGATTTTTAATCGATAGGTGGTGTTAAAATCGTTCCGTAAATTTTCATCAACCATAAAATCATCAAAATAATATTACCGAATGAACGAATGAACGAACGAACGAATGAACACAACCATAAAAGCGCCTTCAGCGTTTTAAATTGGGATCCTTTTATTTACATTTGTAAAACAAGCATATATCCAGAGTACAGAATGACACCTAAAAATATTAAAAGAGTTAGAAAAAATATAAGATAATAAATAATAAATATGGTTTCTTACCTAACACATAATATGAAGAAGCAATGACAATTTTTTTTATTTCTGGGAGTAAAAATCTATATGACAATAAAATTAATAAAAATAATTTCCAAACTAAAATATCGCGCATGGTTAGGATGGTTTAACTTGAATGAAATTAAATGCAAAATGGCATTTGAATGAAATTAAATGCAAAATTAAATGCAAAATTAAATGCAAATGTATATGTGGTAGTGTGTTATAAAAAAAAACTGTTCGTAAACTGTTCGTATACTGTACACATTTGATACATACATTTTTTGCGCCGGGAGGGTATACACTACTTATGATGGGTTACTGGGTACAGTGTACTAAATAAACGCCAAAACAAAGCGATACAAGAATCCATCTCAGTCATATTGTTTTGACAGTCGTCCATTTATTTTCTCTCATTAAACGTTAGACTCGATGTATCGATTGTCGTGTTTTATATTTCATTTTCTAGTTAATTTAATTTAGTCAAAATATATTAATAATTATAATGTGAAAATGTAAGTAAACGATAAAAAAATGTTTAAAATAACTGTGGATCTATAAATGTTGCAAATAAATGGAAAAATATTGAAATAAAATGTGAAAATTGATAATCAAAAATGGTGCGTAATAAATTGTTTGATATAGAGGGAAAAATGGTCGCTTAATATTATGATTTTTTTTTTTTGTGGTAAAGTTCTAAAAACTCTTAAATTATATAAACTGTGTAAAATTTAATATATGTCGATTGATTGTAATAGTTAATCTACTTAAAACTTATTAAATATAATTTTTTTCCGGATAAAATATTTAATAAGAATATTAATTATTCTCTGTGTTATGACTTTTGGTTTTGGTGTTGTCTAGAAAGAGGAAATGAAGGTAGAAATCAATAACAAAGTAAAAAATTACAACAAGTGAAATTATAGTATCTATTTATAAAAATAATAAATTGAACAATTTTGGTTATTTCATGATTATAATCTCAGTTTTGCTATTATAGTGATAAGAAATTTGATAATAACTGATTAGGATGTGTTGATAATGAGTCGCTTGTAATTGAACTTTGACCAACTTAAAGTGTTTTTTATTTAAATAGTTTTTATAGTTAGAGTTATTTAAAATTTTCTAACAAAGAATATTTTTATGCCGGGATCTAATGGATAATGTATGGGTGTGGTTCAATTGATAATGGAAATTTTAAATTTCATTGATTCTATATCCTATAGTTAACCTATATACATATTTTGTTTATAAAGCGGTAGGTAAATTAACTTATGAGCTTTGTCGTGAAAAATGTTTTCTATTAATTTGTACACATGTATTTATGTTTTGCCGTCAAGGATTGTATAAATTTGTGCTACATAGATTTTAATCAATTTTTAAATTGTTTAATTTTTTTTGCTTTACCACAATGTTTTTAAAACATCTCTGTTCACATTCATATCAAATTTTCTTTTAAATTAAATTTAGAGAACATATTAGCGACTTCCAAATCTTCCACTATTAATTATGAAACGTACTCAAAAGTTCCAACTTCTAGTCTGAGCTGTTGGGTTACACAGTTTTGTCCAAAATAAATCAGTTCCATTTATTTGCACGAGCATAATTAATTAATAAAAATTTTACTTAAATTATTTTATTTTAGGTATCTTCGCAACTTTATAAAGTTTTTTACAATAACATAATTTATTATTATTTATATTTAATTTTATTCGATAATAGTTAATTTAAAATTTAATGTGTGTTGCAACTTACTTATATTAAAAAAAAAAGTTAATTAACATCATAAAAAAATGGAAACTTCAACCGTGATATCGTCATCTTCGACGGAAGCCTCAAACATCTTAGGCTTTCCGCCCCATTGGAATAACAGCACACAAAATCTAAAAATTGAAGATCTAAAAATGGATTCGAATATGGCTTGGCTGATATTTAGTTTAGTTTCGGCTATTGGCTGGGTAATTTACATAACCTTTTATAACAGTCGGGTATTTGGTTATTTCATAACTAAATTGGTTAATCGATTATTTATAAAAGGAGCTTATTTTAAGCTGGGATCGTTTACTATTAATCCGCTTGCTGGAAAAATCATGTTTCGTGATGTAGTTTTTATAAATTATGACTACACGGTTCGAATACAGGATGGATATATTATATTTCGATGGTGGCGTTCTTATGTGCCAAAAGATGTTTCCGAAGATTTATCGCATTCAGATACGAGATTATCGATTATGTTGTATGGACTAGAGTTGCATGTTTATAATCGATCGGATCTATATGCTAAGCTTGAAAAAACATTTGGACTAAAGTCATCGATATTGATACCAACGGAGAATATGTCGGCTGAAGAGTGTGCAAAATTGCGTGAAGAGTGTATGAATGCAGAAAACCAGCGACAAAGTGCGGCTGAAATTGATAAGCGAGCAAAGAAAGCTAGATCAGAAGCAATGGCCGCAACAACATGGCGTGATTTAATACCTGTGATAAAATTTGAATTATGTTCCGGGCGTTTTGTGTTCGGGAATCGATTAACACCCACAACATTATCGATTTGTGTGGAAGAAGCTCATTGTGTGTATAGCACAAAACCGGCTGTGTCCAAACTTGACCATTTTATGCATTTTGTTAAAGCTAAAACTGAAAATTCTAAAGTATTGTTGGCACCAAGTCCGAAATATACAGGGCTTGTAGATGATCCACCTCGGTATATGGGCGAAGGATTTGTGGTTATGATGTCAAATTGTTTAGAACTTTACTTTTATATGGATGAACCGGGTATTGTTCCAGAACAACCAGCCGTCATCACCCTAGCTAATGGTGATGTAGTACAAGCATCCCCACCTGTATGGGGTCTTGACATAAAGTGTGGAAAAGGTACTAATTTTAGTTATGGTCCATGGGCTGATCGACAGCGTGATCATCTATTCAAATTTTTTTATCCACCTGATTGGCAAACAATGGTTGTGACTCAAGCCCCTAAACCAGGTGAACGGCGTCAATATCAATCATTCGATATGAGCCTTTGTACGCTTCATAATGCTGTAGTTGATATACTATTCTCAAAAAACAAAGAAACTAATGCGGTTCATGTTAATGTTGGCCCTGGCACATATTTAGAAGCGACTATTCCATGGATTACTCTACAGGATGGATTTACAACCAAAGTAACGGGTCAATTACTTCATGTTGAGGCTACAACAAGTCTACAGTACAGAAGCTTAGCTGAATGCGAAACACTTCAATTTACGGTTAAAATTCATTACCCAATGAAATGGAATGACCACCAAGATTGGCTGATTAATTTAACCGGTTCAAAAGCTACAGCATTTTTAGTGTATTCACATAAAGATTTTTTTCAAGATATGATCGAGGATTGGGCATCTAAATCGAGGCCCGATATACTTTCGTTTGTCCCTTACACATGGAAATTTTGTATTCTGTTAAAAGAATTTGAAATTATTACGAACTGTAATCAGTACAATTGGATTGATTGCTCGAGTACAAATCAAGAGAATCATCACCTGGCATTTTGTGGGGATTTGTTTGACTTAAGTTTTAATTTGCCATTTGATGATTTCTTGCCATTGACGGTTCCTTTAAAATTTTGGATACATGGGGAAGGATTAGATTTGAGCATGTATCTTCCAGAAGTTTCTACCAGTCGTCCAATATTACTTGGACTCGACGAAAATGCTCGAATAATGACTCGAGATGGGTCAATTAAAAAACTACTCGAAATTCGAACGAATAAATGGCGACGAATATGTTTACGATCAACAGGATGGATTGATTGTTGGAGTGTACCCATCGTAGCATTAGCTATCCAATATATATATCATCCAATGCCACCTCTCGGACCAGATCCACAAGCTGATATCACTACACCAGAGAAAGAAGAAATTTTACTTAGTCCATTAAAAATGCCTAAAATAAAAAAATCTCCAGCTATCCCATGGGGTCAAATGGACTCACAGCGTTTCGATCCAACCACTATGACTCCAGATCGAGTAACTGTCGAAATCGAAATTGGATCTTCAGTTTTATTGGCTTATGGCCCGGTACTAAAAAATTTTATATACCTAAAAGAAAATATTTTTGGCGAGGACCAAAGTTTTACCGATATGGAAACAAGTAATTCGAAAATAAATTCATCGTCTAATACCCAAAATAATTCAAAATCGCAAAAAGATGATCATACAACTACGAAATCCCTTTCGGAGAGCAGTTTTAGTGCGGAAGAAAAACCTAAACCATTTGATCCAAGGCTCTATCGACCGATCGAAGTAACAGTTACTCTTACTATACACGATATTCAAGCTCATGTTATGAAAAATTGTAACGACAATGATCCACCCTGCCCGGTCGTCCTTATCGAACGACTCGGCTTTGAAATGAAAAAACGTTTTACAGAGACTGAATTACAAATACTGGTTAGTCCATCATATCTGATTTCATCGGACAATGTAATTCGTCCTAGCAAGGATCGGCATTTAAAACAAGGCCACTTATTGTTGTCTGCATTACAAATTCGTGGTCATGCCATGTTTAGTAACGAAGGTTTAAATCTAAGTGAGGATACTCTCGAATATGCTTGGCTACTAGAAGTACAATTAGGAAAGTTGTCAGGAAAACTAACACTTCCGCAACTTTGCCATGTGGTGACTGGACTTGAAACCTTAGTCTTACTAGCATTTGATTCAGAAAATGATTTCCGACCAACTAAATTATTACGCTACTGCCATCACGGTATGCCATCTAATCAATGTCCGCAGTCGTTAGAAGATAATCGGTATCGGTGTCCTTCGTGTGAGGATATCAAATATCGAATGACACGAGTTACAATCGATGCAATTGATCTATATTTTATCGAAAGTGGTACTGCACTACATACATGGATTTCGCCAATTCGTTTTTCAACATGTAATTTACATGGACAGCAAGTTAAGTCTGGTATAACTGGATTAGTACCAACAGTATTATTGCGCCATTTCGTTTCGACAAGTGGACATTTTAATCATGTAAACGGTAACTCTCATAGTAATACTAACACCACCGGAAGTGGTCGATCAACTAAATTGATACAACATCAAAATTCTAAATCGTCAGATGATCGGAAAGAAGATTTAAATTTACTCTTCAAACGGGATGAGAGCAGTACAAATGCAATTAAATCAAAAAAGGAATCTGATTATGGATTATATCGTAAAGAGTCCAAAGAAAAGGATGACTCATATAACCGACGGTCTCGAGATAATGAATTTCACTACCGTCGCGATAAAGATGATGTTTACTCGTCGATTTATTCGTCAGGTCGCGATCGTAATCGAGACATTGATTGTAATGATCCATGGTTGGAAGTGGGATGTGTTTCACTCGGACCAATCATTTTTGAAGCCGCCTCAGCATTACCAATTCCAGAACATTGTCTCCATCTAGTTCAACATAAGTATGTACACAATTCTTAATCAATGATAATCTTGTAACTTTTTTTAAATAATTATTCGTAGTTATCTTAGAGTACATGATGCAAAACATAAGAAACTAACGTTTCTTTGGTCATCATCGGTGGCAAATGAGCAAATGAAATGCGGTTGTGTTGGTGGATGTCAATTTTTCGGTTCGAATCGTAACGGGCCAAAATTTTTTAAACCATCCGCTCAGGATTTACAGGATGGTGTTAATATAGCACGATACAACATACATCCAAACCTTAAAGAATTTGGGTTCGGTCAAAGTTTGCTGTATGAAGGACAATTAGTGTTTCATACACCACCATATAGTTTACAATCAGTAACACTACAGGAATGTTACGAATATATTAACAGAGTAAGTGTAATTCTGCATATCACAAAATAATACTACGAATATTTTGAATTTGTAATGGTGGAAACTTTATTAATCACATATACTTTTTAGGGTAATTTAAGATCATCACGTCACTGCATGGATCCTTCAAAATCGCCGTTACCAGCAAAACATGAAATTTTGGTTCAACACAAGCATGATATATCTCCAAACAATTCATTAATACGACACAGTGATAAAAGCGACAAAAGTAGTAAAGTACGAGATCGTGGCGATGTTATAAGCTCACCGCTTATTACGGATAGACGTGGCCGAAGGTTTTCATATACACATCAGACAAGGTAAATACAGTATAATTAACTATATTTGGGTTGCTTTCATAATGTGCTAAACTAAAACTTATTATTTAGTGTAGTAAATTAACCCTAGATTAAAACATGCGTGCACAGGTGAAATTACTCTGAAGTATAGATTAATTTTGTATAAAGCCGCAGACAGTTTATAAAGCTTTATAGCAATCTTTAATTAAAACTATTTAATTTATAAATTATAATGTTCACAGGACTCCAATCCCAGTAGCACATGATGTACCATATGCTCGTTTACTAGATAGTCCTTCGAAAATAAATAATGCAGCATCGGGTACAAGTGTTAATGTTCCATCTCACGTTCAAAAGTTTGAGAGTGATGCACGAATGATACCAAAATCATTAAAAGTATCGCACCAACCGAAAACATCAGCTTCAGATTCTCGGTTGACAGTGGAATATTTCCCTGACGAAGATGGGTATGATTCAAAAGGTGTTGATTCTATGTCACATTCAGCACCACAGCCGAATCCTTTAGAATCCGATTCGGAGTATTCCTTAAGTCCTCGGGTAACATCAGAAGAGACTATAGTTTCGCGTGATGTTCAACGAACAATTTCGCTAACATCAGAAAATCCATCAGAAGCTTTTTTCTCAGCCGATGAAGATGGAAATTTGCACGCATCGCGCAGTTCCAGTTTAAAAAATCAAGAACCACCGTTAATTGTGCCCAAAAAAAGGTTTGCGTCTGATTTAAGTATCGGCGGGCAAAACGAACAAGAAGGAAAATTATCAACCCATCGAAGTGATTATGAAATTCATACGCCCGAACATCGTAGTTTATCGACTCGACCTCAGAGCACCGCCGAATTGGTAAGAATTTTATTTATCGTCTATCCATTTTTATGATTATTTTTTTGTTTTTGTTTCCTATTTTTTTATTATTATTAAATCATATATAAATTCATCATGAGCTTTAATTGGTTCATATTTTTTTTTAATTATGTCACAATTGTTTTTAAATTAAAAATAAAAAAAAAAAAAAAAAAAAATATCTAAAAAACCGCAGAATGATGATGAGCGAAGAATTCATGGTATTGCCACGCCATTAAGAAAAATTAGTAACATATCACCTCGACCAGAATTTCGGCACATAAAACCAACATATGATGTGAGTAAAATTACACATAGGTGTTGTTCGCCTTTTTTGTTATTAAATACTCAAACTTAATTAAATGTTTTATTTGGTTTTTAATTGTTATTCTTTCATCTGTGTGTGATGTTATGTTTTTCTTGTGTTTTTTTAAAGATTTTAGTACGCTTAATTTGATTTATTTAAATGCGTATCGCTATTTAATTGAACCTCCTTAAAGTATTTAAGGGAAATATATTTTCTTTTTTGCTTTTCATAGAACGTTTTTAGTGTTTTACAGAATAGATTCTTGAGTTGAATCTGAATAAACTAACAATATTTTATTTTTCTATTCGATAAAATACAGTTAGGCTTTGGCCAAATTTAGAATTAAATGCAAAAATCTGGTACACAGCGTAGACCACTTATTTACAGATTATTAAATTTTGTACATAAAAAACGTATTTCCAGAAAACATTTAAATAATTTAAATTAATTTGTTAAACCAATTCATTTAAATATATTTTTTCATGAAATATCAAATTCGTCCTTATTTGATTATATTGCCATTTGCCATTATGTTTTATTGTACACTCCTTAAATGCAATTCTAAAACTTTAATCTCATTTGAATTTGAATTAAACTTTACTCGATGTTAAAACGTTATCTGTCTAAAACGTGTGTACCTAATTATTGCACTTAGTTCTTTCTAGTGAGCCAGTATCACTTGTATGTCATTCGTTTTAATTTATTTATTGGTCTAAATTATTAACATAGTTCGAGATTAATTATATAGTATGCTTCCAAATTTAGATGGACTCGCATCATGACAGCTCATCCGATTCACCCTCACTATCGTCAAACTCTTTTATATCTGCGTTATCATCACAAGAAGACATAACGCTTGTTAATCTGCATATGCAAGTAAATCGTCCTATAGTCGATTCTCCATTATTAATGGCTAGCTACGTAACGCATTTGGCTCAAACACGATGTCCTAATTGGTCTCATTGCTCAATGCCGTTTGGTGGTGATGCGTTTTCTGTACCACTGTTTCAACAAAACGAAGATGGCGGTCTAGTTTATATTGGTGGAAAACTAATACCCCACTTCGATACATGTTCAACTTATCGTGAAATACGGATTACATCGCGTGTTGAATCAAATACGGCGATTAATAACATCAGCATGACGTCAAATATTGGACCAAAATCTCACCCCTGGGATCCGAGTGTAATGGTTAAAGAATCGAGTAAATCAGGAGGTTCTGAAAATCACGAAGAGGCCGAATTTATTGGTATCCAAGGTGAATCGGCTACAAGAAATTCAGTAGTAGTTCGATTTAAAGGACAAGTCGATGTGATGTTAACACCATTACTATTGGAAGGGCTACAAAGGTAAACTGAATTTATTTTTAATTTCTATTATTTTGAAATCAGAGTAGCCCGCGATTTTTTCCATCATTATTCAAAAAAAAAACAAAATATTTTCTACGACTCTATATTTGTAAGACACAGTTATGTACCATCCAAAACTATTTTTCCATTTATTTGTACTTCACTTATTTTTTACGTACATTTTAAGTGCAACTAATTCTAAAATATCGAATCATGACCTAGATTACGACGATGAGGAACCAGAGTCGGAAAATTTCGAAGGAAATGAGTAAACCATTTGTGATTTATTATTCTGTGTTCTATATACTAACCTAGCAAATTTCAGTGATTATTCGCCTGGTAATCTGGAAGATACAAAAGTAAACGAAGATGACGAAAATGATCTTAGTGATCAGTATAATGATGATCAAGATAATTTATATAATAAACGAGATCTGTATATGAATGATGATGAAAATAATCCGGATATCGATGAAAATAGTCCGGATGTCGATAGTACAAATTACGATGATAATTTGTATGATGACAACGAAATGAATATCAATACTATAAATAAAAATAAAGATTTTAAGCGGAATTCAGATGACACTATTCCATTTACGGACGCAGAAATAACAGCGGCACTTTCTAAATTATCTCCCAACGAACTAAATGTACTTAATAAATTGGTTGAAAGTGATAGTAGTCTGGATGATGACAAGGTTGCACGAGATATTCGAAGTCCTCGGAAAACTCATGTTAGTCAAGATCGAAATGAAAATGAAGAAGATGAGGCTGATGACGATTCGAAAAAGCGGTGCTACGATAAAAACTGTAAAGGCGCTTGTATTGTAAAGAAGCATAAGTATCGTGGTAAACGTTCGGACGAAACTAATAATGGTACGACCTCATCCAATAGTACCACCTCCGCCCCAGAAGTTAATGTAACTTCAACGGCGGAGGCGGAATTAAAAAGTAATATTAAAGAATCTGATACTAATTCACACTTAATAAAATTAGATGATTTATCCAATAAACCTAGCTCAATTCCCCGGAAAACCAAACGTCATACATCAAACTATAATAAAAATTATAATGGAGATGCTGAATTCGATGAAAGTTCCGCCGAGCGAAAAATCCAAGCTAAAATAAATTATTTGCGGGACAAATATAAACGTGGCTCAATTATGCGAGAAGAAAACAGTAAAAATGTTGCTAAATCTCATTCAGAACCAAAACGAAACAACAACTTCGATAACGATGATGCATATATTCGTCGTAAACGTGAAAGTCTTGCAATGAATACAAAAATTAAAAGTGACGACCCAACCAGTCCTGAACATATAAAATTGCTGGAAGAATCGTTTCCAAACCCAGGAAACTCATTTCAAAATAACGAGCCTTTGGTTCGAGTTAAGCGGTTCGATTAAATATTTTGTCATATGGATTGCAATTATATTTTATTTACTACTCGTCTATATTTGTTTATTAAAAAAATTCCATTACACTTATGTTGAATAAAATAAAATTTATTTAAAAAGCGATTTAAAGTTCATTGCCAAAATTCTAAAATCTTCAAATATAGTTTAATTCATAAATACCTAATATTGATTTTGTGGTAATAAAAAAAAAAATGCGCCCTACTCTACCAATTTCAAAATTTTATCAAAAATGAAAGACTTTTTTGTTAATAATTCGTTACTTTTTTAATTTAGAATGGTGGAAGCTTTAACACCAACACTTTCATCACTACACCCGCTAACAATTGTAAACTATATACATGGATCATGTGTACGAAAAGTTGAGGAAGTCAATATACTAAAACGTGATCAATCGTTAAGCTACTGGTCCCAAGTGCACTCGAATTCGAAACGATCGACTGCCGAACGTAATTTACAAGGACCAGGTGGACCTGTAATGACGGACGTTTATGAAGAAAGTATTTCAACACAGTTACAAGGACTTATTGTTCTGCCAAAAATAAACGTGTCATTAGTGCAAACTTCAGTTGTCGAGGAGGTAATATCGTTTGCAGCACTAGACAATGTGCACGACCTAAGTTGTGCATCACTATTGGCGGTTTGTATTGAAAGTATTTCGACTCGATTTCATTTTGGTAAAACCACTAAAGCAAGTATGCATACAGTGTATACTCAACCAGCGGTTCGTTCAAATTCTAAAAAAGGAGGAATTATAAAAGGAACCCGTGCCCTTTGGGCTCATCTATCATCACAAACGCGACCAGATAATATACCCGGCGAACCAGTGTTGATCGAAACTTCAGAAAAACAATTAGAAGAGCTTGTTATTACTCTGGATATAGGTAAGGCCCATGCTCAATTACGTCGACTTAAAAATGAAGGGTTTGCCCTATCTGAATCACAAACCATAGTGACAGCAATTCCGAATCATCGTAGTCGCGCACTATTTGAATGCAGCAAATATCCAGAAGATCCAAATAATGATCCATCATCAAACGGATTTATTATGTTTGAGTGTGGTTTGGAAGGAGTATGTGTGAAAATTGTGAAACGGTCACAATTTGAAAAGTCAGAAAATAATGAAGATAAGCTAAAAGCAACTGATACAATAATTGATGTAAGCATGGCGGCAAATCCATTGAATACATTGAATGAGACAACAACATCGTCGGCGGCTGCGAAAGCTGCCGATTTTCTAAAACTAGGCATTAAAAAACCGACCACACCTAAGACACAAAGTCAGAAAGAACGATCATCGATTATTGGAGAAACTCCTCATATCAAAGAAAAATGCGAAACACCTAAATTGAGAGATGACGAAAAAGGTGATATAAAGCAATCGTCGGGCACATCGACTAGTATCAATACAAACCCAAATAGTAGTACCGACTTTAAAAATAATTCCAATTGCAGCACTAAAAATGTATTGAATAATTCGAACTTAGTCGAATGTTCCAACGATAATGGTAAAACTTCATCGTGCGTCATCGATTTTAAAACAGTTTGGTTTAATTTTGCCGCACCACCAAGAGTTCCGATAACTCGAAAAATTGATTGCACCCGGTTAGATTGGAATTTACTGTCGACCGCATCACCAGCTATTACGGCATGGATGAATCCAAGTAATCGATTTGCTATTAAATTGGTTGCTCTTATGAAAACTATGTACATTCGGCGAACCGCCGTCGCAGCGTGTCTTATGGCCGACGTACTTGAACAAGATCAAAATAAATATCGTGCCTCCAAAAGTCGATATTCTGGTAAATTCACACCACTCGCTAAAACATTGCAAGAAGATCCGAGTTGTCAACTGTGCACCATAATGCAGAAATATGTTAATCAAGAAACAATCGAGAAAGTTGAACAACATTTAAAACAACAGGATCTACCACCACTTACCACATTAAGACAAGGAGTGATAGTATTAAGCCGACAGTGGAAGAATACTCTTTATAATCCGATGCTCTTTGAACACCAGTATAAAAATAAACTCAATCGGCCATTTAATGTTGCATTTCCAATGAACGGTATAGAAGAAGACTGCGATGATGTCGATGACTTAGATACAGAAACATTTAATCCACCACCTCTCAATGATACCGAAGAAAATGAGCACTCTATGCTTTTGGGCCAAAGTAATGAGCTGCACCATGGTAAGTGTAATTTACAATTGCAAATGCTAATTTTATGTTAGCTTAAGTTAAATATGCGATTCTGTCGTTCAAACAGGTTCAAAGTTTTATTATTTACAATCTTGGTATTGATTTTACTTAAAACTGAAAATCAATCTGACATTTTATTCACTTATCTTAGCTCCTGTTTAATGTCGATGATTCAGTGTACTGTTAGCCACGATGGTCTTTGCGAACTCGAGCAACTTAATTTTATGCATTTCTGTAATTTTTTTCGTAGTTTTTGTCATTTTAATTAATACTTTTATTAAGTTATTAAATTACCAGATGAAGCCATCCATCAAATAAGTATGCGATTCTGTCGTTCAAACAGGTTCAAAGTTTTATTATTTACAATCTTGGTATTGATTTTACTTAAAACTGAAAATCAATCTGACATTTTATTCACTTATCTTAGCTCCTGTTTAATGTCGATGATTCAGTGTACTGTTAGCCACGATGGTCTTTGCGAACTCGAGCAACTTAATTTTATGCATTTCTGTAATTTTTTTCGTAGTTTTTGTCATTTTAATTAATACTTTTATTAAGTTATTAAATTACCAGATGAAGCCATCCATCAAATAAGTTCAAAATACACGGACTCAATTAATACATCGCCGAGTATGAACTCAGGTTCAAAAATTCGAAAGAAGAGTTTAAAAACGATTATACCTCAAGCAGCTTCATCATCTCGATCGAGTATACCAATGTTTCCAATTATATCTGGATTGGTTGATAAACAAGATCCACAAATTGAATATGGCACATTACGTGATGGTTCATTGCCTTCGATTTGTAGCTCAACAGATTCCGATCAGAATTGGAGCCCACCACCTAATCACAAGGAAGATTTATATTCGTGGATGGCAAAACAACAGGTGGATGCTAATGGAAAGTCAAACAGTAAAAATAACGATGAGATGAAACATATTAAACCAACAAAAGCGGCTCCCACTATTTCCGGGGGTAACGCCATTTTGCAAGACTCGAATCGACTTATCGATGCACATCTAATTTTTGAGCCTCTCTTAACATGTCTCGGCGTCATGCCTCAGCAAATGGTGAATAATGTTGGAAATTCCGATATTGCATCATTTGAAAATTTGGGTACTAATCTATCTTTGGTGGGTTCATTTGACACAATGCGAATTGATATTGTGGTGAGCGAAACAATAACCTGTGATAAAAAGACAAAACCAAAACTAAACAAAAAAGGAAATGGGAAATTTTCTCTCATATTACCAGCTGAGACTCCAGCTTTTTTATGTGAACGAGTTGGAGTTGAATTGGAGGTTTTAAAAATGGCTGATAGACTATCTGAAGAAGCTAAACAGCATGTCTTGTATTTATCCCGAGGCCAGCTAAAAAAACATACGCAAACTGTGATTAATTTTAGTCTTAATATTCGTTATATTAGCCAACAAGTCAATATGCCATTGCTACGATTACTGCATCAAATTACAAATATGTATCAGAATGTTAAAGAAGCTCAAAATGAGTTACGTGAACAACCTGATGCCGAAAAACGTAATGTGCACCAAAAAGACGAATCAAGTTTGGCATCGGAAATTCATGAACCAACTTTAACTGGATCAATACATGAACAACCATTTGATATATCGTTATTAGACGAGCGATATGATAAATTTAACGAGCAAACACCATTTGGTCATTCGGTAAGTCGGTCACGTGTATCAAATTGGAATCCATTAATACCGACTACTCCATCGCCCAATACACAGCGGAATCGACCCCAAAGTTTTGCACAAAAAATAAGATCAACAAGTAAAACAGTAAAAGGTAAACTAGGCTATACTAATTTAAACGAAACAATTTCAACACCAGTAAAGACGAGCCCTACTGCATCGACATTTGAACAAGTGTTTCAGAAAAGCTTCTTGGAGCCTAAAAATTCACTTACCGGTGGAACATCCAGTTTATTTGGAGGTAAATGTAATTAGTTTTATTTTAAAAACATTTTGTAGAAATAAATTTAGTTCGGCAATTATTGTTTAACTCACAAATCGTGAATTAAAACTTTAAATCATGATTGTAGGTTACAGGTAAAACTACATATTTAACCTACAATTATCATTAACTCAGCTTAATATTTTTTTAATTCAAAGAAGTGGGTAGGCAAAGTTTGTTATACCTTCTTAGTTTTGTATCTGTAGTTAAATATCAGTTAAAAATTATCTTTGATGCGATCAAGATGTAAAAATGATGGTTTTATTGTTGGTTATTGATGGTTTTATAATCTAGCAATTTTAACTTATGCTTATAACTTGTATTTATAATTTTATTTTATTTACAGGTGCTCTTGTTAATGAAGCTTTTACAGATATGGCGCCTGTAGACCAAAATATATTTGGCCGATCAACAATATTAAGCTCCGGTCTTGGAGTACCAAAATGTTGGAAAACTATTTACCATTTATTAGACTTATACGCAACAATGCCTGAAACTAAAACTATCACGCATCGAGTTTCTATATCTCCGGATGCAGCAGATCATTTAAAAACTCACCGAAAATATAATATACTACACGATAGTAAATCTCAGCGTGACGATGACGATTTAGGTGGAGCTGGAACTCCACTACCAATTGGAATTGTATCGCATGAACGCACCCGACTTGTTGTATTCGGAATTGTGAAAATTCATCGCACACGTTTGTTGGCTTCGTTAAGTGGATTAAAATTGGAAGCGGAAATAACAGCGCTGCAAAGTAGTGCAACATGGCGGAAAAAATCACGACCAGCCTCTTTAGAATGCTCGTTGACTGGACAAGTTGGTCGGGCAATGATTGTTCTGCTTGAAGGTGTAGCTCCAAATCAGCAAACAGTTGTCCGGGTTACTTTTGGTAAAAGCCAAACATTATATTCGAGTATGACGCGACGCAGTAAAGACAAAAATAGTGGGTTGTTAACGATTGGTCCAATCAATATTGATATACCACAACATCCAGTTGCTCTTCATGGTATGATGACCCGTAGTTCAAAGCAACTATCGTCCACTTTACAGGAACTACGAGTTACACGAACTTCAACCAGACTTTCTCGACAGAACGAAGAGCCAGAATCGCCTCTACATCAACGAGAAGCAAAAGAAAAATTTCCGACAGCTTCGGTCAAACCTATTCCGCAAAAAACGCCAACACCACAAACTGGATTACTACAACCATTAGTAATGCAATTTAATATTGTCCTACAAAGTTTATCGATTACAGCCGCATTATTGCCATCACTTCAAGCACAATATAAAATGGATCATGTAACATCCACTGGAGTCACAGGTGGTAAAGCCAAATTCACAATCGATCTACCTAACCACTTTTTAAGTTTTACTACAAAAATTCATGCCATGGAAGCAAATTTACCATCAGAAGCTTGTATCGCACTTCCACCAGTGCATGTAAGTGCAGAGTATATTTCAGAAAATGTCCCTCAAGATACTCCTCTAGATGGTATAGTGTTACGACAAGGTGGTTATGTAGCTGCCCTCGCCGAAATCGGAACGTTTGAACGTTGTCTAACCACTGACCTACTAAATCATTTAGTTTTTGTACAAAAAGTTTTTATGAAAGAAGTAAACGAGGTTGTACAAAAGGTATATGGTGGTGAAAAACCTGTTCCACTGTGGTTAGAAGAGAGTGAAGATAACGGAAACTCACTAAAACGAATTTTATTTAATTTAAATATTCGAATGAAGCGGATACAACTCACAGCGACAACACCATGTTCATCGGCGGTGCGTTTTGAAACAGGAGTTGTAGAATTACAATTATCAAATCGGGTCAAAAACATTGCGGATGGCTCACCAACAAAATTGTTTGGAAAAGCTCAGATCGATTTAAATTTATCTTTGGGACAAATTATAAAAAATGCTCTGTTCGATGAGGCCGAACCAGAATTTCAACAATATGCTTTTTTCAATACAACAATAGGGCTAAGAAATGCTTTCCAAAACGAAATGCTCAATGAGGATAAGGAACTTGTGTTAATCACACTGAAACGTCCATTAATATATATCCAACCGATTGCTGTGGATAAAGCAATTCTCGTCTGGTTAAATTACAAGAACGCTTATGAATACTGGACCGAAAAACGTGCAAATTTAAACAAAGAAGTTTTGACCGCGACTCAACAAATATTCGAAAAAGTCCCGTTTGGTCAGTTTAGCCATCACTTATCTGGAAATACATCGACTCTATTTTTACAACTAACCGTTGAAGATATGGGTATATGTTTGCCATTAAAAACGTTACCACCATCATCATGGGGTCCACGTTCAACGCAAGATTTTGAATCGCGTGGTGCCGTAGTTATCACCCTAGAGAATACAATTATATCGGCTTGCAGTTCTGGATCGCTTGTTTCTAAAGGGCGGTTTGTTGGCTTATGTCTCCGGTTCGCCGACGATTTTGAAACATCGCTGGACGATTGGAAACCAAATATGAATGATTCCTCAATTATGAACTTATGTGTTGTCTCGGAAGGTACTTATGAAGTTTGTTCACGAACCATCGCGGCCAAACAAATGGAAAACGCCAAATGGTTTTTGAATGTTAAGTGGCAAATGGAAGGAGTTGATATACACCTCGATGTTAATATTGGTAAGCAATTATCGGCGTTAGGACATACATTGACCATGTTAACTGGTTACGAAGAGGAGGATGATCCCACAACTCTAGCTAGTCCTGATAGTGAAGAAGGTGATCAAGATGATGAAAACAAACCACCACATGTAAATATTCTACACGTAAAAACTTACAAATTTATTATTCTACCATTTTTTTATTTTTACATAGGAAGCGGCACGTTGCGTTCGCAAGACACTAGACACTTTGCCCGATTTTGTATTTGATCCTAACATCGATCCAAAGAAAAGGTCTACGTTGATGGAAAAAGAGATGAAGGAACAGTTTAAAATTATTAGTGATCTACGAACACTAGGCGCATCTCACAATACGATTGCATACGAAGAACGGCGACTTCAAGAGCTTCAAGCCGTTTGCTATAAATACTTTAGGCGTGATATAATACAGGTAATGGTTATGCTTTCTTCGAATTTGCCAGAATTTCATACACAGCCTGTTTAGTTTCATTTATGGTGTTTTCGAATGGTTTAAGTCTTATTTCTAGTAAATTATTGATACGTTCCAAAACTGTTTCATAAGTATATGGGAGCACGTTCCTTGAATATAAAATATTTAATTCAGCACCTGATTCAGTATACAATGGAATTTTATAATTAAACTTTACTGCAACTATAGCACTTCCCAAATCGTCTACTTCAGGCTGAACCTCCGGGCTAAAATATTTCACTGATGTGTCCAGGGTTGATTCAAAATTATGGTAGCAGCTCGGTTTTATTGTAATAATAGATGGGACATTCGACTGCGATTGACTTATATGGCTGAATACGCTCGTGATAGTCTCTTTGGAACTTTTTGCATTTGGTTGGTGTAACCATTCCGTATCAGAAATAAAATCCACATGTTTTTGAACCGAATCCATCCGGGCGTTTAAATTTATATCACCATATTCTCGTTGGATTTTTGACGAAAATTCACTTTCGTGAGTTCCCACGCACGCCTTTCGTATAGGTTTCTTTAACAATATGGTCAGCGGAATTTTAAAGACTCCCTCTTCTGTTTCGACAATTTCTCTTGGTTTTTCTAATGAAAATTGTGGTATTATGTTTTTAAAGTCCGTATTATCATTAATTATTTTATAGTTTGCGGCTAATTCAAATTCAATTTCAACTTCATGATTTTCCTGGGGCACTGACATTTTCGACATAATTTAGTCTCACTTCAAATTTTTACGTACAAGAAACATTCGAAAAGGTTATAAAATCATAGACTAGTTGTTGGATTTATACTTCTCTAATATTTTTTTCTTATAACAAAGAAGTATTTTTATTTTTATTTTATGTTCATAAATTTTTCTATTTATCTGAAAATTTGGGTCGAAGCCTTAAATTTGGTAACATTTTAACACTGTAGCACAGAAAAAGATTTTAACACTGTAGTATAGTTAACAGTTTTCGAAAATTTAGAAAATATTTTAGGCATCGATCTGCTTACTATGGCTATCGTCACTTGAGAACTTTAATTTGTCTAATATACATTTTTTTTTACATTATATAGAAATGGAAGCGACCATCAATGAGACGCCCACTATTAAAAACTACCAATCGATCAAGATCCTTTGTTGTTCCATCGCCAACCCGCGAAGATTTGCTCGAGAGTGAAAATGGCACTCTAGATACAATATTCTCGAATGATGGTGAAGCAAACAGCCTGAAAAGTTCCCCACAATCTGGCCCTTCGCGAAGTTCTTCGCTAAAAGTTCGTTTACCTAATGTGCCTCGTGTTACATTCAACGACTCAATGCGGCAATCGTCATTGCCGAGTGCTGATTCTGATGTAAATTTTAGTGATACAGGATTAGATTGGCCTTATAATGGATCAGTACACGAAGTACCAAATACAATTGATGTAGATGGCGAACAAGTCGAACTACGAAAAAAAAGTATTAGTCATCCGCAGAAGCAGCAAGAACCAAACATTGATTTTGAATTAGATATAAAAGTTCTGGTAAACTCTGGCAAGTGTGTGCTCCATACCAAAGAGATAAATGACGAAAAAATTACAGCAACATCGTCCAGTATAAATTCTAAACATCATAAACGGCAACAAAGTACTGGAACTGACTGGGGAAGCCCTTTACCAACGCGACGTAATAAAGATAAATCGACTCGGTTTCGATTTAATAATGCACATTCATTACTGGTAGACCTAACAATATTCCACATCCCCGGTTTAGATGTTAAGCTACATTATGAATCAAAAACATTATCAGATGAGATTTCCCCGCGACTTAGTACTTGCGAGTCATCATCGTCGTTCCCAACATTCAATGGACTACCAACCACCACTAACACACCAAAACGTTTGGGATCAAAACGTGCATCATTATTTGCATGGATAATATTACAAAGCATTCCAGAGGAGACAATCATATCGCCTCATATACTTGAATTTTTAGAACAAACACTCGAGCCAATTCCATCGAATGGAGACAGTATCATGCTATCTAATCAAATTAATATAGATTTACTGCAAACAAATTATGTTGCGTATGCCTCCTTTCCCGTTGATGTAATTGTTTATTTTCATATGCAACCATCTACATTTCGATTCTCATGTTTACCTGTATCACGGGTGGAATGTATGCTTCAACTACCAAGTTTAGATATCGTTTTTAGTTCAAAACGACAAGATGATGACAATCAACATGCTGATGGCAACGATAAATCATCTTCTGGCGGACTAAGTGTAACTGGATGTCTAGCCGACTTTAATGTATATATATTCCATCCGTACGGTGGTAAAAAAACGAGTAGTTCCAAGGGGGCACAATTTTCCCCTCTTGCCGATAGTGAAAGGAAGGATTCGCTCAGCATTAACGTCGAATTTGTTAAGTTCCACATAACACGTTCGAAAAAAATGAGTTTTGAAGCATTAAACACAATGAAAAAAACAGGAGATCAATCACATGCCGTAATCCGGTTTAGTACTATAGTTGATATCGGGAGTGCTTCGTTTAAATACGATATGCGTCGGTTGACAGAAATTCTAGCATTTCCTAAAGCTTGGTACCGCCATAGCATAGTACGACGACTATTCTTAGGAGATTTATCGATACACCAAACTTCTATAGGTGATTTGGATTTTACACCATCCGAAGAAGATCATCAGACAAATTTCACTTCAGAACGTAGTCCCCTACTAATGACGAGAGAGAAATTACGTCTTAGTTTAGATAATGATATACCAAAAAAATCTGGTGCTAGTAACAAATTGAACAAGAAGTCGTTAAGTTTGGACTCGAACACGTCACCCTCGGAACCAAACCAATCGACATCCTGGGAAACCCTAGTTTTGTTTGCAATTAATTTTACAAAGTTAAATGTTCAGATGAATATGGGCAACGTAATGGGAAACGTTATTTGGTTAACTAAAGCATTCAGAAGCGATGGTTGCTTAAGTATAGGAAGTACCGGTCACAAAAATATGTACATCGGCGTAAGTTTAGGCGGATCCGTCCTCGATGCAAAGGGTGGTATTGTTGGGGGAACAATCGAACTAAACAAAATCGATACGTATGTACATATCCACGAAGAGCCTGGAATTGAACCTCATCATACTGTTGGAATAAAGTTACTAGCACTAGAACTTCGGTTAGACTATATGGGAACTAGTATTCTTATGACCCGGATAAGCGCGCTTAACGCCACACTGCGAGATGAATGGAAAAATTCGAAAGATTATAATGACTCAGCAACTCGACGTCCAGCGATCATTTTAATCCACGGCGATTTAAGCTGGGATCAACTACAAATGATGATATCCAAATCAACTACAGCCGATTTACTTAAAATGTTCTATAAGCTAGAAGAATTTTTTTCACAGCAGTTCAAATCATCAAAACGGATATTCTCAAATTTAGAACCTAAATTTAATACAGGCAGTTTTAAACGAAAACAATTTCAAATGAGAAAACGGACAATTTCTATAATTGAGAATAATGGACCATGTGTGCCAAATAATGGTGCTTATTATAAAGATAACTCGGTCCAAGATGCCAAACATCATCGTCACTGGCAAAAACCGTTGAAACAAAGTGTTGGTCTATTTTTAACATCGTTAGGTGTGCCACTCCCTAATTCGGGTACTGTCCTAGGCGGAACAATGGAACTACATGGCAAAAATATATCATTAGCCTGTTTCCATGGAATTAATTTTAAGTCAAAATACTGGGCACTATTTAGTTTACGTGAACCTTGTATAAATTTTGCCACCGAAGCTCAGGAAATTGAAAAATCAGGCGAAGTTCACATAATTCAAACCTTAACATTTGGTTTGGGTATGAGTTCCCAGAATACTACACCACAACATCATTCAATGGCATCAGTCTATCGGGTATCACGCAATATTATATTCCCACCGCAATTTAAAACTCTGCACGAATGGTTTCATTACGCTTTTGCTAACAGTGATATCGATGGTATTGACAATTTCCCCGTCATTGAACGTGATCGTGAAATTAATACGAATTCTATTGAACGTGTTCGTGGAAGTTCCAGTAATACTTCACATCCAAAACTACAGGATCCCAAACACCATCGTGAATTGATTTTTGCGTTTCCTAGTCTACAATTGCATTTCAAGACGGAGCATCTTCAAGGAGCTGTTACACCAGATTCATCACGTAAGTTTTACTACTTTAAAATGACAATACATTGTTAATAATTCAAAATGAATGCTTCTATCTATTTACTACACCATTTTCAGAAGAGAAACCAACCGTTGAATGTAGTTTCATAACAGAATTTGAAGATCACATTTTTGTATCTGTGGATGCAGATACATTCTTCTTCCTACACGATTTAATCAGTTCTTATATGAAGGAAAAAGAAAAAGTTATAGCCACGCAGACAGCTCGTTCAGCTTCACCAAATCCATCTCATATACCTTCATCAGTACATCATCATCAACATCACGATAAAATTACTGGCTCTAATGGTTCAGCAACAAATCTATCATCGTCACATTCTTCTGTTGGTACAAACGATAGTAATCTAACATCGGTATCATCATCAAACGGAAGTGGCGGTGCAACAAACTCCAGCAAATTAAATCAAGGTAGTGCTTCAACGTTAAATCATTTACATACACCGGATGCAGATACTCTTAATAAAATGGATTTGGAAAGTTTCTTAAAAGATTGGCGCCATTTTAATTGTAAGACATGGCATTTAGAGCCAACAGTTCGGTTACATTCGTCACTCGTCGGAAAATCAATAGAACCTTACGGAATTGATTATATTTTAAATAAATTAGGTTTTAGTCATGCCAGAACAACAATTCCAAAATGGCTGCAACGAGGCTTTATGGATCCACTGGATAAAGTTGAAGCCATTTTAATGATGCAATTGTTGTCGATGGTTAGAGAAAATCGAAATCAAGTTTAAGTTAGAACTAATGTTATATTTTAAGTGTTAAAAATAAATAAACAAAACAATTGATATTAATACATTTAAATTATTTACTGCTAATCAATTTTCAAATACATATAAAGAAATATAAAATATATATTAGAAATCGAAAATTTTAGTTCTCTATGTATTCCTCGATGGCAGTAAATTCAGGCTCAATCTCGCTATTAAATAAATCGGTTATTTTTGAACGCACAGTTAGCTTTCTATAGTCTGGAACAATTTTCATATAAGGATATAAACTAGCTAGGAAGATTGCTTCACAGGAATCTCGGGGATATTCTATATCACTCATTTCTACTGAATCGATTTTTGCATAATCCAGTTGCTCCATATTTAAAGTTTGTATGATTCGAATACGAAGAGGAAGCTGTTTGGGTGATTCAAATGATTTTAGCACATCTACAAAACTTAACAAAAACAGCATATCGCTTTGAATTTTTTCTTGCTTTAAGCGAGGCTTTTTAGGAGCCGGTATCGATTCATCTAACTCGTTATTCATTATAGGATCATCACTTATATCAACTTCATCCAAATAAGTAGTTTCAAATTCTCCTAAATTTTCATCTAGATCTACATCCGGTTCATTTTTAACAATAATATTCTCATAAATATGATCGCTGGCTGGTAGTTTTGGAGAACTTGGTTTTAATACTAATTCGTTGGCATCCACTTCAAACGAATCAACACTATACATTTCCATATAATGTTCTTGGGGTGCAATCTTATCGATCATGGTTTCATCGATGTACTTTAGAAGAAATAATAAAAATGGAAAATATGGCCAGCTACATTCAGTTAAATTCTCAGTTTTCATACGAGTAATCCGCTGCCGAAAACCTCGTCGTAAATTTTCCCATTTATTTTTCACTTCGTCAACTAATAATAAAATAAAACAATTGTCAACTAAGAAAATCTAAATATTTCACTTATGTACATACATTAATAATACTTACTTGTTAAATGCGTCTGAGACGCCAATTTGCCCCATTCCTTGTTTTTCAGGGCATTGTTGCGGGAAAGTAAATTATGTCTATCCCACAGACAAGGCCGAGCTTTAATAAGTGCAATAATTTTTATATTTAACGGATTAAGTTGTAACTTTCCAAAAGTGTTCGTCATAATTATTGAACTTATACCGTGCGAGTGTGTAAAACTGGGTAAAACACTTTGTTTTTATAATAGATTTATGTGGTCCGGCAGTTATGTCCATATGACCTATTGTTCCTCTTTCCAATTTTAGCAGTGGCTTTTCATGAGAAGAGCTTAAGGATTCTCTAAT
Source organism: Tipula confusa (assembly GCA_963556175.1). NCBI lineage: Eukaryota > Metazoa > Arthropoda > Insecta > Diptera > Tipulidae > Tipula > Tipula confusa. The sequence continues at coordinate 1,053,315 of OY744475.1, forward strand.
CTTAAATGATTTATTTATTTATTTATGTGTACTGGCTTTGGCGACTGGCGTATGTCATCAATTTAATATTAATTTAATGACATTACGAGTTACGACAACTTCGTTTTTTTGGTATAACTTAACCTAAAAGAGTTTTGTTTTGTTTATAATTTCAGTTCAGTGGTTTGCTTTTAAAATACTCAACCGTTTTTAAACGGTTCTCATAAAAATGTTCAGTTCCTTACCAACTAGCATGTTTAAGTTTGATGTTTAAAAACAATTATCCTCTAGAACGAATTAAATTGGTGCAACATAATATTTTTCATGACAACAATCCATGGATAATAAAACAGAAACTGCTTTATTTAGCGCGTCTTCGATTTGGCTAGATATAGTGTAAAGTTAGCCGTTAAAAGTAAACCTCGAAAGAGATTGGGGAGCTTCGGCCCAAAACAATTATTGCATAAAATTAGGTTGTTAATAAGTATAAACGCTTTGTACTAATCCTTGTTTGTTATATTGTTTAGTATTTAATTTTGTTTTGTAGTAAATATTTAAAATATTAAAGTTTATAAATTCATTGCAAACTATTAAGATAATACAATTAGATTTGTGGAATATCCCAAATAACTAATTGGCCATCAACACCGGTTGTACTAATTTTCTTAGCATTATTTTTATCACCAGCGTAGATACATAACGAAACAATAGCATTCTGATGAACCGAGTCAACACTTGTGTCTTTAATATCCGATTGATTAGTTCGTTCAATAGTAATAAATTTTTGTTTGGCCGACAGTGCAGTGTTATCTTTTTTCTTATACTGGTCCAATTTATTAGACTGTTTGATAGTAGCACCTTCAAATGTGTAAATAAAAGGAGCATAATTGTGGCCTGCGACCACTATAGCTTTAGGCGATATCCATTCACAACATATAAATGGAAGAAGTTCCGTTTTTAATTTAATTATTTCTTGCGAAACAGAAGTATCAACCACATTAATAGCAGCATCATGACCAACCCAACATAATTTTAAACCATCAGATGAAAAACTCACACCGTTAATCCATCCACCACCGGCCGAAGAATTTTTAAATTCTGACATTAATTGGCCGAAAGACATTTTATTACCCCACGTTGTGGAAGTTGGTTGTTCCTCAATATCTTTAATATATGCTGAAAAAATTCGAGTTTTATAGTCTGTTGATCCCGCAGCTAGTAAAACATTATTTGGATGCCAATCCAAACAAGTAATAGTTGACCGAATTGGTTTCTTTATATGCTTTGATACCCACCAATCATTTTCGGATTCAAAATAACAAATGGATATAAGCCGCGCACCAGATCCAACAGCAAATTTATTTTCTTTCGGTGACCACTTAACACAAGTGGCCGCGCGGTTGATACGCAATAACACTAACGATGGCTTCCATTTACCATCATCCGTTTTAGTCCATACATAAGCGTTTCGATCCACTGAACATGTAACAATGCGATTCGCATTCTTAGCCCAATCAATGGCCGTTACACGTAGCTCATGCTGTTTCAGATTATCCAAAAGATCCCATTTGGCCCCAGAACGTTTGTAAATATCGATCTCATTGTTGTTTTGTGACAAAGCAATTTCTAATATTAAATACAACTTATCAACTTTATTTGATATGGCAATATGTATTTTAAATAGGTATATTTACCAGTACAGTCTTTATTCCATGCATGACATGTTACCGGAATTGTATATTTTGTTTTTCCAAAAGTATGACGTTCACTCATACTAATAATTGTGCTATATATATTACTGATAAAAAAAACTATAAATAGTTTTTCAATTGAGAACTAAAATATTATCACTTTTAATGGAAAAAGGCGTTGAAACAACGAATAAAGGAATATTATATCTTGTGTATTATATAACAAACTAATGTTGAGATTATATAAGAGTTTTAGTCAATAACTAAATACTAACTTTATTAATTGGCACTTCGAGAATTTTTATAAATAAAATAACTTTCGCATTTCTGATTGTGTATCATTCAGTTTCAAAAATCAAACGAATACTGAGAACGAAAGTGATTCGCTGATGTTTATATAATAACGGTTGATGAATCAAATTTGTATCGTACAACGCCTCATTTAAAAGTTTTAAAAACTAATAATGTAATTCCAAATAATTATATGTGACCAATGCGACTTTAGGAGGGGGGTTAGAGTAGTTGTCTGTTATATTTTTAGCTACAAAGTGAGGAATAAGGATGAGTGACTAAACGCGAAGCACTGCTCTTACATTTCTACTCATATAGTGATGAAATTAACAAATCTAAAGTACACCGAGCCAGGGTACTCGCTGTTTACTCCGTTAACAATTATGTCAAGAATTTTCATCAAAGTCTAGCAGATCATGCGATTAAGGGTATTCTCGACTGTGACCGTTATCGTTGTTGCCAGCCATCTCTCATTTTCGTCCTTCATATTTACACTGATGACAACGGGTCTGATCAATAGCTTGTACAACTTCAGCTTGTCGGCATTTGTAACGTATCCATTCGGCCCTCAAAAAGTGATCATATACTTGATTTTAGACAGAAGAGTATCTGGGACAGACCTATCCCTATTGCAGAATTTCCTACAAAAATTGCCGAAAGCTGTTTCTCAACCTTAACACTATATATAAATAAATACATAGATTTTTGAGGTATTCCAATTTCCAAGATATATTTTGTAACCTATGAGAACCTGATGAAATAAAAGCTATTCCAATTTTGATGTTTTCCAATTTTGCATTTGTTAATTATAAATATAGTAATTAATAATAATAATAATAATAATAATAATTAATTTGTTTAATATTTTGCACTCAAACACCAATTCATTCACGACGTTAAACCTTTGACGCGTAACAAAAGTATACACCCCAAAAAAGTAGCTCATTTTTTAAAATGAAAATTGACTTGCATCATGTTTACCTGTCAATGTCATACCATTCTGTATCTGTATCCGTCATTCATATTGAAAGAAAACGTAGTTATTATTAGCTTGATTTTACTTGATTTATAACAAAATTTGATAATAAATATCGTATAAAAATTCGTGTCGACTGACCAGAGTCCACGAATTGCATAAAGGATTTTCAATCTGTTGAATATTTGGTGATTTAAGTTGGTTAATGTTTGGGGGTTAAGACGGCACCGCCTAGTTTTTCACTGATAACGAAAATATTTTATTTCTAGATTATAATAAAAAAGTTTATTGAAACAAAATGACTGAACGTCATACATTTGGTGGGAATAACTTGTCGATAACATGTCATGCTTGGAATGGAGATCGTACTCGTAAGTATTTGGATACATAAGTATTTATATTAACATTAAAATAATTCTTGATCTTTTGCAGAAATTGCGATTTCACCGAATAATCACGAAGTTCACATTTATAAACGAGATGGTGCAGATTGGAAGCTCCTTGATGTCCTCAATCAACACGATCTTCGTGTTATGGCAATTGATTGGGCTAAGAACACTAACCGCATTGTTACATGTGCTGTTGATCGGAACGCTTATGTTTGGACTCAATCCGAAGATGGAAAATGGAAACCGTCGCTTGTGTTATTGCGAATAAATAGAGCGGCAACTTGTGTTAAATGGTCACCGTTAGAAAATAAATTTGCTGTGGGATCTGGTGCCCGGCTTATTTCGGTTTGCTATTTTGAATCGGAAAATGATTGGTGGGTTTCGAAGCATATTAAAAAGCCGATTCGTTCAACCGTGACATGCTTGGACTGGCATCCAAATAATGTGCTACTAGTTGCTGGATCAACGGACTACAAAGCTCGTGTGTTTTCAGCCTATATCAAAGACATTGAGGATCAGCCATCGCCAACACCTTGGGGCAACAAAATGCCTCTCGGTCAATTAATGGCTGAATTTAAAAACTCTTCATCGGGTGGAGGTTGGGTTCATGATGTAAGTTTCTCCGCCGATGGAACTCGAATTTGCTGGGTTGGACATGATTCAGCCATTAATTTAGCCGAAGCTGGTAATGGAAATCAAGTGGTTAAATTAAAAACAGAATTTCTTCCATTTTTGTGCTGTGACTGGATTTCACCAAACTCTATAGTGGTCGCAGGTCATAGTTGCGCCCCACTAATTTACACAATTGATGGCAGTTCAATAAGTCTCTCGATTCGTTTGGATCAATCACAGAAAAAGGAGAGCACCGGAATATCAGCGATGCGAATTTTTCAATCACTTGACAGGAACATGAGAACGGAAAATACGGACACCAATCTTGAATCAATACATCAGAATGCAATCACCTGTGTATGCATTTATTCAGGTGATAAGTCGTTCGCAAAGAAGATTAGTACTACAGGAGTCGATGGTCAACTTGTTATTTGGGACCTTGGAAACCTTACAAAATCCATGCAAAACTTAAAAATCTAAAGCATTCTTTCAGTCCAATTTACTAGTGAACAAATTTCGATTTTTTTTTTACAATTTTCCAAAATTATCGATGAACCATTACTGCTTGTTATCTACTTTGAGCAACGTTGCAAAAATATTCAGTTGAAGAAACAAAAACTATTTATTTATCAGTGCAAAATATTTAATCTTATTAAATTTCAAATTTGATTACATAACAAAATATGGAAATATAAACTTGGTCATTTATTTTTAATCTCGATAGAATTATTCAATTTATTCGCCCAATTGCTTGTATAAAATTGGAACGTAATCGTCATATTTGGCTTGATACAAGTTACCAGCTATTGGACTACCCAGGTTATATTTTGCTGCAAATTTAGCGATCGAAAATCCTCCTCGATTTATGGCACTGCGATTTGTAAGTTTTTGCTCTAAAAATTTTAGTTTTCCGGTTTGTTTGTACACAAGAAACACATAGCGATGGAGCCCAGTTTCTGGTGGTGGTCCTGAGCCAACATATTCCGACAATGTCTCCCCCGCTGCAATATCATTTCCTGGAATATTTCCTACTAACCAGTGATGCCATTCTCGGAAGGTTGGTTTTTTACGACTGGGTGCATCCGGATCGGTCAAGCACAAAGTATAAAAAGTATCCGGGTCACAAGACCAAGTTACTTCGGGAATGTCTTTGACTTGTGTCGGTGTTAATTCCTTACCAATATCAACTTCAACACCGCTTGGATATTTAACTTTAACTAATTCGACCGGCGCAACAGTAATTATATCTGGTACAACACCAAACTTCTCCATTGCTAATTTTCTTATTTCAGAATTAAACCTCACTTGAGAATTTATCGATTGCTTCGCTACTGTCAAAAAATTTATTTGTCTACGAAGTGCAATCCCAATCATTTCTTGATCGAAATAACTAGAACTTTTGCTGTGCTTAATTTTCCAATCAGAATAATTGAGCAAATATAAAGTACAGTGTTTTGTTATCCGGTTATTTTAATTGCGTTGTATTGGTATTACTCGTAATATATATCCATGCTCGTGTCAACGGGCAGTAGAGTTGGTTATAACTATGGTATATACCATAATATGGTATATACCATGTGCCATTTAGCAAAATATTTTTACCGCTAAAAGTTAACATGGTGTTAACTATAAAAACAAATTGATTTTCTGTCCAGCATCTAGTAATTTTTGATTTTGATTTCATTCTGCCATCTGTAAGTATTAAAGTAGGCTACCTATAAACTTCACTTTTCCACTGAAAAAATAGATTTTATTTTAATCGAACATTTAAAAAAATTTCATTAAAAACCAAAGGATTGGGTAAATAAAACTTTAAGCTGAAACGAAGAGTTTGAACGAAATCGAAGAGCACTTCCGTTTTGGTTTTCCGCCAAGTAATGATTGTACTTAGTGCATGGATGACATTGGGAAAAAAAATATTTACTCCTCGAGCGTTTTTCACATCTTTAGTCAGTAAATCCGATCTGGAAAGATGTGGCCTTATTCCCGATGTTATCACTGAGGCACCATCTGCATTGCTTAAAATAACATATTCATCCGGAGTGGAAGTCGATAATGGCAATTTATTAACACCAACTCAAGCTCGGGACATCCCAAAAGTTAAATGGAATGCAGATAAAAATAGTTTCTATACATTGTGCTACACCGATCCTGATGCACCAAGTCGTGCCGAACCAACATTTCGTGAATGGCATCATTGGCTAGTTGTTAATATTCCGGGATATAATGTTTCGGAAGGTGAAACTTTATCGGCATACATAGGACCGGCACCACCACCAGACAGTGGGATCCACCGTTATTTATTTGTGGTATATAAGCAAAAGAAAAAAATGAAATTCAACTGGCGGTATCTTGCCAATAATAATGGCGACCGTGGAGGATTTTCAATTGACGATTTTGCAAAAAAATACAATATGGACCCCCCTATTGCCGTTAATTGGCATCAATCGCAATTTGATGATTATGTTAACATTGTATATCAACAAATGCAAAGTGGGCCGCATAAACTGTAATAAACTGGGCGATGTAAGATTTCGTAATAAAATGTTAATTAATTTAATGAAAAATTAAATAATTCATTTCATGGACAAAATATTGTTTGATTAAAAGTTTGCTGACTGAAAAGTAGATCCATAGCTGTGGTTAGGTTTAACAAATAATTTTACACATAATTGGTCACGATGTTGTGGTCAACCGCCGGAATCGAACTCAGGACCGCGCCGTGTTAAGCAAACACCTTAACCAGCACTATACGACATTCATTAACGACATTCGTAGTTGGCCGTTTCCTTATAAACCACAATGTAACCAATTCTATGTAAACGTTACGTTGTAAGAGATCAAACCAACAACCGCTTATTTTGGCACATTTTTTGAAATACAAATATGATTTGCTCAAATTTTCAATTGGATTTTCGACCGGTAAACACCGGTAAATTTCTAATCTAGTACAATATTATGTTAGTCATATTCGAATAAACTTTACATATGTATATGGGATTAATATATGGGATAAATGATGTACAAGAGTTCTAGTCATCTGTCAAACAAATTTCATTGCACTTGGTTTTGTTTAAAGAAGTTTTATAAAAAGATTAATGTTACGATGGATAAACGATTAACAGCAGAACGTAATAATCTTGAATATAGTGTATCAAAACATGCCAGCTCAAATTCTCTAGACTCAGATTCCAAATCTAGTTCATTAAACTCGAAACATGCAAATGAATCAATGGTAGGATAATATGTTAATCTGTTGATAAATGTTTTAGGAGTTTTATTTATTTATGCATTCATATATTCTTAATTTTGCGCTTGATTTTTTATAGCTGACTGGAGATAAATCATTTACACTACTATCCGGTGAAGAAATTGAAAGTGTTACAAACGATGTGACGTATATATGTCCTTATAGTGGACCCGTTCCAGGTACCCTAACATTAACCAACTATCGGTTACACTTCAAATCTAATCCAACCAATGAACGGGAATCTCTGATTGTAATCGATGTGCCACTAGGAATTGTTAGTTGACAATCAGCATCGTTATATTAAATAGAATTACCTATTAACATATTTTTTTTTTGCTTTTAATAGGTGTCCCGAATAGAGAAAGTTGGAGGTGCTAGTTCACGTGGAGCCAATTCATACGGTATCGATATATTTTGTAAAGATATGAGAAATCTTCGATTTGCTCATAAGCAGGAGAATCATTCGCGCCGTCAAGTATTCGAAAATTTACAATTTGGGGCATTTCCAGTCTCGCACAATAAATCAGTTTTTGCTTTCAGCTACTCGGAAAAATTTGCCGACGAAGGTTGGAAAATTTACGAACCCGTTGCGGAATTGCGACGCATGGGTGTCAACAATGATACATGGCGTATAACAAAAATAAATGAAAATTATCTAATATGTGATAGTTATCCTGCGATATGGGCTGTACCGAAAACTGTTTCCGATGAACAGTTAAAATTGGTTGCTAATTTTCGATCACGCAACCGATTACCAGTATTATCTTGGATCCATCCCAAGTCATTGGCAACGATTGCACGATGTTCGCAACCTTTAGTTGGGGTTGGAGGTAAACGAAGTATCGATGACGAACAATATATCACAGCAATAATGGAGTCAAATGCACAAGCCCATAAATTGTCAATTATGGATGCGAGGCCAAGTGCGAATGCAATTGCAAATAAGGCGAAAGGTGGTGGTTACGAATCGGAAGATTTTTATCAAAACGTTGAAATTATTTTTCTCGACATTCATAACATTCATGTGATGCGCGAAAGTTTAAGGAAGCTAAAGGAAATATGCTTTCCGGCCAATGATGATCAAAAGTGGTTATCAGCGATTGAGAATAGTTTATGGCTAAAACATATTAAATGTATTTTGGCTGGTGCGATACGGATTGTGGATAAGGTAGATTTAAATTCCATTATTACAAAATATCAATTCCAATAATGATAATTTCCATTTTCAGATCGAAAACATGAACACTTCCGTAGTCGTTCACTGTTCAGACGGTTGGGATCGTACTTCTCAGCTGACTGCGCTAGCAATGTTATTACTTGATCCATACTATCGTACAATGCGTGGTTTCGAAGTACTTATTGAAAAAGAATGGCTTAGTTTTGGGCATAAATTTCAACAACGTATCGGCCATGGTGACAATCATCATTCGGACGATAATCGATCACCTGTCTTTCTGCAATTCATCGATTGCGTCTGGCAAATTAGTAAACAATTCCCAAACGCATTTGAATTCAATGAATATTTCCTGATTACGATATTGGATCATTTGTATTCTTGTCGCTTCGGTACATTCCTATGCAATACAGAACGTGAACGTGTCCAGGGCGAGTTAAAAGAAAAAACGAATTCACTATGGTCATTTATAAATACGAATCCGGAACAATATCTAAATCCATTGTACGGAGGTAAAATTTCAAATACACAGGTAGTTTTAAAACCAGTAGCTAGTATGAGGCATATTCTGCTGTGGAAGGGATTGTATTGTCGATGGAATCCAAGTATGCGCACGCAGGATCCCATATACCAAAGAACTCGAGAATTAATCGCGTTGCAAGAACAACTTCAGCGACAAGTCGATGAATTTCGGTATGAAGTTAATTCGCGAAATCATCAATCGACCCGTCTAGCGTCTCCGTTACATTAATTTATCTATTATTGAATTGTATTATATGTGTAGTTATTCTATTTATTATTGCAACGTATGGAAACTAATTTAAAACTATAATTCACATACCCTGAAACTAACAAATGGACACATACACACTAAAATATCTAAATTTATTAAAAAGATTTATTTTGTATTTATATTTAATCGTATGCATTTGTAATAAAACTTTTATTCAAATACTTAGTACATTTTCTTCCATGGAATGTTCTCCCAGGCGTGTAAGAAGTGGGACGAGAACATTAACTCTTTTAATTTGTTCATACAGTAGACGAAGATGATGAGGAACGATAGGTATTGCATCCAAATCAAATTGAACTTTTGCCAAAATGTCGTTTTGTAACGCAACAGAATCTCGTCAATATCAACTTGAATTGTTGTTCGAATTTTGCTCGTATCGTACACATTGGACCATCCCGTTTCAGATTTTTCATAATAAAAATATCCCGGATTGTATTTTAACGAATTCATAATTTTCGATAACTGATAATCTTCAAAATTAGACAGATTCATTTCTGAATATGGATGGAATTTTAAATTGAAGTTCGTATGCAAAGTGCTCATGAAAAATGAGCAATGAAACGATTGTTTTTGATTTGATTTCAGTGCACCAGTGAAAAATAATTCGCCATTCGACATGCCGGTCGGTATAATTTCTCGATTAATGATAATAGCTGATGGTATTTTAAAATCGCATTGTGTCTAGAAATATAAAGATTACCGAATTTAAATTATAGCTCATAAATAGTTTAAGCAATATAACGGCTACCTGAACTCGGGCATCGAGTATGAATATCATCGATATGTATTTCAAATTTTGTTCATCTGGAACTTCCAAATCGACTATAAATTTAATTTGATCGACAGTTCCATCAAAGTTATGATCGAACTTTTCAAACTGTACCATATCACAACCACTAATTTCACTGGATAATAATAATTGATTCAGGTTCTCGAATGAGCTGCAAACGATTAAATCACCACTTTCTAATTCACCGAAAATTATATGTTTATACTGAAAATCGATCATAGGTTGTTCGTAAAGCAATAAATCCTGTTGCCATAAATTATGATTTATTGTGTAAACGATAAGAAGTGGAAATAATACTGTGGAAATTGTGATTACGATAACGGAAAATGCAGGAAATGAACACAGATTATGTTTATATGTTATATGCACATTTTTTCGATATAAATTTATTAGTTTCATGTTAACGTTTCGGTTACGATTAGGAGATACATGTTTTTAGACGGATGTAAATCAGTTTTTTTGTTATTTCCATGGAAACCAATAAATGAAATCCTCTTGGTAGTTATGATGACATCTATCGAGTATTAGATTATACAGCAATTTAAATGTTTAGAATTCGCCGTACTAAATAAGGTTTGCACACTGGATTGTCAATCCAATGTGCTTTCTATTATAGTGACACCTATACAAAGTAATTGATACTAATGGTTACATTAGTACAGACACTTTTTTTGAGCGCTAATCATGCTTTATTCTGCTTAATTGATTAACGAAGAAATTTGACTTTTATAAAATAAATAAATTTTAAAATAAATATGTGTCACTGTGTCAGTAAAGACCCAGCATTAACCATGTAAAATTAACGCCAATCGCAAATTAACCATGTAAATTTTTGATATATTATTTTGAAGGAATATATCGAACAAACCATGCAGAAACCAAGATAACCAAACCGTTCTTCTGGAATTGATTGAATTATATCTCGTTATATCGCAATCGGCACAGTTAAATTGAATTGCCACAATTTATAATTGCGAACAGCAATGCTGCCTATAAGGCGGTGTAATTTAGGTAGCAGAACACGCACTTCTACAAATCAGGCCAATGTTCGATCTAATTGAAGTGCGCAGACCATCTCGAAGAGCGAAATGAAATTGGACGGAATGGATTATCACCGTACACAAGAAGAAAGAGAAAATACAAACGAAGGTGATTTGCATCGAATGAGACATCATCGGTCAATGATTTAAGTACTGGCAAATCTCTGGTGTACAGGTATAGCTGCTGATATTTTCTTTAATTCTGATTACTTCCATATGTTACACGGAAAATGCGATCTGCGTTATAAGATTAGGAACATAGATTATAAGAATTAGGTAAAATTAGGTTATGTTTATTATTCTATGAACTTGTTCTATCGTAGAATGATTTTTCTAAATCTAAATCGATGTGATGGAATCAAATTTTGTTATTCTATTATTGCCTTGAGGCTCTCTTGACTAGTAATTTTTCAAATAATTTGGGAAATAACAGGAAGTAGTGAAATAGGCCTATACGATTTTTTATCGTTTGCTGCTTTACATGTATAGGGGATCATAATTACTTTTGCAACTTTCTATGGACGTGGAACATATTTAAGTCTAAGGGCTGCGTTGGTTAATTAAACCATTTTTCGAAGTGCTTTTTTGGGAATGATTTTTACTATTTTACTTATATTTCACTTTATTGCATAGAAAATTAATGATTTTTTGTTGTCCGGGGTGCGTGCATGATTTGCCAGGTTTTCCGTAACTATATAGAATAATAGGTCCATTATGCAAGTTTTCCTTATTATAATTATCATTGTGCTGGGTGACATGATAACAGTTGAGTGTTCAGATTATACCCTTCGAAGTTTTCGAGGCACATATAGTCCTTAAAAATCCCCTTTGGTACATACAAATCAATGAGATCTGGATTTTTTACTGGAATCAGTAAGCCAATATGTTGGTTTGCGGCCTGAATATAATTTGCAGTTATTTATGCGTCCTGCTTCGAATAGTTTTTTTCCTTTATGAGTTGTAAGGCTTGATCTCCAGTAGGTGCTTTTTGCATTAAAGTGACAACCAATAATAAAATGTCTTTTCGATTTAAGACGTATATTATTTTTTCTAAATATAGAAAAATTTTTAGCTCTAGATTTTATTTGGTTTCTCTCATGTAACGTCAGTGTTTATATATAGTTTGTAAGATGGTGTCCTTTCCAGCTTATACATTTTGCAGGGTTGTTTCTGTTAGAAATTATACAGAAAAATTTCTTGCATTTCATTTCATCTATTTTAACCCTCATATTAGTGAGTAGCTTTGACCTTGCAGGTATTTTAAATATTTTAATTTTTATTAAATGTATAAGCAGTAGAATGGGAGCTCTCTTTTTCGACTTAATTGTTCATAGTTCTTTCTCGTTCTTTTTATATATTGGGTAAAGACCCATAGGTTATAACCTTAATTGCACGTTAATTTTTATCGTCGTATCGTATTTTAACCATTGATATGCTTTGTAGCTGGACCCCTATAAGCTGTTCCATTGTAACCAATCTGTATCTCACGACATCATCTTCATCAGTGTAGCACATTATTAGCGTGTACGGGATGTGAGGATTGATTACCCAACTGTTGTAGTACCACAGTTGTAGTACCACCACTTAAAAGTACCTTGCCGTAAGATCAAGGTCTTCTACCCCTAGCATTTTATACCTACTGCCAGGTTAGTGACTAGCCACCTCTTTCATGAGAAACAGACTGTAAGTCTTCTTGTAAGTTTTGGTTGGCGAGTTGTATTTCATTTTCCACTTGCCTATATACTAGAGCAAGTTCAACGGGTAAGTTTAAAAAGATGTTTTGAATATTATATGACAGATAAAATTTGTTACATATTTCATTTAATTAAATAACGAATTAGATAATAAATGTTTCCAATATAACAGCATAAAAAAAAATCTTGAATGAATATATATGGTTGAACACTATAATTGAATAGAATATTAAAACCATTTCGATTTTATTCAAATTTTCCGACGAGTAATACAATAAAACCTCCGCATATATAACATTTCAACTGTGTATCACATTACTTAAGACAAAATCGTTAACTGAAATCTCATACGATCATAAAAATAAAAAAATAAAAATTTTAAATTCCAAACTTCCATAAATTTCATTGGGTAATTCTTATATATCGGAGTGTTATTACTATATAGACAGTATACAAACGATTAAATTATTGACTTAAGCTAACAATCAAATAACGTATACATATATACATATACGTATTTATAATCAAACTAAATCATTCATTGTTATATCAAATATACAACCAAATATCTTAATATCTTACCATTTTAGTACCATTATCATCTTATCATATCATCAAATTATCATAAAAGTCACGTAAATAAAATTTGCACTCGGTGATTTGAAATCAAATATTTTTAAAGCGCACAACGATCGGCGTGCCCATCTTATATACAATATAACATGTATATGTATACATAACGATTAACGACCAACAAAAGCCTATAATACAAAAAAAAAAAAAATAAGTTTTCTACGAAATAAATAAGACACAAATATAAAAGTAACAATAGTAATGACAATAATGATGAACATAAAGCACGGCTGGAAATCATTTCAAATTTCGAATGATTCAAAATTCTTTATGAACTTTATAATAAGGAGTGGTCATCTGGGTATATTTATCTATAACTTTTATACATATGTACATACATACATACATACATATAAAATTTGGTGTTTCTGTTACATAAACATCTCTCGATGCTGTTGATTGATTGAAAATATTTCATTTGGAAATGATTATTTCGTGATATTTGGATTAAATATGTTAACATTTATATCTGTTTGTTTTATAAAATTGAAATAAATTATAAATTGAATTTTCGATCTGTGTGATTAGAGATGGTTTTGTCTGCCGAAACGACCGACCGACATGTGTACATACACATTAATTATTTCATATAACTTTGTTGTGTTTTTTTTTTCTTTTCAGAAGGGGCTTTTTGAGGTTGGAAGTTTTTTTTTTCTTATATGTTTATTAATATGGTAATTTACGAAGAGTACAAATGTAAAATTATTAGTTTTATGGCGCCGATTTATGAACTCGTGATCAACGCGTTATCCAATCAATATATAATTGTAATACTTCTGAAAATATGATATTATATGTTATGTTATGTTATGTTCGAAAGGAAGCCATATTTAGTGATCATATACAAGATAATCCGTTTATATTGTCACATCAAATCGGAAAAGTTCGGTATCTGTGAAATTTAATAAAAAAATAAGTCGGTTCATAGCTCTGTTCGCCGCGGAAGTCATCAGTTTAAACAATAAATATGCATATGATGTGGAGAGCACCGCAAAAGCGCCAAATTATTTTGTATAAACTTCATGGATAAAATAATAATAATAATCTGGACTCAAACAAGAATACAACAAAACAAGAATTTTAGCGATATCTAGTTTATAAAGTTAAAGTTGGCTCACTCATGTAACAACTTGAACTGCGTGTATTTTCTATATAATACAACCTGATGAAAAGGTGGAATATGTATTTATGTATGTCCCATTTAGAATGATTGCAATAAAATCCCATCAATAATGGTTATACAGATACAAATATTCAAAGTATGATGACTCTTCGTAATTTTATTTTTCATCGTTGGAAACTAGCACTTGACACAAACTTATATCACGAATTCAAGCTAATTAACAAAATTGACACTGATTTTTTTTTAAATCCATAATCCTTTACTGCTATCGAAGGGGTTTTTGGAAAAAGTTGAGATTTGTTAATTCCTGCTGCGAAGGACCTTAATGATTTTTTCTGTGGTGCTCACACATCGTCTAAATAACGATAATTGTGCTGATCTGGTTTTTCAGTTTTAGAAATATTGACATTGTTGTTAATGATATGAGGCTTTAAACTCAATAAAATCGGATACTGCTGGTGCTGATGAAGTACCAATTTATAAAACTTATTTACTTCATGCAATAAACAGTGTAACAGTGCAATAAACAACATCGACCTTTCCTGCAATATGGAAACACTCTAAAAATCAACACAACCAAAAATCCTATTGCCGGGATTATCCAAAGTTTTAGAGGGGCTTATGCCGATGCAGAAATTACAATATCTGGAGGCCGTAAGTTGCTTTGTGTTTATCAATCTGCATATCGTTCACAATACAGTACAAGCAAGGCCGTTGATGCGAAACAATTATGTACTCGATTTCAGTAAAACTTTTGATCTCATCTTATGCAGATTAGATCTTTTATTATTGATTGGTCACTGAAAAATTATTTACGTCTAAATAGTGATAAGACGCAATGAATTGTAATTTCAAATATAGTTCATGTAATGAATACCGGCGGAAGAATCGTTCAATAGAATTTGAATTGATTTCGCAGATACCGTTAAAAATCTTAGCATTATTTGACAAAACCTCTCATACTGTAACCGTTAATGGGAGATTCTTTTTTTTTACTCAGGATGCTTAGGTCTCCCACAAAATGTTTCTCATCTGAAGAAAGAATATGAAGTTGATAAAATCTTATGTTTTACCACACTTTTTATACGGTGGTGTGGTCCTTTCTTGCATCCAGAAAAATTTCAATGATCTGCAAATGCCTTTTAATAATTGTATCAGGTATGTGTTTGGACTAAGAATATACGATCACATTTCTTATTAGTCCAAATTTTTGTTAGGTTTTTCGCTGCATGCTAACCGTATAGACAAATATTAAAACTTGTGACTAATAGAACGAGACTACTAAATTCGCTAGTACATATAATTTATACGATGGTCATTCTAAAAAAGATAAAATAGGCTTAAGTAATCTTCATTTAAATTATCATTTATCGTATCGTTTATCAATTAATTTATCATTTATGATCTATCATTAAATAAATAATAAGACAAAATACAAAACACATGGTGGACCTCGTCGACTGTATACAAAAAGGAAATGGCTTATAGTTATACTTGCTATTCTAAAGCAAAAATGCTGGATGTGTTAAAGACTTTACAATAAGGCTGGAATAGCATTATACAAAACATGTTTTGCTACTGGAGGCAAGAAAACCGACCCAGATTTAGACACTGCGTGTAACTATTGAAATTTTCGAAAACTATATTATGTTGAGAAGCGCAAATGAAAAGATGCAGGTCGCGGAAGAGTTTGTAAAATCCTGTGCAAGCAAGACATATAATAACACTGATTTTGATTTAATTACGATTGGTATATTATGGAATTTTAAAATTTGCCGCTGCATTGGTGTATAGAATAACAGATATAGAAGTATTTATATTTTACAAATCTTTAGCTCTAGATAGATCCCATAGAATAATCATAAGCAACACAAAGCATATTTGCTCTGATGTTTGCAGGCTAAGAATTATCAAATCGTGCTTCGGTATATAGGGCAAATTTCCTATTGATTCAAAAACTTTAAATCACTGGGAGTTGCTTCTACAGTAACGCTATATATATATATATATATATATATATATATATATATATATATATATATATATATATATATATATATATATATATATATATATATATAGGGCTGGGAACCCTGGAAATATTAAGGATGGTATGGTTTTTGGTATATTGTGCAGTTATATATATATATATGGTATGGTCCGGGTATATGCGGTATCAGAAATATAAACTGGTGGTACCGGTATGGTACGGGTACGGTACGGGTCCCAGTAAAATAATTTATCATGAATAAAAATAATTTGTTAAAAGTAATAATATTTAATCTTTAAAAATAATAGTAATGTACATACTAAACTTTCAATTAAAGTGACTTGCATAGCAGGGGACGGACAAGACCAAAATAGCCTGTCATATTACTTTCTAACTCACACGACTAATTTTTCATTGTTTCTTGAACTAGAATTATACCTTGAACTTCTGGAAACTATAGAAAAAGATGCATCGCAATTTTTTAATACGTTTTTTATTCGCAAATAGTGCTTGCTTTAGAAGGCTGAAATCAATTTGTGGTACCAAAACTGTTCCTAACAATCCTGGGATTAAAACAGTTGCACCAAAATTTTGCCTTTAAAATAATTCCTAAAAGTGCCAATTTGCAAAATTTGGAGTCATTTGCTTCGGGCGTTAGGCATTAATGTTGAATTGCGGGAATTGGCTTTAAACCCTCATACCTGGCCTACTGGTGTTTTTATTCATCCTTTTAATTCAACAAATTTTTGGGTGGCGGGGTTTCACGTGTAAAATTGCGAGTGGCGAACACAACTTTAGCTTAAGCAGAGTTAAATTTAAGAACTCTACTCCAGGTGATAACTTGCAGATGAATATCAAATATTCTTGAACCAAACATTTTGATGAGATATCCGTTTTGTTATACATGAGCATCGTTTTGATTTTCTTGCTTCGACTGAAACTCTACTTAATAGTCCTAATTACAAGCAAGTCGCTTTTTATTAATAATAATTCATTTATCAGATTTGATCGTATTAATAATACCAGATGGGATGGGGTTGATTTATATTTTCGCTCGATTCTTATGGTTAGAAAATTATCTGCAGCTACTTTCGGTAAAGTGGAAGTTATAGCTTGTAACTATATCAGGTTGGTTTGCAAAAATTCTAATTTCGGTCATTTACAACTCGCCTTCCACGATAATTGTTGATATTCGTAATTTTGAATTAAACTTTTCTCAGTACTTGGCTGTTTATGAAAAAGTTATTTTTCTTGGTGCTTTCAACCATAATTTAGTATTTAGCAATCAATTGATTGATTGTCTTGAAATGTTCTAAGTATTTGAGAAATAAAACTATTAAATGCATTAGTCAAGCTAAACAGCATTTCTACTTTCGAAATGAAGGTGCTTGGCATTTCTAGTACCACTGGTGTTTCAGTCATTGGATTCCCAGCTGATGATATATTAAAAGGAATTTGTAAATTTTGTGATTCTTTGGGAGTTCTTTCATTACCAGATATAGATATTAAAAGTTCCTCTGTAGGTGAATCTTTTATATTTGATTGTGTCGATGAATTTATGGTGAAAGAACCCATTTTTACAATTAAATCAGAATCTATTGGGTATGATATGATTGATTTTAAAATACTCAAACTATTTATGGATATTTTTCTGGCACACATTACATTTATCGTAAACCAGTGTTTGACAAAATCCGTTTTGCCGAATTTATGGAAGATAGCTTCCATCGTTCGTTTTCCTAAAAATGATGTCGTCTAGGACATTAGTGATATACGTCCTATCAGCATTTTACCAGTTCTTTATAAAGTTATGGAAAAAATTATGCAAAAGCAGATTCAGAAGCGCTTCAAAAGGTTTGACTTTCTATGTACATTTCAGTCAGGTTTTAAACCAGGTCATAGCACAACAACAGCACAACTACATATTGTTGATGATCTTACCGGTATATGTTTGACAATGAGAATCTGTTTGCTATTCTGGTTTTATTGGATTTTTAGAGCCTTTTGAAAGTATTAATGATACACAGTTGGTTCAGAAGATTTTTTTGTTCTATACATTTTCTAATTCTGCTGTTAACTTAAGACATTCTTGGGTGCGCACCGAAATTTTTAAAATTTGTATCAGACATTTGTGTTGGTTTGCGTCATGTTACATAAATTACAATGAGCATCTTTGTCTAATCGTTCTGAGTTTATCGAAACAAAGCGAAGATCATGTCGAACTGTCAAGATTATACTACAAATGAAAATGTTGACATCTTATGGAAAGTAGTATGTTTTACACGTATGCCTTGGTGCAGGTGCATTGAGTATGCCGCTAGATGTCAGTCAAATACTACAAAATAAACAATATATTTGTGATTATCGTGTGCGACTAAGTCAAATTGTACATAAATACACCAAACAACGAACATCATTCCTGTTGGAATTATCTGTTTTTAAGAACAATATAAAAAAAATCTCCTAAGAATGATTAGTAATTATATATATATATATATATATATATATATATATATATATATATATATATATATATATATATATCTATATATATATATATATATATATATATATATATATATATATATATATATATATATACTTTGATCGTAATACCTCTTTCGGAAAACATAGCATACTACATACTTTGATCATGCTGCCTCTTGCTAATAACATGGTATACTAAATACTTTGATCGTGGCGCCTCTTGCGGAAAATTTGTTCTATAGTGTCATATTGTTGTGCGATTCCCGTGTTAATTGTAAATAAAATATGTGCGATCCTTGCGGTAATAGAAACAAACATGACTTGCAGAGATCCAAACCATTTTAATTTTATTCACCACCATAATCTTATATCCATTTTATTATTATTTCTTATGCACACATCCAAATATTTATTTAAATATTTAAATAGTTAAATAGTTTTATTATCATAAAAAGTTATTAATAATTTGTAGTTCAGCATATACATCTATGACTATACCATAACTAAATGGTTTCTTTCCATAATTTACACAGTTCTAGTTTATTTTTTGTGACTGAGTAATGCGGAAAGATTATACAGACATAATAGGTAGATAAAACAGTTTTTAGGCTTTAAAATCGGGTTCTGGCATACTCACGATACTAATATTATATTATGTTATTATGTATAAATTAATTTATTATTGGGATGTTATATTATTGTATGGTTACAATTATTGTATGGGTTACGTTGTTGTATTATTATATTATTACATTATTATATTGTTATATTTTAGATTATTGTGTTATTATATTATTGTTTTACTGGGGAATCCTAGTAGTTAATTATGTGGTTATTTTATCATATGATGGCAGCAGGGTATTGCTATATTGTGAGACGGTTGTATTAATATATTATGATACTATTATATTACTGTGTTAGGATGGGATTGCACTAAGGCGCTGTTTTACTATAATCATGTGTAAATTATTATTATTATGTTTATTAGATTATATTAGATTTAACAGCAGTACACTTAATAACCTTTAGCAAATATAGAGATGAAATATTTAAATTATAATTTACAGGTGGACACTAATGCTATATATTTATTACAGTATACGGCTAAAATGAATTAGTTCACTAATAGTTTTGTTTTAAGGGAACCTTTGCAGATTACAGCTCTGTAATATTGCAGATCAAAGGTGGCGCACCGGACTTGCGGATAAGAGATGATAGGATGCGGATCTTCTCATTATAATTGTGTCCCGTGCTAACATTTGTTAAATATTGGCTACTGGGAAACCGGACCAATTCTGTCATTACTAAATTAGCTCTTCTTTCCCTACACCACAAAAAATACTAATTATTGATCGCTTGGTGTCAGTGTCCGGGTCGAGTCTATCATAACTAACATTCCATGCACCGCTTCGGTTTTGTTATACGTAACACGGATGTACGGTGGTGTCCGGCATTCCGGGAGTTCTTGGTTCAACCTAGACCGGACACTCTAATCAATCAAATCAATCAATCAATTTATTTAAGGAAAATTTAATAAAAAACTTTTCTTTAATAACTTAAGAGATAGTTTATATTTTAATTCTGTTAATCAGAAATTATATTTATTATTGTTGTTTGGTCCGACAACAAATATGACAAATATGAAATTAAGCTTAGTTGGGAGGTATCTTGTCGCCTTTCGGCGAGCAAAAAATATAGCTTGAGTTTTGGAGGGATTTAATTTAATATTCCATTGAGTACAGTAGCCGACGAGTGCATTAATATTATATTGCAACTTGTTTTTTATAATATTTGGGTCAATAGATGATGTATAAATGGTAGTATCATTGGCGTATTGTACAAAATCAACATGAGAGAATGAATAAGTAATATCCGCGTTGTATATACAACGCGTTGTACAGAATAGGTGAGAGCACCACAATTTGAGATACGCCTGACAAATTTTTATGTTTAGTGGATCAATCACTCGATATGTAAACGAAGAACTGCCTGAGATATCCATGAGCTAGAATAATTTTATTTATAGGTATATGGGGAACTTAAGTCTACTTAGCTTGTATATAAGCCCTGTGTGCCATAAGCGATCATCGTGTTTTAAGTATACTATATATTTTACCAAGAATATTGAGTAAGCTTATTCGTCTATAACAGTTCGGATTTGTCTTTACCTTGCTTGAAGATAGGTATTATCATTGCCGTTTTCCAGTGTTTAGAAAAATAGGAGTATTTTAAACATGCGGTAAACATATATGCAGTAAAAACCATGGCTTTTTTAGAAAGGTTTTTTATGAAATTTGAAGGTAGGCTGACATTTGTCGATGAAGTTCATTCGCTATGGATTTAAGCATTGGATTCCCTGTACGTTGCCATTATCATCTTCGAGTATTCCTAAGACGAATTAAAAATTTAGGTTTTTAAATGAAGGTACAAATTTTATTTTAGCATCAATTATTATATTGTTTAAATAATGTTACTAAGTTAATAATTATATGAGTATTGCCTTGAAATTTTCCAGTAAACACTATCACCAGTATAAAGCTATCTATACGAGTACTATTCACATCGAAATAAATAAATATTTTTTATCAAAAATTTTAACTTATGCGGAAAAGGTAACTCTTAAGGTCAGTATTTATTTGGTTTTATTCACTCCACCCATTGTGAGAGAAGCCAACGTTACATCGATAACATACTCCTTTCTCATATAGTGTTATATCATAATTTTTCGAACGAGGGTTGCATGCTAGGCGGCAACGTGTGGGTATTACCTTGGTTATCTTCAAGGGATTTAGTTGAAACTTAATAAGAAGTATAATAACAAATAATTCTAGACTATTTGTTGCTATATTAGCATAGATGTTCATTATGTGAATATCAATTATTAGTATATGTATATTATTATTATTATTATTACTTTATAATTTGTTCTTGTTGATGCTATTGTTATTATTATTACCATGTGCTATGTAAATTTCATGCAAGAAA
Source organism: Tipula confusa (assembly GCA_963556175.1). Lineage (NCBI taxonomy): Eukaryota > Metazoa > Arthropoda > Insecta > Diptera > Tipulidae > Tipula > Tipula confusa. Next base: position 1,075,212 of record OY744475.1, read on the forward strand.
TTTAAGGTGACACTTAAATGGACTTGTTCTGTGTGTCACCCTCATTTGAAATCAATCAAACAAAATAATTAAATAAACAATTAGACTGAACCGGCTAAGGTCCCACGAGAACTTGGACCAGTCTTAAACCGAGATTTAAGTATGGTGGTCTCCTGATGAGCGAGAACGAGTATAAGCAATTTTGTAATTTGCAAATTTAAAATTCGACAATATTTTAGCAAAATATTTTATCTAAAATCATTAAAATCAATCTAAAAATTTAAATTTATTCATTAAAATTATGTCAATTCTTATCAACAAAAAAAATCCGCAAAAACTATCACCAAATCAACTACTATAATGAGATATTTAAATTTAGTTTTTAATGTGTTAAAATTATCATATCAACATTTTTCTTATCACCAGTTAAAATCCTTTGATTCAAATTAATAAGCATTTTGTTGTTGTTATGTATCGATATGGAAAAAATATTTTAAACCAATTTATCAGAAATCCAAAATAAAAACATACACAAAAAAAAATTAATTTTATGTTAATTATGTAATTATGTTAATGAGATGAGATAAATAATTTATAAATTAAAAATTAGTTGTGTGACACGAGGTGAATATACATACATATATAGATAACAATTTTATAGATTTGAATTTTATTAAGTTGATAGAAATTAAATTTTGTGGTTTTGCTGCGGATCTACGATTATGATAATGTGTAAATTTTCACTAATGGTAAAGTTTGTGTGCTATGGGTGTGCGGTAAGTGTTAACCGAATATATATATATATATATATATATATATATATATATATATATATATATATATATATATATAAGTATATAAACATGTATCTGTATACATGTATACATGTATATAATCATGTATATATATATATATATATATATATATATATATATATATATATATATATATATATATATATATATATATATATATATATATCATCGCCAATCGAAATAAATGCAGTTGATAAACAAAGTGATTTGTTTGATTTTTGTGTACGATAACGATAACGATTTCAATATATATAGAGCGTAAAATAGCATTTACACATAGCACATAGTGGGCGCCATGGCCTGATGAGATGACAAATAATTTTTAACAAAATTATTATGATTCCTCATCAGATCGAAACTGAGCATTGCTTCGTACACCATCTACATCTGAATAATTAAAATAACAACACAACATCCGCCGTCGTTTTATAGATTAGACAGATCTGCTATTAAAAATTCCGACTCTCAGAGCCAAAATATAAGCAAAAGTAGCTTGAAAATCTCAGTATAGTAATAACATGTACTTTAAGTTACATTATTAGCATAAAAAACAGTTGTCTAAAGATGCGAGAAATTTTTAGTCTTACCAATGCTGAGGGGTGTTTTCAAAAATGTTCGACCCAAATTAAATTGTAATCAATCGGAGGATGAAAGTGACCAGGATATGCCAATATTATTTTTAGTTTAATTATTATTATTATATTATTGTTTAATCATATTATTGCATAGTCCATCATGAATGAGCACATGCTCAACATGGACTATGCAATATATATTGCTGGATTGTTTAAAGTAAATAAATAAACAAATAAATAAATAATTAATTAAATAAAATAAATAAATAAGTATTAAGAGTGCCATTAATGAAGAAAGCTTAATTTTAGCCCTTATACTGGTCCCGGAAAAATGCATTACATACTTAAAAGAGCAAATCATTGAGGTAATAGGAGTTTTTTAGCTCCAAAACAAATTAAAAATATTGGTCCAAGACAAATATAAGACAAAAAATATCTTATGGATTTTTTTAGTTCATAAACCAGTTTTTATTTTCACTTACAAAGTCCTTTTACAAAGTGGCTTTTATGTCAGGGTTGCACAATTAGAAAAGATCAAAGTACAGGATATTTTTGGATATTTTTGGATACTTTTGGATATTCTTGTATATATATTCTTTATATACATACAAGACTGTAAAGATAACCAGCGAGTTAGATTGTTGGGTTTAGAAATTTCTTCCATGGAAATATCATATATATAAAATTGTTGCTTGATCAACTCCCAATGATTCTGTAAGTTCTTTTTGCGTTTGACATGAATCTTGATCGAGTAATACCTCCAATTTTTCATCCTAAAATTTTTTCGGCTGACCAGGACGCTCTTTGTCCTTGATATGTCACGATTTTTGAAGCGACTAAACCACTCAAAGCAATGTGTTTTTTTTTTTTAAACAAATAAATCCATTTATTGAAAACATTTTTATACAATTGTGTCTTAGACTAATTATAATTTTATTTTAATAGGATGTTGGAGTTATAAAAGGCCATCCAAAAACTATGATATAAAAATAAAATGACCACTGTCCCTAAAAATGGGAACTCAGGTTCATCAATTATCTAAACTTAATTATGTTTTTGTATATAATTCAAAAAGAATTTGAATTTACAAAATGATATATATATATATATACATATATACATACATATACATACACATACACATACATATATATATATATATATACATATATATACATATATATATACATATACATATATATATATATATATATACATACATACACATACATACATACATACATACATATATATATAAAACAAAACTTTATATAAAATTAAAAAGTGTATATAGTATTGATGTAAATAAAATGTTACAAAAATTTAAATCAATATCAACTCAATTTTGTGACTTAAAAAAGGACTATATACAAGGAGGGAGGGCATTCATACACACACGTACCTGTACACATTCACACACACATACATACCTTTAATATTAACAATTTGTTATAACATTAAAATTACAAATTAATAAATAAGATAATCAGTTACATATATATATATATATATATATATATATATATATATATATATATATAAATATATACATACATATATATATATACATATATACACACACACATACATATACATATACATTTACATATACATATACATATACATACCCATTCACATACATATACATACATACATACATATACACATATATACACATATGTAGACATACATACAGACATACACACATATATATACATCTACATAATATTTTTTAATGATATATCATTTGTTGCTGTTGTTACTGCTGCAGGTAGTGGATGTCGGATAGCCACCAATATTTTCCACACCTCTGCTCGTATTTGTTCGCCTTCAAAGTTTCCATGGTCGTATCGAAACGGATATGTTCGTCTGGATTTAAAAATTTTTCATCATCTAACCATTTTTCGTTTGGCCGCCGTTGAATATGGTAGATAAGTGGTATGCCGTCTTGATTTTGGATGTAGCCCATTTGGTCGAAATAAATAAATAAATTTGGTCCTGGTACCGTTCCTTTAGTCGCGTATAGTTTTGTTAGTAACGTGTCCAAATAGTAAGGTCCGTATATTAAAGAATTGTCGAAATTTAGACATGCCCGTCTAATGTGGTTTCGTGTCAAATTTATGATATGTACGTCAATTCGGTCTGCGTCAAATTTTTCGTACTGTACTCTGTTTGATATGTAATGTTTAAAGTCTGTCTCGCCTTTTCTAAATATCCCGTTACAATGTCTGAGACATTTGCGTTCGAATACCCGATATCGTTCCATATATCTTGGCACCTGATTGTACCATACTGGGCATCCATATGTGAGAATTGGCCTTATTAATGTTTTATATGCGATAATTTTGACTCTCGTATCGATGTGTTTGCTATAAAAGAGATGCTTCGCTCCCATGAATGCACACCTCGCTTTCTCCAATTGTTTCGTCATGTGTTCAGCCATATAACACATATTGTCAATGTGCACGCCTAAATATTTAATGGTTTCGTATAATTTGATTGGTTCGTTGTAAATTTTGACCGAAAGCTTTCTCCAATTACGTTTTAGATCACGATGCGCATTTTTTAATGGTCGCCGAAATAGTATTGATTCACATTTGTTTGTGTTAATTTCGATGTGCCAAAGATTAAGATAATTTTGAATGTAATTTAGTGCCGTTTGTAAATTTTTTTTGTATATCTCCCACCAGATAACTTGAACTATAAACAATCATATCGTCTGCGTAGGCGCATGATTGTATAGATTTTGAATTTAGCGCGTCGTTCCGAATGAGATCTGCCGTATTTAAATTGAAAAGTAATGGAGCCGTTATTGAACCTTGTTGTACTCCGTTTATAATTTTGAATTTTGCCGATGATTTTTTGATGCCAGTAGTTGTTATGAATTTTCGATTGTACAATAATTCGTACAATAATTCCAGTATTGCGATGGGGAAATTCATTTTATATAGTTTTGCGAGGAGTCCGACTAGCCAAATCGATTCGAACGCTTTCAAAGCAATGTGTTGTTGCAAGAGCATGCTCACCATACAAATCCACGAGCAAACGATTACTTTCAGCTACAGTTTTGCGAAAAAATGACTCAACAAAACTTCCCGCAATTGCTGTTTTTTCCGCAAATTTGATAAATTTTTCATCGTTGAAATCGGTTGGATGTGCACAATCAAAACAAAAACTTTTAGCTGATTTTGACAGGTATTGAATAGGGCTTTCAAATGACATATGTCCATGATGTACTATAACGCATAAACAAGTAATGACATCTAGTATCAAATTCCGGTTTTTAATAATTATGTTTATATAATTACTACGTTTATATAATTATTTAGTATCATAAACTAAATAATTATATAAACGTAGCATACGGGAAACAAAAATGAATTAAAAAAATCATTTGTTTATACAGTGAAACTTCTGAAAAATGATGAAACAAAAAAATCGTGAAAACTTTTAATTCTATGCAGTGGTTTGCTATGATCGACTTTTCGAATAATTAATACCCAAAATCTAAATTAGCGTACCCCTCGTTTATTTTATTTTCTTATATGATATGAGACGTGGAAGTATTAGATAGTTTTTGGTTGTATGTTAGTTTTAAATAAATATAATAATTCGAATCTCATTTAATTTTAACAATTAATAAATTTAAATGAATTAAGCGTTTTGCAAAAAGTAACGTTTCAAATTGTTCTTAGTTTTACGCATAGCGAATTTATTTTATTTATAAGGTAAATCATACGGTTATTACGACCATTTTTAATTTATTTGTCATTATTTAAGTTCTTTTATCTTAGACGATTATTTTTTTTTAATAAAAAATAAAACAAAAACTTGCATATTTTCGTATACTATTTTTTGAAATTTTTTATACAGTCAATATTGGTTCGCAAAAAAAGAAAAGGATAGAAATATGCGTTTTTATATACATCTGGTATAATTATCTGTGGTTTTAATGAAAACTAATCATGAGACGAATAATAATAGCGAATGACACAGATATATGTTCGCATTTTATAATTGATAAACTAAAAATACCAGCCAATGTAAAAGTTGTCAAGATATAGATAACAATGTTATCACATTCTTACCGGATTGTAACACTGGTGTTAACCACCAGCAGATTCAAAACAGAAATATTTTATTAGTACTTATCTTAAAAATTGTTATACAAAATTGTATTGTACTAAATTATTAATGTTAAAACTATTTCGCTCACTGTATCACCATTTATGTTGAATAATGAAATACATGAAAACTTGATTTGTGGTAGGTGTGGTTGTGTCACCATGTTTTGTCATAATTAGTATAAACCGAATTGTCGAGCGCTTAACATCAAAACAAATAAAAATTAAAATTAAAAACAAAAATAAATATAGAAGAAATCGTCTCCATTGTTTGTACGCGATACAATAACCGGACAACAAATTTACAACGAGTAAATTAAAGAGTTTGTCTATGTACAATTTCTTCAAAACATTTGAGGAAGGAAAAAGCTCCTTCCCGCATTAATCATTGGTGTCAGAAGTGGGATAGCAGATTGTACCAAAGTCTACGAATTATCATATTAATTATCATATTGATGATTTTCTTCATATCATTCATCCATATTGTTTCATATGTACAACATCTGCTACAAATAATATCTTCAGTGAGCTACTGTATAATCAACAAATCAACAATCGTTTTATTATTCATCAACCAGTTTGGTCTGTTCTTCATTTCAACCATCTAAATTGGTGCATTTGCAGTAATAAATCGTCTATATACAACTCATCATATTAAAACGTCTACAAATCATCATTTCAATCATCCAGATTGGTTCACACGTGCTTTGTACAATTCATCTACATTCATCTACATTTATCATTGAGCTGTAATCCAATTGTAACCATTCGGGTTAAAGAACATTTTCCGCGAGTATTCTAGAAGAATATCAGGATCATCCACGTGTAACCGTAAGTACATAAATAGCCAAGCTTATAGTCTCTGGTTTCAATTTAATAAATACATTGACTATATTATTAAGTGCACGTGTTTGATTGCATATCTTAATTAAGTGTAGTTTGTTGCGTTGCGAAAACTCGTGTCCGTAAAGTAAATTTCCGTTAATCGATACGGTTAATTGTTACAGCTACCAATTTGTAGCATTAAGTTCTGTGTTTAAATCGGTAGCATAAATTACTGTTCTAACCGTTCATCATGGGTACTCAAATTAAGCGAATGAATCAATTAAACAAAGCATTTTTAGAATCATTAAAAGAATTATCGGAATTCGAGACGGAGAAGCTGAGTTCAGCGTCTATCGCTCAAGTTAAATTGCGTCTTGCAGACCTAATCAGTGACCATAACACTTTCCTTAAAAATCAATTAGAGTTGGAAGCACTCGATGATGCTCAATCAGAGTCAGATATTCGGACCGTGGTCACTCGACATTACTACCAATTAAGGCCTGCATTAGAGGAACGACTTGAAGAACTAAAAAAAACGAAAGGTACTCCTGCTGCTGTCAAATCAGAGACACTAGCATTTATTCCCAAGTTACCCGAAATTAGCCTTGACAGTTTCTCTGGAGACTTAATGAAATGGAAAGGGTTTATTGAATCATTCGACAACCACGTGCACAACAATCCCAAGCTCAATGACTTAACAAAACTGCAGTATCTAAAACATTCCGTTAAGGGCATCGCTGCAAGGACATTTGAAAACTTAGATTTTGTAGCTGCAAATTATGCAGAAGCGCGACGATTATTGTTTGACAGATTTGACAAACCAAACCAAATAGTTGAAGAGCACATTAAGGCTTTGTTCTCAATCAAATCACTAGACAAGGCAACGTCAAGTAAGTTGTTAAACCTCGTTGATGAATTCAATTCACACATTAGGTCGCTAAATACACTTGAACGTCCAGTCCAATACTGGGATGATCTACTGGTATTTTTGATGTGTACCAAGCTAGATGCTGAAACCAAGGTGAAATGGAGAGAAGAAGCCCCTCGAAATGCTCTGCCTACATTTAGAGACCTCTGTGAATTTATACAAGTTCGCAGTCATCGAATAGATAGTTACCGCAAGGCTGACATTGACTCATTAACGACCGCTTCTCTATCTAAAGGCCCAAGTCAAACTTCAAGTACATCAAATCGATTTCGACGTAAGGCTACTGCTCTCACTGTGACCAAAGGTTATTTTTGTGACCTGTGTAAGAAATCAGGACACTCAATTATGCGATGCTATGAGTTTTTAGCAATGTCTGTCGAAGAACGCCGACAGAATGCGGAAACTCTCAAATTATGCACCAATTGTCTGCGATCATCACACAGCTCAAAACAATGTCCTACTCAGGAGCGGTGTCGGATTTGCCAAACGGGGCACCACACGCTTCTGCACGTAAAATCCGCAGGGTCAAACCTTCAAGATCACTCGAGTAGTTTACAAGTAACGCAGTTACAATCTACATCGTCTCATGCCATCACTAAAGACAAAGTGAGTTTACCAGTAAATTTGACGCAAGTTGTGCCAACAAGCAAACCTAAATTTGTATTTTTAGCCACCGCATTAGTGGATATTTTAGATAATCAAGGTTTAAAAACCACGGCAAGAGTTTTATTAGATTCAGGGTCCCAAATAAATCTCATGACGCAATCACTAGCTAAACGTTTGGGCATCAAAACTACATCTTCACATTTGAATATTAATGGTATCGGCGGCACTCCAGCCACATCTTCACGCTGCGCCTTTGTAAAAATTCAATCACGCACATCCGACTTTTCTACAGTGATCGAAGCTCATATTTTAAAAACTATTTCTACATACCAACCATCATTATATTTGGAAAAATCATGCTGGCCAGTCCCATCCAATATCAAGTTGGCAGATCCTCAATTTTTCGTGTCACGACCAATTGATCTTCTTCTTGGAGCGGAACTTTATGGTGAACTACAATCAGTTGGGCAAATTCAGTTAGGCCATAATCTACCGATTTTACAAAATACCATTTTAGGTTGGGTCGTAATGGGTGCTACAACAGTAATCGCTCATGGCTGTTGTACTGAAGTAGACCCATGTTCCGAAACACAAAGATTGGATGAATTGTTGGAGAGACTATGGGAACAAGACCACGATGAAACCCCCAATTTCACATCACTGCATGAAAATGAGTGTGAACGTCATTTTACGGAAACATTCTCAAGATGCGACTTGGGAAGGTTTGTTGTTAGATTGCCGTTTTCCAAGTCCCCAGCGCTATTAGGTGATTCAGCTTTAAGAGCAAAAAAAAGATTTCTTAACCTGGAAAGTAAGCTTGACCGGGATCCAGAACTGCGTGCAGCTTATAACCAATTCATGCGTGATTATGAACAGTTGTGCCATATGGAGGTAGTCAGGCAAGTCGAAAATCCACACTATTTTTTACCGCATCACAGCGTTGTGAAGCCTGAATCCTCTTCTACAAAGCTAAGAGTAGTTTTTGACGGCTCTGCGACGACGTCAACTGGATACTCCTTAAACGACATTTTAATGACTGGTCCAGTGGTACAACATGAACTTTTTGCTGTACTCATTCGATTTAGGTCACATAAATATGCCTTGAGTGCTGATATCTGCAAGATGTACCGCCAAATACTCACTCACCCTAGTGATCAACAATATCAGTACATCTACTGGCGTTACAACCCTGCAGAAGAATTGTGCATTTATAAACTCAAGACTGTCACTTATGGAACTACAACAGCACCGTATTTGGCTACTCGCTGTTTGCTTCAATTGGCACTCGAGAACCAAGTTAACGATCCGGTAGCAAGTGCAGTCCTCCAACATGACGCGTATGTTGATGATCTGCTGACCGGCTCAAATTATGCTGACGAAGCAGCTAGATTAAAGATATCTCTGTCAAACATTTTGCATTCAGCAGGAATGACTTTACGGAAATGGTGCTCCAATCATGACAGTCTATTGCAAGACACTCCAATCGAAGATAGGGAAACGTTGACAAAAATTAATGATGACCATTGTGTAAAAGCATTAGGCATATACTGGCAGCCTACTCTAGATCATTTTGTCATTCAGGTAACTATGTCCATATCGGAACTCAAGAGAATTACCAAACGAATAGTTATCTCTCAGCTTGCTAGCATTTTTGATCCAAATGGCCTGATCGCTCCAGTCATAGTATTAGGGAAAATGTTTCTACAAAGGTTGTGGTCATTAAAGAGTCATTGGGATGAAAGTCTCCCAATGGTCCATCATACGTATTGGGTTCAGTTCATCAACAATTTGCATGACTTAAATAAATTAAAAATTCCTCGACATGTCTTCAATTCATGCCAATCTCCACAAAACATTCAGTTGCATGGGTTTGCAGATGCTAGTGAAAGGGCATACGGTGCAGTTGTGTATGTGAGGTATCAGGACTCCCTCAACTATCATTCTACACTATTGTGTGCCAAATCTCGAGTAGCCCCACTTAAACAGCACACATTACCAAGATTGGAACTCTGTGCTGCATTATTGTTAGTAAATCTCATGAAAAAGGTAGCAACTATCATTAATTTTATAGTTGAAGATTATTTTTACTGGACTGACTCTTTAATCACGTTACATTGGATCAATTCTCCACCCACTAAGTGGAAAACCTATGTAGCAAATCGTGTATCAACCATACAGTCGCAATCTAAGTCAAAGAATTGGTTACACGTAGAGTCCAAATCAAATCCAGCAGATTTAGTATCTCGAGGCGTAATTCCCAAGGCATTAATGTCATCCAAATTGTGGTGGTATGGACCTACATTTTTAACATCCTCTGATGAACGTTGGAACAATAATAATCTTAAATTTAGTCAAAAATAATAATCTTAAATTTAGTCAAGGTATTAATATTCCAGAGCAACGGAAAGAGACTGCTATTGTAAGTATACTCACGGGAGACGTAGATGAACCACTAGATCGTATTCATGCAAAAAACTCATACAACCGGGTTTGCAATTCAATGGCATATGTAGCTCGATTCCTCAACAATACAAGCAAAAGCACCGTGAAAAGCACTGGATCGTTGACAGTACAAGAAATAGACCGAGGCCTTACCATGATTGTGCGCTCTATTCAATCCAGAGCATTTGCAGAAATTTATGAGGGTTTACAAAAAGGGAATTATAACATTCGTGACCAGTCACTTAAATCGTTATCTATTTTTATGGATGATCAGAAAATACTTCGAGTTGGCGGCCGACTGCAGTTCTCATCATTAGCATACTCATCAAAACACGCTATCCTTTTGCCAAAAGATCATTTTTTCACATTTACGGTAATGAATCACATACATATAAAACACTTGCACGTTGGTCCACAAGGATTGTTGGCAGCGGTCCGACAGACATATTGGCCTATTAACGGCAGACATTTAGCGACGAAAGTCTGCAAGAATTGTGTGCTATGTACACGGGCTAGGCCAATCTTACTACAACAACGAATGGCCGATTTACCGGCGAAGCGTGTAAACGTAGCGCCACCATTTTACAATGTAGCAGTTGACTACGCAGGACCACTATATATACACTATCATATTCGAGGTAAACATCCGACAAAAACTTATTTAGTAGTGATTGTATGCTTCTCGACAAAGGCGATTCATTTAGAGCTGGCCTCCGATTTAACTACGGCGTCATTTTTGGGTGCGTTACGTCGATTCGTCGCCACTAGAGGTTTGTGTAAAAATATCTATTCCGACAACGGCACCAATTTTGTCGGTGCAAATACCCAATTGCATGAACTTCACACGCTACTCATGGAAAGTAAAGATGAATTGGTCCAGTTATGTCACGATAGCAAAATTAACTGGCAATTCACTCCCCCAAACTCACCTCATTTTGGAGGGCTTCACGAAGCAGCGGTAAAATCAGCGAAGCATCATATACGTCGCATGATGGGCAACGCAAACCTATCCTACGAAGAGCTCAATACACTAATAAAGCAAGTTGAAGCAGTATTGAACTCAAGGCCGCTCACATCAATCACTACCGATGACAACATCGAAATACTCACTCCGGGCCATTTTTTGATAGGTCGTCCATTAACCGCAGTTCCTGAACCAGCGATATCAGAACCTACGAAACTAACCTATACCAAACGGTGGCAGCTAGTAAACCAATTGTACCACAATTTTTGGAAAAGATGGTCTACCGAGTACCTCCAACAGTTACAACATCGGTTTCGGTGGCAAAAAACAACAGATAATATTCCAGAAGGCTCCATCGTCATTATCAAAGATGACAATCTTCCTCCACTGAAATGGAAATATGGCAAAGTCATTGAGCAACATATTGGTGCGGACGGTCGAGTCCGCGTCGTATCAATCAAAACTTCGGCAGGAATATTTAAACGTGCCATCACCAACGTGTGTCCACTTCCAGTCAAGTTTGACCATTTAGCTGGTCCAAAGGGGGGAATATGTTAACCACCAGCAGATTCAAAACAGAAATATTTTATTAGTACTTATCTTAAAAATTGTTATACAAAATTGTATTGTACTAAATTATTAATGTTAAAACTATTTCGCTCACTGTATCACCATTTATGTTGAATAATGAAATACATGAAAACTTGATTTGTGGTAGGTGTGGTTGTGTCACCATGTTTTGTCATAATTAGTATAAACCGAATTGTCGAGCGCTTAACATCAAAACAAATAAAAATTAAAATTAAAAACAAAAATAAATATAGAAGAAATTTATTGAGGAACAAGTTTTTAAAAATTTGCATTTTTCTCAAAATCTCAAAATGCTCCTGTAAAAAAATACAGAGGGGGAAAAACTATTTTTCGTGTTATGTGGTTTTCCTTAACATTTTTAAGTTAAGTTTTTAACCGGCTGGTTTAGTACCAAGTAAATGCCCTTGTTACTGAAATGACTAGGACAAAACTATTAGAAACTAAAATGAATATCTTAATTTTCCAAAATTTTTCTCGAAACTTGAATGTTTAATTCTTAAAGGTACATTTATAATTGCTTTTTATGCTGAAGAACATGATGCTTGTCAGTTTCTTTAAATTCCGCGCAAGTTACTTTTTGATTAACATATATTAGTAGCTCATTTTTTATAAGTTTAGTCAACATTTTGAGTTCATTCCAGAAAAAACTTTTTCTGTAAAAGCACTGCTAGCTGAAACGCTAAACAAAGATGAAATTATTTGAATAGTCTTTGGCCACAGTGGGAAAACATTTAAAATCTTTTATATATTTTTACGTTCGGGCTTGATAATCCCTGATGATTAAATGTATGCATGTTTTTTTCTATTAAACATAACTCCTTAATATTAAGGTCAGATAATATTTTTTTTAAATTCTGTTCATCAGAAAAAACGGTTTATCCTAATAAAAAACCTATATTTAAAGAAAATCTGGCGAAATACTTTCAAAAAAATCAAAACTTCTTCAATTTGAGATCTGTCGGTTAAATTTACAATTTTTTAAAGTAATTGGGTAACTTCGTAAAGCCAACATTTTTTTAGATTCCAATTATTAGATTCCAGTTTTTAAGTGGTTTGGGACTTATGGGTGGGCCACCCAACGACTCAGTAACAACTTTAAGTAAGAATAAGATAGATCATGTTACTGGCCAGTATTAAGTCTTTAAAAACCGAATGAAAATGAAGAGAATTTGCATTTAGAATTCAATTCTACTAGATATACTAACAGGTCAGCATCGACAAACGTAAAAGTTATAAAAAACAGAATTTTGAAGGTATCATGGCTAATCCTAATAGACAATATACGTATAATTTTTACATTTTTGTTATTATTTCACCTCTTGCTTTAAATTCCTTTTTAGCTCTATGTCAAAAGTTGAGTGTAGTTCACGGTAGTGTGTAGTATAGGGAATTTATTTTGAAAATGTTAAATCAGATTAAATTATTACCATTTAATGTATTTTGTATTTAGTGTGCTTTACCTCTTAATACTAAATTCTAGTTTAATTACAAAGTAATATGTCCAATCCCGTCACTGACCCTTTAATTAGGTTTTACTGTATAAGAACAACCAGAGTACAGCCTAACCAATATTGTTCATGGTGGGCCATTTTCACAATCATTCATTTATATATATATATATATATATATATATATATATATACATATATATACATATATAAGTATCAATAAAAGATATAATAGCAATTTGTCAACCAAACATAAAATAAACAAATGAAAAAAAAAACTGAAAATCTTCAACCCTCCTCACCGACCGAATTAACCCTGTGAAATATGTTAAACAGCATATTATTTTATATTCGAGCATATATTTTTTTTTAATAAATTCTCTTCTTATTTCATAAATCTAAATCAACAAAATTAACTTTAAATATGTATATATTTTGTGGATGTGACATGCTGTTGTATTATTAGTTTTGTGTATCCCAATCCCATTATAGATGATACCCCAGCGCAAAAACAAACAAATTTGTGGTGATACACAATATATACACAGCATCACATAATCATTTCATCCACCTATCATATTTGTATATAATCGTACATACAAGGGGTTATCTATACATCATACAAATATATGATGGGTTGATGTCTTGTTTGTTTTTTTTTTGGTTTTTTGTGTGTATATAATATAAAAACAGGGTGAGTCACTAAAAGTGAAACAATCGAATAATCCAAAATAAACAGGCAGTTTTATGTGAAAATACTATAAAGAGAGCTTTTGTGTTAAACGGATTATACAGGAAAATTGCTGGGCCGTACTGCCTTTATAAAAATAAAGATTTTTTATTTTACAAAATTAAAATGACTTTGAAATCAAACAAGCTTTCGTTAGAGCATTTTTAAATAAAGTGGCTAGTTTTTGACGTTTTCGCTTATCGCACTTCAAACGATGCACCCTGTATAATAAAATTCATATAGTAAACCATATTTGTATACCCCATAACATATATATTCATATATATATAGTGAGAGTGAGAGACTCACCCTTACAAGAATGCAAAACAACTTTAATATTAAATCAAAATATAATAAATAAAAATTGTTTTGATCGGCGGGGGATCATCATCAGAATAAACATTCGACTAAGTATTTTGTCTCGTTTACATAAGTTAATTTTTTACATAAATTTGAAATGTACATATACGTGTATGTATATAACATTTAACCCCTCTGTAGATTTGTAATATCCTAAATTGGTATCAAATTATGTTAAATTGGTCGCTTCGCTTGTACGTATAGCATATGTATGTAAATAATGTTGAAATTATGTAATTGTTCAACTAATAATTTTCTTTTTCAATAGTCAAATTTTGCGAGTGATGTTCAAATTTTGAAGTCAAATATTGCGAGCGAAATTTCGACCTTTCAAATTTTTAATAATTACTAAAACTATATGTTGAGTATAGGAGCTGCAACAATATAGAAACGTCTTAAGTATTTTTTCTTCGAAGGTGGTAAAGGACAAAATTCTGATTCCAAATGTTATACTTCAGTATTTTAATATACCTATTACCAGTTCAAATGAAGAAAAGCTTCGGAACCTTTTATTTTTAAAGATAATGTAGAGGGAAGAAGTTGTTGGATCTGAATAGAGGTAACTTAGAAGCGCATTGATCTTTTTTCACTATAGTTCTGATTGTGAATTTCTGAGCTATTATAATTAGTTTCAATAAATGTTTGTTTACTCCGTACCAATAAGAAATACCATTTTGCAGTTTAGATTGTTGAACAGCGCAGTAACGCAATCTAATATCTTCCCTTCAGCGCGATTGACTGAAGGTGCAAGTTAATTTAGTTTATCATTAACACGACGCTATTTAAATGAACGATTTAAATGAATTTTCGAACGAACTATTAAAGTGATTTGTGTGCTTCGTCAACCTTATCATACAAAATTATGGTTGGGTTCTGGGAACTCTAACGAAGACTGGAACAGTTCTTGAAAATGTTGATCAACGAATAACAATCGAAGAACTTGAATTATTCTAGAAAAATTAAGTTCATTCCGGAGGAATGACCACAGCTACTAACTAGTAGGAGCTACTAACCACAGGCCAAGCAACAAAATGCGTATTTTACTCTATAGAGGTAAACCAACATACTGGCCTATGGATCTAAATAAAATTCCAGATCTCTTAGATTTTTATGTAACAAAACGGATATCAGAAAACTACGTATTCATATAGAAGACAGTGGAGAACTTTCGTCAGATCATTCTTCTATAATCATGACTCTCAGTGCAACGATTGTTAAGAAAGAGTCGTTACCTAAATTAGGTAGGAACTAGTTAGCGATAATATCAATCTTCAAGTGCCAGTTAAAACTTCGGCACAATTGCAGGACCAATTAGAGCAACTTACTAATATTATACAACAAGCAGCTTGGGATAGTACGCCTAACAGTTAAAAAGAAACTCGAACACATATCAACTTCTTTTTGGAAGTTTGAGAATTGGTTAGAGAAAAACGTAAAGCACGAAAACATGGCAGAGAAATCAAGCCCCACAAAGTAAAACGATACTCAACTATCTTAGTAATAAACTAAAATTCTTAATCAAAGAAAATAAGAATGAATCGATTCATAATTACTTTACTGGCCTTATTGGTCAAAAAGATACCGATTATTCCCTCTGGAAAGCAACCAAAACCCTAAAAAGATCTAAAACGCAAGTACCTGCAATTAAATGTGATGATAGAATTAGGGCTAGAAGCGCAAAGGAAAAAGCTGACTTGTTTGCATCATATCTTGGAGATACATTCAGACCTCTCCCAAGACAAATAAAAACTAAACACTAGTTAACAAAATTGACTGCCAAAGCATATAACCTGTATTTTTACAAGAGTTAAAAGTTGAAAACAGCAATAACTTAAGCTCAAAACATCTCCTGGCTATGATCCAATTACAGGACGACAAATAGTTAAAGCACTATACCTGAAAATGAATTACGAAAGCTACTTCAAATAATTAGTGCAGCATTCATACTTAACTATGTTCCACACGATACGCAAACCACCTAACGTCAAAAAATCGTACAGGCCGATTTATTTGCTTCCAACTATTTTTAAATTATTCGAAGAATTGCTGTTTAAGAGACTCAAATTATTCATAGAACAAAATTATCTTATTCCTCCAATTCGGTTTCGGAAAAAAATATTCGACTATAGAACAGGTTCACAGAATTACAGACTTAATTGAAGATGCGCGGGAAAGCAAAAAAATAGGTCAAGTATTTTCTTGGATCTAGCACAAGCCTTCGATAAAGTATGGCACCGAGAGCTAGAATTTAAATTGCATCGAGATCTACCAAAGCAGTTGAAATAGATTCTAAAATCTTACTATGATATGACGATCAATACTGTTAGCAGGAAAATATTAGCAGGAGTGCCACAAGGTAGTGTGTTAGGTCTAATTCTGTATATCCTATGCGCAATAGATTGGCAGATGAAACTCACATAGCAACATTTGGGGTTGACACTGCAATCTTAACAATTGGTAACAATGTAGAAGAAGCAACAAGAAAAGTGCAAAGAGCCAATAACACATTGAGTAACTGGACAAAGAATGATGGATCAAACCGACTTAATTAGACGTCTCCTGAGGACGAGACCTCTACAACTAGGGCATCAAGAATAAAATAAGCTAATTTGGGACTAACCGGTGGGTTATATCGCCACAAAAAATGAACACCTGATATTAAAGACAAATTATTAGATGAATTGTACTTCAGTTGTAATAAAAAAAAATTTAATGTTGCCGATAAATACTTTTCTGATTTCTGTTTACGGGTGGTGCAAATCTATAAAAGATTTTGTGAGCGAGATGTGAGGGTTTCGCAAGAAGAAAATATACAATAAATATAAGTGTTAAATATAATTTAGAAAGCCCTATATATCGAACTTATGACTATTTTCATTTCCGTCATTGATTATCATTATCAATATTGTGCAGGTAACCGTAAAGTAATCGTATACATTATCGCATAGTTGACGCTATCATAAATGGTATTATAGTTTGACTAAAATTTTCAATTACATTTTTTAAATATTTTTTATGAATGAAATTTCGGCCGGAATATTATTTTTTCATGTTATAATACACATAGGGAGATATAAAGATTTGTGTTTTATGTGTTTATGAATCAGTTGGACACCAATTACTTGGAAATTTATTAAAATCTTTTTTTAAAGTTTCAAAAATTAAAAATGGATATAATAAAAAATATTTAATATTGAATAAAAAAAAACTTCATAAATTATATTTTTAAATCGACACATTATTTAACACCTTAAATGGCCGGCTTAAGATTTTCTTTGTATATCTTATTTATATATAGATACTAAAGCACATGACATGACAAACATCAACGAAATGTGTATAAGATAAGCGCGGCGAGTCGAATTCTCAAATTAATAAATTTTTTAATTTTAGTACTATGAAATATGCTAATGAAAATTTAATATAATTTTTTATTATTAATATTATTATGTGATATAATAATTAATTTTTAATAAGAAAGAAAAAATAATTTTTAATTAAAATTTATTTAGCGTCGAACTTTTTCGATTTGTAATTTTTGGGTGAGCCCAATTTTATCGAATGCCACATATTTTGTAATTTAATTATGCGGTATTAAAATATGGTAATCGAAAAATGGGTTCCATTCATTTTATTGGAATGTAATCGCATTTGTAATACACCCTTAGTCCATATAATTAAAAAGTCATTTGTTTATTAGTTGGCATATATAAACAACAACACATTTGTCATTAAAATCAGAATCCGCAAGAAACAAACTTTGTGTTAACACTTAAAGCGATCATATTCGTATAGTAGATTGTCTATGTATTGAAATTATCTTAATACAATCCTAAAAAAAATTGAATATATTTATTCGAAAGCCCTTCGGATAATACTTATCCAAATAAAATAATTAAAGATAAAAATCATTTGTAACATATAAAAATAATGATTATCGACAAATGATAGCAACAAAAAGGTAAGACATAAAAACTTGTGTCTTTTGCCTTAGTATGTTGTTGCTTTTATATAATATGTAGCACCAGTATAATATACTATATGTATGTGTATTTACAGTACTGTGAAATTTAGCCCCTTTAGACTATATGACCCAGAATTATTCGAGTAACCCGTTAAATATCAAGTTTTTGGTAGGGTTTTTCTGCATTGCATGCTTCTAGTATACCACGAGTATATAGTATTTTCGTGATTTGTTTCTTTATCGAATTTAATTATTAGACCATAGTACATTGCTTTGATTGTGACGGAGTGCTGAGATAATTTGAGGCCATGTACTAGAGGGCAACTAAATTTTATAGGTCGATCTAAAACATTTAGTTTGGGTTAGTATGGCCTCAAAATTATTTTTAAAATTATCCTGGAGAATCCTAGAACAATTTTTACATTGGTAAAGTTTGAGATATTGCAGATAAATTTTCAGTACCGATTATTTAAATAAATGGGCTACAGTATATTGAATCGTTATTCGAAAGATCAAATAGATACCGGCAGCTTTGTGAACAATTGGTTGGGCAGATTCGGATTATTACTAAAGCACTATTAAAGAACTCCAATTGGAATGTGATATCAAATTTGAAACGGAGTAATTCTGAAACAGAGCTAGCCGTTAAATGAGAGTATGCGCTATGCAGCAGAATAAAGGCAAATGTTGACAGCAGGCTAAAGGCAAAGCAGCAAGGCAATTACTTAAAATAATAGAGTTGTAAGGTCCTTCCTATTTTAAGTAATTGCCTTGCGGCCATTATAGGCAGATTAAAGATCTTATTTACCTGTTTTTTTAATAAAATTCCAGAACATATATGAAAGTGGTTCACATCAACAGGTTGACGCGGTACAACGGCAGGAATAGGAATGTTCTCTATTGTGTAGAACAGAATAAAGGTGGGGGCTAAAGTGACGATATTTACGAACACATTAAAACCATTCCAACATTAAACCAATATTTAACAGGATGCGACGGTGATGAACTAAGTGAGAATGTTATATAACTGAATTAGATTGAATGCAGAAATGCCATTTTTAATTCAAAAGGGTTAAACAATGAAGTAGAACAGTGCTAAAAAGTAACAGTCGCAAAAGTGTTAAAAAGTTAAGTAGAATATAATTTGTTATGGTGTTCAAATTAATCAAATTAAATCACTTAAAATTATAAAGATATTTTCTCCTCTGCGTTACGTCTTATTAACATTATAAGTGATTTGATTGGTTAAACCGCGTCACGTGGTTTTATACCCTTATGCGTTTTAAATCACAAAATATTGCTATTCGCGTATTTGAAATTTTAAAATGAGATTTTTTAAAAACAGTTTATTTAATTTTTAAATTGCTTAACCAATTATCCTAGCCATTGGTGGTATAGCGGTAATTGATATACTTGCTAACCACGCAGCAGTCAAGATTTCGATCCTCAACATTGACAAAAAATTAATGAATATAGTAATTAAATAATTACTTTTTGCACCGGTGATCGAATTATGTGTAAACAAACGTTCATTGGGTCCCTTTATAGAGGTCCCATAGGTATGGGACGTTACCATAGTTTAAGGTTTTAACCAATTATCCTAAGAAGCTCACACAAAATTGCAAAATAAACTTAGTAATGGATTTTTATTATAATTAGTAAAATTTTGGCTGTCCCGATTTTCTTGCACCGTACTGTACGTTTGTTCGTTTAAAAGATTATTTAATCGTTTAATTAAAAGCAAGTATATAAGGAAATAAAATTTCAAAATGTGTTTTACACACGAGAACACATAAAATAATTTCTTGGTTGTGTTAAGCAAAAATTTTAACCCAAATGTATGAACGACAACATGAAAAACTACAATCATCTCTTTATATACCATATCATCCCTTTGGGGCATCAATAAATTAAATTCTCACCAATTTCATGTTAATTTTAGTGATAAAAATATATTTTTCCTATACTCATTTATGAATATTGTACATACATATATATATATATATATATATATATATATATATATATATATATATATATATATATATATATATATATATATATATATATATATAAATATATTTGTATTTGTGTATTATATACATCTTGATATCTAAGAAAATAATAATAACAATTTAGAGATTTTTTGTTCCTTCTTCCTTGCCTTAAATCTGTTGGTTGTCTGCATATGTATATACCTTAATCTATATTTTGGTAAATTGTTGTTGAATTACTTTTATAATTCGGTTGTCTTATCGTCTTGATGGTTATTATTATTGCTGATTTTAATTCAATGAATATTTTATTGACATAAAATTGCCCCAAATTTCTGATTTTAATGATTGACATTCATTTCTGTTAAGTTATCTTAATCGTGGATCATTTTCTTTGCCCATATAAACTAGTAAAGTTTAAACTGTTTAAGCTAAATATTTGTATCTCCTCCGATTATTAGAAATCAGCTGCATAAGCTCCATTTCTGTTACTCGTCAGCAAAACTGAATTGAAGTAAAAATACATTTTAGGATTATTCCTTGACTATATGGCGCTTTTGATAATCTTTGATGGTCTATATAGTATCATGAATGAGTTAAAGAAGATAAGCTGTTCAAAAAACCTTTCCAATATAGATTCGCAACTATAGTCACTCATTATGGCACATTTCAAAAGAGTGTGACCAAAGGAGACACACAAATGGCCTTCCAAGGACCGCACCTCTATGGAACATTGTATTCAATAGTATTAATTTTTTCCTATAGTCAATTATTGACCGAAAAACTACCGACATATATTGGTGTTAGGTACTTTAGATATAGTGTTAAACATCAATCACAGTTTTTTTGGCTATGTAACACTGTTTCCGTGTCTGATGTTTCGATTTAAATAAAGATATCCGGATATACATGATTCTGATGAAAGCGACAATGACCACAAAGTAATTTTTGTATTTATGTCTTCTTAAGCCTGAGAGCATTCAAACGTGAATAGAATTCTTCGGTATTTATTAACACCACATATGATTGGCTTAAGACGTTATTAGCATATATTTAAAATATTCAATGTTAACAAATAAACTATATATTGATTAATAAATATGATAATTACCAGTGTATATCGAAAATTATGAATTTATAATAAACGATAGATTTAAATATTATTATACCCGTACCACCATCATCACATTTTACCAAATTCTAAAATATTAACAAATTCATATATTTTAATATAAACAGGGTGAATCATTTAAATTAAGACAGGTATGAAAGTGGCCTAAATATGCAGTTAAATTGGTTTTGTATTTTTTCAAGGTCACATTGTTATTTTAAATATATTTTTTGAATGTTCTACAACGTTACGCCAGAACTCTTCAATTGTCACCTTACTTTGATATTTACTTATCGTAGATTTAAAATTCAGTTTTTAAAAGCTTATCGTTTAAAACGAACTAAGAGGTGGTTGATTCGTCTGTACTTTATAATATAAAAAGTGAGTGGTTTTACCTCACCATTCTAGTTTCATTTTAAGAAGGAATATTAGGATTTCTAAGTAGAATACCTTATCTTAATTTTTAGGGCTGTAGTAGGATTATATAAGCTTGCACAATTTACTGTTCGATAAGCAAAGAAAATTATAATAATCACCACATGAAAGCACTATTACATCACCCAACGCGGCAAGCGTAAGAAAAACTATAACTAAAAATTAGTATATCTCTAGAGATATGATAGAAAGTAAGTGCTGCTTATGTACGGTACTGGAACAGCAGTGTTTCGATGAAACAGGTTTAGTATTTGTAATGGAAGTTTGAAAACTATTTGTTTCAAATAAATGTAGCGTGTAGGAATACTAAACGATTTCAAACGCATACGAAGAGTGAAGCAGATCAAAGGAAACAGAAACTTATAAAATTGGACGATATGGAGAATGTAGTGAATTAGAAATTAATGCAGTTGAGGCTATGGCAGTACAAACGGAAGTCAAATTGAATGAGACTCGATGTCGCAAGTTTATAGGATCGAACTCAGTAAAACGTGATGGACCAGTAAAACAATGTCTGATAATGTGACTTTCCAAAGGTGGCCTTCACAAAGTTATAGGACTATGTTATATATTCTACAGTGTTTTATAATCATGGCTCGGTGTAAATAACTGAAAATTTAGCACTAACGATATACGATCTAACTATCGTTTGTCAATGCTGTGTCTTATTGGTCCTCATTTTTAACTTAAAAGGTCTTAAAAGCGTATACATATACCTTTTATTTTGTAAATATTCCGTGCTTTATCGAGTCTTTAACGATTACCTATAATTTTAATTTAAACAATCGAGAAACGATTCCTACATCATGAAGGCTCTGCAGCTAAGTTTTTACTTACCGTTACAATAAAAACAAGGATAATAGAGCCGAACTTTCCTTAAATCGATATAGTTATATTGATAAAGTTATATTTCTTGTCTGTTAATGTTTGGAGTGAGATTACTGAGGACAACTTAATATAGGTTTACATTTTATTTATTGTATGTTAATTTTAGGTATCATGATTTGTCTGAATTATGAGTTCTAAAAATTATAACACTTTATAAGGATGATAGATACACTGTTACAATAAAACCAATTGATTATCAATTCAAGTATATAGAAGTGTGTCAAAGCTCAGTTAAACATTTTAACTACGAAAATTTATAATTTCGATCTAATTCGACAAGAGCTCCAACAAGTTGGAGCTCATCACAAAACAAAGGGATCTCGAGACATGAATCCATTCCTTTGGTTACTAATTAAAGATGAATACAGTTTCCTCGGGTAAAATAGCCTTTTGTCAGAGTAATTCAATTGCATTTTGAAGAACTTGGAAAACTGGTGACAATAAAACAAAACAATAATATTCTGAAAGATGATATTGTACCGATAATTTCCTGATTACGCGCACCACTGATTAATTTTAGGACAACATATGTGAACTACATAAGAGCAAAGAAGCGGTTCTTTATTTAATAAAAAAAAATTAATTGGTTCATTATGGAAAACCAAAACACTATAAGATCTAACAGATGATGACAAACTTTTAAACAAATGTATCGGTATTACCAATCCTGCGGGTATGACATGAACTTATTCACTCATATCAAACCATAAAGATACGGAACAGGGTTATTACAACAACATTTTGCATCCCTATATGCGAATTGTTGTCAAACAGTTGATGTCAATTGTTGCACAAGGTCCAACCATCACAATTTATTTATTTACAATTTAGCAATATACATTGCATAGGCCATCTTCAGCATGTGCTCATTCATGATGGGATTATGCAATAATATGATTAAACAATAATTTTAAAAAAATAATTAAAATAAAAATAATATTGGTATTTCCTGGTCGTTTTCATCCTCCGATTGATTACAATTTAATTTGGGTCGAATATTTTTGCATTGGTAAGACTAAAAGTTTCTCGTATCTTTCTTGATTTTAAAAAAGCACTGTGCTCGCTATGAAGAGGTTCATAGCGGGCACAGTGCTCTTTTAAAATCAAGAAAGATACGAAAAACTTTTAGTCTTACTGTACATGAATTTTAATCACCATCAACTCCTCGAAAATAGTAATAATCTTTGCTTAACCGTTTCTCATCATGTGTAGGTCGTTGTGTTTTGGCTTTCCATGATGTATCAATTGATTTTTATTATAATAAATAACCAGTCACCGAAATTAAATTTATTTGATTATTTTGATAAAAGTTACTTGAAAATTAAATTATTTTTAAATATTTAAAAAATATTTTTTAATCACAAGAAAAAATAAAAAAATTATACTAAGTTGCTAAAAGTTTATAAACATCAAAGTGTTTCCATGTTCTACACATAAAAGTCGATCACCAATCATTAATTTAATAAATTAATGTCTTTTTAAATTAAATTACAATCGTTAAATTTCAATTTTCTAGTATTTGGAATAAAGGTCGGTTGTACGTATGAGAAATTCCACAGTATCGCTATTTGCACAATATACAACAAAATTCGCAAATCATTTTGTAAAGCCTTTGATGGATCTATCAATTTAAAGAATTCCACCCGAAGACTAAATTATGAAGTGACCGCACAATTTAAATATCTCACTCTGTAAAAAGTATCTAGATAAAATTATGACACATAGATTTTATGATATATAACACTCTGTTAGTAGCGTGGGTGATAATATATTTTATCGTTTTTATTATACGATCGAGTGTAAAAAAAAGGTATTATGCTGTAACCGTCAACCCAAATTTAGTTAAAGAAATTAATTTGTACGATGGCAGTGAATGTATTATTTATGGATATTACACTAAACCACCTTTTTATTAATATATTTTGTATTTTATTCTAAAATCATCACAAAAAAAAAATAATAAAAATATTTAAATTAAAATAAATAAATTATAATTTTTTATATATTTTAATAACTAATAAAATATGATAATATAATAAAAAATAAATTAAAAGTTAACAATAATAATAATAAAATATCAACACTAGAAAATATTCATAATTTTAAATTTTTTTTTTTTTTAGAATTTTTGGGTTTTTGATATATTGATCAGGGTGTGAACTGATGATAACTAATAGTTTTGTTGTTTCTAAATATTATATTTTTATAGTAATAAATAACAAATATGAATAGTATTATGATTTGTTATATATGATTTATATATTTCATATATTTATATGTATGTGCATTATAATATGTATATGTTAACACATATATTGGTTTATTCATAAATATATTTTGGGTCAGGTGAGTATCATTTAAATACTAGAGGTATACGAACTAAATAGTATTAAACATTCCTGGTTGTTATACTAACGAGAACAATATATCCAGTGGCGGGCCAATGCTAGTGACCGCCAGTGTTAAAAAAATGTTCCTCTTCGGGGAATAACTCTATTGCCAGAAATGCATTCCTATATTGTTTACCAAATGATTTTGATTTTTGATAACCTATACGAGACAATTTCAATAGGTCCATTATGAAACCAGCCAATGAATTGAAAAAAAGTTCTCCTATTAAATTTCTGATTGGTTTAGTCTAAATTTTATCTAAATGTATAAGGTCCCTAATTGTAAATATCAAATCTATGCTTTTTTACCCTCCAAAAAGCAAAACGCAAAGTTTAACTGAAATACGCATCCCATTGTTAAAGAATATAATTTACTTTATAACTACGAGGATACGTAAAGAAATTAAATATATTGTATGGTAGTTTTTGAACCTTTTGTGCTTTTCTTTTTTTACTTTTTTAAAGAACTCATAGTGATGCTGATTTAATGCGGACAGTCCATCTAATTTCAATAGCATGTGACTTATACTATTTTTAAGTAGAGATTATATAAAAAAGGCTGGAAGAAACAAGCAAATTCAGCTTCGACAGTATCTTTAACTAATATTACAAGCAAAAAAATGTCTAGAAGATAGATTAGCAAAATAAATTATCTGAATTCGGCAAACTAAAATATAGACAAAATAGAACTCTACTAAAATTCGACAGTAACAAGTAACTTCGCCACATGTTATCTTACTTTCTCTTGTGTCTGTATATCCATACATAATTGGCGTATACAAAACAATTCCGAAAACCAGCGCGATTTCAATTAAAATAAGTACTCAATAATTTACCAAAAACTAATTAAGAAATTATTTATGTTGTCGGCCATAATTTTTTTTTTATTTACATTTTAATGATTGACATAAGAAATGATCGTGTGCATGTGTATGAGTATTCATGGCACACAGTAGTAATTCTGATGAAAAATTATCGTAAAAAAACTGAGTTGGTAAAAGTTTATAAACATCAAAGTGTTTCCATGTTCTACACATAAAAGTCGATTACCAATCATTAATTTAATGATTTAATGTCTTTTTCAATTAAATTACAATCGTTAAATGTATATACATAATATATTTTAAAAACAACGAATTATTTTAGTAGGTAGGTACACTAACATCGAAGAACACAAATATAATAAAATTTAATTAAACGTTTTGTCTGGGCTATTAACGATTGATGTATGTATAGTAACGCCACTTGAAAGCGTTTTCGAATATTAATTGATGGATTGAATACATATCACGGAATATTTCGTTGATTTTTCCAATGTAAATTGCATAATTATGACTGATTGGAAATTGCCTTAAGATATGAATGCATATATATATATATATATATATATATATATATATATATATATATATATATATATATATATATATATATATATATATATCTTTCACCTAATTCGCACTTTACTTTTGACCTCCTAACTTACGCAGTAGTCAGCAGTAGCCTAATCGAAGACGTACGACTAAAGTACTATTTTATGTAGACCGACTGCACTTTGTCGAGCTTCATGCCAGCGTATAGTACTGCCATGAATGGTCCGTCGGCTATGAATTTTGCACTCTAAAAGTTCATAGAATTGTGCCTTGCCGGCATCGATCCTTATCAGATGATTATAATTTCATTTAAGCATCTCTTGCCTACAGGGATTCAAATGTACCGGGTTCTCGTCAGCATTCTAACGCGTAGCTTTAACCATACTGTGCGGTTCTTATTTATTTTTTGTTTCTCCTGCATTTTATATTTTCAATTAGTTAACTATCTTAAAAACTCTTCGAAAAAATGCTCGTAGAAACATTTAAGCCACCAATGTACTACACGTACAAATATAACAAGTTCAAAATAGTATATTCGCAAATATTAACATCAAATTTTTGTTATTAAAAAAAATAAAAATAAAAAAAAAAATAAAAATTTTAAATTTTTAAATTTTATATTATTTTCAATTTTTAGTGTTTTTAATTAATATAAAACAGCACTTATAAAATGGTAGTGAATATAAACTGATAAACAATTTATTAATAGAACGTGAAAAAAAATTCCAAAAGCACATCAAGCAGATTCACATAAATGTGCTTCTCAGTCTCACACGAACTTCCCGTTTAGACTAACAATAATATACAAATGGATATTGATAATATCCGATGTGGGTATAAGTTCAGCTTTAAGTTTCCCAAACTAGTAAAAGCACGCCCATCGAACGCGAACACTATAAACGCTCTCCAACTGGTGAAAGCTGAATTGAAACCATTCCAATCGCCAATCAATTCAATGAGTCGATTTTTCACTAGAATAGTCAAGCTGAATATGGTTTTGAAGACGAGATGATCGACGAAATTATTGATGGGCAACCTTATGAAACAGTTAAAACACCAAGGGAAAAAAT
The DNA here is from genome assembly GCA_963556175.1 of Tipula confusa. Lineage (NCBI taxonomy): Eukaryota > Metazoa > Arthropoda > Insecta > Diptera > Tipulidae > Tipula > Tipula confusa. Next base: position 1,102,824 of record OY744475.1, read on the forward strand.
TAAAAAACCGAATCGTCCACCACCATTACATATTCATAATCAGGATATAAAAGATACAATCACCTTGATTAAAGGATTATAAATTAATAATTTTAATTTTTTTTTTTTTTTTTTTTTTTTAATAGTGCCAATGGCTTTATTCTTGAATCTTTCTAAAGAAGAAACTAACAAGAAGTATTCAAATCTTATAAGCTAAAATTATTATAGTTTTTAAAGTCTTAACCAGTGTTAATACTAAATATTAGACCTCATATATTCTTTATTTATGTGTTAACCTTAACTATTTCAATTACATAATTAAATTAAATTAAATTAAATTATCGCAAGTCCAAGTGGATCTACTCTTCTAAGTCGTCGATACCTTGGTTGTTTTAATATATCCCTGGCCAATTTGTTGGGATGCACTTGTAATTTTGAGTAATATTTCGTACTGAACTCTCTGATGATTTCTTTAACGGTTTTAATACCAAGGTCGTCGTGTATGTTACTGTTTCGAATGTACCACGGAGCGATTGTAAAAGTTCGAAGTATTTTTGCTTGCATTCGTTGCAGGAGTTCTCGATTAGATGCGCTGGTAGATCCCCACAACTGAATTCTATATGTCCAAATGGGCATAATTATCGCTTTGTATAGCAAAACTTTGTTGCGCAAAGATAATTTTGATTTTTTGCCTATCAGCCAGTACATTTTCGAGAAAGTTATTTTCATTTGGTTGCGCTTCGCTTCGATATGATTTTTCCAAGTTAGCCTTCGGTCTAGGTGTAAACCTAAGTATCTAACTTTGGTTTGTTGAGGAATATTTACACCGTTTAATTTGACTGGTGGGCAAGTGTTTTTGTTTAGGGTGAACGTGATGTGAGCTGATTTTTGTTCATTCACATTTATTCGCCATCTTTTTAACCATTCCTCAATTTTGCCCAGATGGTTTTGTAATTCTTTTGAGGCAGTGTGAAAGTTTTTGTGTGACATCAGGATTGCTGTATCATCAGCAAATTTATTTATTTATTTATTGAGATCAACATAATAAAAATTAAACTGATCAATTACAATAATTACAATTAAATATTTACATAATTACAATTACAATATTTAAATATATACAGCATATAACAAATAGACTCTTTATCAAAAACCAAAACAACGGGAGCATACAAAAACTTTATAAAATAAAATTAATTTAATTAAAACTTTAAATAAAAATAATCACAGAATCTGTAGGCTGTTAATAATTCGCTTTTTAAATTCGCGTTTACTTATATTGAATTCAAAAACGTTATAAAAATTATTAAAATTATTTATAGCAATATCCAAAGGGTTATGCGTACCGTAATTAGTTCTATGAAATCGAGGCTGGAATAAAGAACGATTTCTAATATTCAAGTTTTTTGCCAAAAAGTCGAGATTAGACAACAAATGAACTGAGTCTATGCCACTCTTTAATAAATCATAGATAAAACAAGCCGAACTAATTGATCGTCTGTGGCGCAGTGGTAGTAACTGAAAAATTTTACACCGATTCATGTAAGCAAAATGATCCTTATTTTTTAAAATACAGCGACATAAGCGACTTGTGAATCTGCGCTGAATTCTTTCTATACGGTTAATTCTAATATCATACTGAGGGTCCCATATAATTGACAAGTATTCAACATGTGATCTTACTAATGAGGCATAAACTGTTTTAAAAGTAGCCACATCTTTAAAGTCCTTGCAAGTTCTAAACATAAATCCCATCATTGCATTAGTTTTATTTATTATATTTTCAGTGTGTTGGATAAACGTTAGGCTATCATCGAGAACGATCCCCAGGTCCTTAAACTCAGTAACTCGATCAATAATAATTTTGTTGAATGTATATGCAAACCTAATTGGATTTTTCTTTCTGTGGAAGCTCATAACTCGACATTTTCCAACATTTAGCTCCAATTTATTAAGTTCACACCATACAAAAAACTTATCCAAATCGTCCTGGAGACGCGCGCAGTCAGTTGTGTTATCAATTTTAATAAATATCTTCATATCATCCGCATACAACAAAAATTTAGATGAAAGAATGCAGGTATCTACATCATTGATAAACAATAAAAATAGCAACGGACCTAGGTGACTGCCCTGAGGAACCCCAGATGTGGTTTCATATTCACCCGAGAGACATTCATTGAATTTAACACATTGTCTACGATCACAAAGGTAAGATTTCAACCACAGCAGCAGGTTTGAGTGAACACCGACCTTCCGCAATTTAGATAAAACAATCTCAAGTGAGATTCTATCAAATGCTTTTTTAAAGTCAGTGAACACCACATCAACTTGCGAACCATCTTCAATTGAATTTATCACAAAATGCAAAAGTTCAACGAGATTAGTTGCAGTTGATCTACCTGGAAAAAAACCATGCTGTTGTGGGATAATAACCTTACCAAACTCAATAAACAATAAATCACGAACCATACATTCAAAAACCTTTGGAATAGCGGATAATATTGAAATAGGCCTATAATTCTCAATTAAAGTTCGATTACCAGTTTTAAAAATCGGAATGACATACGAAGTTTTCCAACTGTCTGGAAAATACCCAATAGACAGTGATCTATTATATATCAATGACAGAGATAAAGTTAATGAATGAGCACATTCACGTAATAAAACCGCAGGCACTAAATCAGGGCCAGAATTATGATTTGGTTTTAGCTTAGAGATATATTCAAAAATAAATTCAGCATCTATAGTAATCGAACCCAAATTTCCAACAGTTGAGCAATTGGTCTGCTCGTCAATGAAGGGATTAGCTGATAATAAAAAATTCGATGAAAAAAAATTTGAGAACATAGCGCTAATATCCGCAGCACATTCAGACTCCTTGGCACCAAATTTTAATGTCCGTGGATATCCAACAGTTCCTCTTTTGGAATTAATGAAGGACCAGAAATATTTTGGATTAGTCTTGATATTACCCTCAACCCCAGTTATATACCGACGAAATTTACTACGATGCATTTTTCTAAATTCACGTCGCACTTTTAAGAATGATAGATAACCTAGCGAGTTAACATGATTCTTAAACTTTTTCCGTAACCGATCCATTTTATTCTTGGCTGAACGCAACTCCTTATCAAACCACCGATGTTTATTAAACCTGCGGCTAAACCTAACCGGTATAAACTTGTCAATACCAATTAAAACAATCTCATAGAATCGTTTAACGGCACTATCAAGATCGCAAAAGTCAAACAACTCAATCCAATTAATTGAATTAAAAAACGAATTTAAATCTTCAAAGTTACCCTTGGAATAGTCATAAAAAGACTGTTTAACAGTATTAACAAACTCAGTTTTATCCATATTTAAAGTTATTAAAATAGATTTGTGATGTTCATCATTCTTCACTAAATATTGACTTTCATCAAGATGATACTGAAGCTCAAAAAAGTTACTTGACACATAAATTAAATCGAGTAAGCGCGCCCGAGAGTTAAAAACATTATTAATTTGCGTTAAATCTAATGACGACATGGTATCAATAAAATGAGATTCGATAATAGAAAACGAGTTACTGGGTAACATACCATTTAAATGTTGTGACCAAGTCAGATGGGGTAAATTAAAGTCTCCAAAAACTAATACAATAGTATTATCATCCAAACTTTCAACGGTTTTCGTGATTATATTACAATGTTCTATGTAACGGTTTAAATTAGACGTTGGAGTAATATAATGAACACCAACTGCAAAATGTTGAGAGACTACTTTAAATTTGACCCAAACGACTTCACAATCAGTAGTGTTAACGATATTAATTACTTTACTAGAAAATTTAGATTTTATTGCAACCAGGACGCCACCGCCACGAGAACCCATACGATCGTACCTAAAAACAACATAATCAGATCCAAATAATTCCGCGTTTAAAACTTCAGTAGAAAGCCAAGTTTCAGTTAATATAATAACATCAAAATCGTTTTCAATTACAGCTAAAAAAAATATTTTGGCTTTTGAACGGAGACCTCTAACATTTTGATAGTACGTTTTTAACAAAAATGTTTGATCAGTTTTAGTCTTTATATTATTATTTACAACATCAGTTTTAGGTGTAGAATTTATTAACTCAACACCGCTGCATTCACGTTTTTTTGTCTGTCCACAAATTCACGGATCAATACCCCCACAGGCCACACATCTGGATGCATCAGCTTATCAAAGGACGCAGGATTTATTCCAATTTTAAACGAGATGAAGTTGAATTTGCTGACATCTTGATTCGCAGCAACAAGTAAGCGACAGTCAATTTCTTCTTCAGGTAACTGAAGTTTATCATGTAAATATTTTTTTACAGCATCTGTAGTCGTAGAATTATAAAACCTTGATGCATGAATATATTTTCGTACGGGAACTGATTTTAAGGAATCTTCAATGCACGAACCAATAATAATATTGCTTGTATTGGCTTCGATGTTATCGGCAATTTGAATACTAACTTTTGGTGGTGTTGAAATCACCTCATCATCCGTCGCTAGTTTCTTTTTGGTTTGGCGCGTTATTCTTTTTTCAGCTCCTTGGCCAGAGATAATAAAGCTTTTGACATCATTGGATAGGGACTGCAGCATATTTAACATCAATGACATTTGATGCGACAGTTTATCTAATATCTCTGAGCATTCATCGCAAAACCATTTAATATTTTTAGTGGCAAACATAGGAAACGCACTATTATTTATTCCTACGCAACCCGCATGAACTACTTTGTTGCATGGCCCACTACAGCAGATGAGCTTTTCGGAAGTGGAATTATTGCACGTAGATATAGTACATGTTTTGTTTGGCATTTTTATATTTGATATTTTTGGATTATGTGATGTTTACAAAATGCGTTCCACACAAAGATAAAAATCACAATAGATGACACTACTATGTAGTTGGTTTGAATCCAGACTATCGGCAACTTCAACTACTTATACGGTGTATACGTAGTAAATCAGCAATCAGACTAATTAATGCTGTGTAAACGTAAACGCGGGAAAACTGACAGCTAGTCAAAATACAAAAAATAATTTTTTTTTTTTTTTTTTTGTTTTTTTTGTCTTTGCAAGTATTTATAAAAGAAATCACGATAACACTGTAATATCACTTATATAGAAAGATTATTGTCTTATAAATATAAACTGATGAATGTTTTTAAATAAATCAATTTATAAATATATTTAATTTAATTTTCCAAACGAACACCTTTTACTACTCACAAATACTATACGAAATGTTGATATTACTACTTTTTCAGTGCTAGGAAGATCGGCTGTGTATAACAAGTACAAGAGTGGTCCAAGGACGCTGCCTTGCGGAACACCTGCCCTAATATCATGTAAGCCAGTGGTTGATTCATTTTGTTTAACCATATATTGTCTTTGAAGAAGATAGTTCGTCAGAACTAAGTGAAACTGGTTTGGCAGTAGCTTTTTAATTTTATAAATTAACCCGTCATGCCACACTTTGTCAAATGCTTGAGCAACATCCAGAAAGACCGCAGAACAGTACTTCTTTTCCTCAAATGATTGTTTGATGATATTTACAATCCTGTGCACTTGCTCTATTGTTCCATGTTGATTGCGGAATCCAAACTGATGGTCTGGAATAACTTGACGCTCTTCCAATACTGGTTTAAGTTTCGTTAGTATCATTTTTTCGAATAGTTTTGATACTGTAGAAAGCATGCTTATTGGTCGATATGATGTTATTTCTGTTTCTTTTTTCCCAGGCTTAGGTATCATTGTGATAAGGGAAATTTTCCATTTTTGAGGTATATAACCAGTTCGCATGATTGCGTTGAAGATGAATGTTAACAGTTTTACGCATTTATCGGGTAGTTCTCTTATCATTTTCCCCGTAATAAGATCATATCCCGGTGCCTTTTTCGGGCTTATATGATCTTTTATTGCATTCCTTACATTTTTCCACTTAAACTTAATTGGCTTAAAGGGCAAACCTTTATTCGTTTGTTCGGGTAACTTAAATTTAGTAGTATCTTGATGAGGTGAAAATACTTCCTTTAGATGAGTAGCGAAAGCTAATGCTTTTTCTTCGTCGCTTCTTGCCCATTTTCCACATGTCAGTCTTATTGGTGAATTTGAATTAATTGGCCTTTTTAGATTCTTCGTTGCCTTCCATAAAGAGTAATTGGTCTTTTCGGTTGCCGAGAGTTCACTTAAATAGTTCTCTAAACTCTGGTTGTGCTCTTCCTTTAACGCAATTTTAAGAGTCTTAATAGCGCGGTTTAATTTCCACTTCAACAAAGGAGATTTAGATTGTTGCCATTGCCTCCTTATTCTTCGCTTTTCTTGAATAAGGTTTTGGATGTCACGGGGCAGTTTGTTTACTTTCTCAGTAATATTGACAGCGGGTGTTGACATTTTTGCTGCTCTCTCCAAAACATCTTTTAACATCTCAGCAGCCTCATCAATGTCAGATGGTGTACTAAGTGGAATATCTAGGGAAGTATATTGTTCGACTAGCGACCTGTATTGGTCCCATTTAGTTTGCTTATTTGTGAGACGATATGGCATTTCTGCCTTTATGACATCAGTACTTAACATTACTATTACAGGTGAATGATCCGAGGACAGATCGTAGCAGTTGGTTGCTTTAACATTTGTGCGTGCAATACCCTTCGTTACGCAAAAGTCAATTAGATCTGGAATCTTTTTTCTATCTGTTGGCCAGTAGGTGGGTTGACCTGCTGATAAGTAATCCAAACTATGTTCCTCTATCGCTTCAAAAAGTTGTCTTCCTTTAGGAGATGTTAGTCTTGACCCCCAAAGAATATGTTTGGCATTATAGTCTCCCCCCGCAAGAAATTTTTTACCTAACTGGTTAAAATAATCCATGAACTGAGGTTTTTTTATAGCGTGTTTTGGTGGGCAGTATACTGCCGATATTACACAGTCTCCAGGCCATCCCTGCAGGCAAATGCTCGTTGATTGAATATGTTCTTGCTCGTATTTGTTAAGTTCATAGTGTTTTAACCTTCTTTTAATCAGTAAAGCTGTGCCACCATGTGCTTTGCCATCCGGATGTTTAGTGTCATAAATGGAATATCCATTAATTTTGAAATAGTTCTTATTAGTAAAGCGTGTTTCAGATATTAACATTATGTCAATATTGTGCTCGATGAGGAATGCTTGAACCTCTGTTTTGTGTTGCGCTAGGCCATTTGCATTCCATATGGCTATTTTAAGGATATTCATTTTTGATTTTTAACGACTACCTGCATCAGCATATTCATATTTTGCATCATTAGATCCATGGTTCTCTCCATCATTACCATGAAACTTTGCATCATATCAGTGAGCTTGTTTAAAGCTGAAGAGATGTTTCCTTCATCATTTTGTTGCACTTTTGGAGCAGTTCCTTTAAGAATGCTAGCGTAAGAAATTCCTTGATGTACGCTACTGTTGCTGGTTTCATTCTGCCTTTTACCTTGAATAATGTTGGACGACACTTCGGTAAACATTTTTTTCCCCTCTGATGATTGCAGTTTCAGCAACCGCTGTTCTTCACGCTGCCTAGGATTAATTCTTCGTTTCAGCTCTAGATATACTGGGCAACCTCTATAGTTTGCTGTATGATTTTCTCCGCAGTTGCTACATCTTTTCACAGAGGTGTCGGCTTTATTTTTTGTACACTCTTAAAATTAAACAAAATATTAAGACCAATATATTACAGTGGTTAAAATAACACAACTTTAAACGAAAACCTCAACCGGAATGGAACGAAAACTTCCATTGTACCTCGTACAATGTGCACCTAATACTAATATGACATCACTGTTTAACATAAACTATATAAACTATCAAAGTGTTTCATGAAAAACATTAAAAAAATAGGATGGAATTATGCAATGCCATAAATGCCAGAGATTTGGAAACGGTGCCATAAATTGTTATCTCGAATATAGATGTGCTAAATGTAAAAAGATTCATGAACCTGGTCAATGTACAATCACTGAACGAATTGAAAATATAGAAATGTACTGTACAAATTATAAAAACAAATTTTTCAAATACTTTAAAGCGGCAACTGTTCTTGTCAGAGACTATTAGTGGTATGGTATTAGGTACGTCTGCAACAAGATTAAATCAGTTGTGTTCAACTAAATGGGTTTTCGAGAGTTGCAACATACAGTTATTATAGCCTTATAGAAAAAAACAAATCCTGGTCTGATCGCACCTCAGCAACGACCGCAACGCAATTATTATCTATACCATAAAAGTTTATTGTTTCACATATCACTTCACTCCATCGCAAAAATGTTTTTGCAGGTGCCTTTAGGTTTTTTTTAAAACCGAAAATATGAATTTAGACTTGGCGATAGTTGTGCAAAATGTCATTTCCGACATGCACTGTGATGTCAATAAGTTTTTTTTAAGACTTTTAATGAAGAGTCTGTCTTTTGTGAAGAGCAAGAGGTACGCAATTACTTTCCAGCTTGAATTGCTTAGCGACTCGATATTAGTGTAATATCTCCAGAATTCATATTTTTATTACGTTTCTGAATGCAGTGAAGATTTTATTAGAAATTTAGCAAACAAAAACCAATTGCAGCTCGATCAAGGCATAGGATAATTGAAGTTATGCGGCGGAAATATATTTGTATATTGAAAAGATTCCCACCAACGGATTCAATGCTTTAATGTTATGTAACGCAAACTTGATTACGGAATATACAATTGGTGAAGAATAGTACAAGTTAGTGTCGCGACGTCTAAACATAAAACTTTAATATATTCTGCATTTATGTAATGTGCTTACAATAAAGAAGTTTATTGAATATTAAAAAAAATCTTTTTAAAAGTCAAGTCCAGTTCCCAGTTGTATTGAATTTATTATCCTTGAAGGCTGGATTTAATTTATTGATACACAATACATTCAAGCCAAGCACACAAGTACAGTGTGTACACATTGCTTAGCTCCATGTCATGCTGTAGACATGAAAGATGGGTCGGCCCTTTTTGCATCCCGCCCCTATACTGGGATTCGAATCCGGTAACACCTGCTCCAAGCGCCGCAACTCTAATCACTGCGCCAATCGCTCGGTGAAAGTTAGACTTTCATTTTCCATAGCCACCAATAAAGCTCAAGGACTATTCCTTAAGTTTACATGTTCATAATCAGGAAACCGGGAAGGTCGTTGCTTTTATCATGGCCAGTTTTATATTTCACGATCAAGAGTATGCACTTTAAAATATTCGTAATATTTAGCAAATTTGAATCAATTGATATATATGTATGCGGGACTCTAAACCTCTAATTTGCCAGCAACGAAATAAATTGTTGACACCGCTACCTTCTGCTGTCATTTCTTTGTTCTAAACAAAGTAAAATGTTCGCTCTTATAGTCATTTCACACCAACAAGCACAAAATTTTTTTATTTGCATTTTTAGGAAATAACCAAATGTACCTATCTAATATAATTTTGACTTGTTAGGCTGGCTATAGTAACTTAATACAATGTCCTTGTCGCAGAATATACATGTTTACCCTTTTTAGGCTGATCATGTTGGTAACGAATAAGTATAATGTCACGTTAGCATGTTTCTATATGTATTATAAGTAAAGTGATGCGTAAAGTTTAAAATTTAAACGTAAAGTTGAAACTGAACCCTCTGATGATACATATATTGCTAAGGAAATATATAGATGTGATGATAAAATTGACTTATAAGTTGCTTATCAAAGTTTTATTTGTATAATTTTAATTTTAATTTTAGTTCTATATTCCATGTTTTATGCAATATACACAGGATATATATATATATATATATATATATATATATATATATATATATATATATATATATATATATATATATATATATATATATATATATATATATATAATATAAAGTAAACATAAAAAGGATAAACCATTAGATTTTAAAACTTCAATTACATGGTACGCTAAGCAAAAATTCAATGTGTCCGGCGTAAATATAAACAGTAAAATAAAAAATACAATTTTCTTGACATTTAAAATGTAAATTGGTGTTTATGTTATTTAAATTTTAGATTAGGTTTTGATTAGAAAATTTGCTATTTGACTTATTTCTAATTGCGAAGGTGTTATTTCTATCTCATTGAAACGTGCGACTTCAAGTACCATTTTCCCTCTAAATACACATATATACATATACAAAGTGTAAACAACAAGGTAATTTAAATATTTGTGTATATATCCACCAAATAATAACAATATTATTATAAGGATTTAACTAAATCGAGCCAATAGCAACAATAACAACGACACCATCAAAATTGGAAATTGGAAAATTCACAAACAAAATGAAAAGTCGGATTTCTCGTTACTAATTTGAAGTGTTTTCAATAACATAACATACACACATATACACTAGACAGATGGTGAAAACAGATTTTTCCAGCAAATAAGAATATTTTTATGAATATTTTAAAACTAAATTTTAACGAAAATACATATTTTCTACTTGACTAGCGAGTGAAAGTGTTGGGGGAAAAGCAGGCAAACAATTTCCATATTATTTACAGTTCGAATACGAAATTATCCCTTTTACTTATGAAATGCCCATATCGATATAAAACACAATAGCAATTCCAAATTGATTGGTTATTAGTTTGCGGGTTCAGCGAAATAATGATATTATTACGTGATCAATAAATCTTATTAATTTTAAAAATCGCGAGAGAGAAATCACTATATAGTATACACGCGGTTAAAGGTTAATTACAAAGAAATTAAAGAATATTTCATTTTTGTGAATTGCTATATAGCTTAAATAACATTTTGTTTGCCATTTTACCGACCGCAATTTCCGTTCAAATTCACCAAGATTGCCAATTAGAAAATGTACATTATTTTAACGAATTAAAAAACAAAAAAAAAGGGCAAACAAAAAAGTGAACGTGCATTGATTGGGTAAAGCACAATTTGTTTACCATTTCGTTCGAAAATGTTGTCTATATACGTGGACGTGGGTTTGTCATTACCATCAAGAAACAAAAAAAAAAAAAAAAAAAAAACGCAAACCCAATTTTCTTAAGATGTTAAAGTAACAATTAACAATTAATGCACCAGAAAATTTAAACAAATGAAAACCAAGGGATGAAAATAGAAAATTAAAAAACATAAAACAAATAATTAAAAAGAATTTTAAATTAGATTTTCGGAAATTATTAAACTTCCAGTAAATTGTAATAGAAAATCACGAGTTTTTTTTTATACTTTCTTTAGGTCATATTGATCTTAATTAGATGTAATTAAATTTAAATAAATACGTTTTCGGTTTCGTTAAATTATGTAGAAACGCAAATCTGTATAGCGGTTATTTAGAAATTTTTGCAAGTAAAAATTTCAAAGAAAATTTTATGCAACTAAAATTGAAAATAAAGGTATCGAAAATGTTTGAATCGTGAGGATGCGTAGCAACAGTACATTACATTTTCCAGTTAAAATTGTAGCTTTGATGACATTGTTCATGTGCTTTTCACTAAAAGCCTGGTGTTGTTGCGAAATCGTAGTGGATTGGGGTTTCTTTAAATCAAGCTGCGCCGTATGCCTGGCAAATCAAGTGAATTTAAAAATTCTTTTGGATAATTATGACAACTTCGTTTTAATTCATTACAGTATCGATGGACTTATACGTTTTCATTTCGTCTATAGTGCTGGTATTTCCTGTTAATATTTCGACATGTTTTGGTTGTTTTTGCACATATACACTGAATCACTGATGAGGTTTGTAATTCTGTGCGATATTTGTGAATCAAATCGTCTGTTGTTGCTGTGATGTTATGAAAGTCTATTGTCTACATTGTGCGGATACATCGACTGCCATGTTTCCGTTCCCAATACCAACCAATTGTTTTGGGTACACTTATATTGGTCTTCAAAATCAAAGGCTGAGTGAGTCGCCATAAAACTTATGATTTCAGTCATGTATTACACTCATCACCGGATGTTGAACGTAGAAAAAACGTTAATAAAATGAATGCACCGTACCACCTTTTGAAATCGTTAGGCGTACGATGGATATGATTTTCGGTGAGTTTCTCAATTTGATGTTGAAATAAAAACCAACTTATCCTTGGAAAAATAAGATCAGATATTGCAATTCATCGTTTGAGTGATTTCTGAAACTCTTTCGTGTTAGTCGACAGATGTTTTGTTTTTGTTATTTGTTCAATGGTAGTTCTGAACAATTAAATTAATTCATTGGCAGTGTTAGTAGTGCTCTTGCACAATGGTAAAATAACTATTCTTGCGTGCAGTTCAGCGTGAAGCGTTTGTCTATAGATTGGACATTGTGTACTCGAATGGTTTCCAGTCTTGCTCCCCATGCTTGAGTTTTTTAAACAAATAGGCTTAAACATTCCTTACTCAAACGATTTCTATAGTCTTTATTCTCATTATTTGGCTGTATCAGATGTACGGTCTTGAGCAATGTGTATTCGGACGGTCTTACTCGGATGATTTCCAGTTTTGCTTTCCGTTACTATAGCCTGTTTCTGAAACTTTTTGTTTGGGTGACATAATACGACCGGCCATTGGAGTTTCTTATGCAACAGCATGAATTGCCGCTTGACTATATAAAATCCAGGATGATTTTGATAAAAACTAACCTAGGCCAAATTTAATTGAAATAAACCGAATTATGTGCGAGTTATTATGAAAGATCTAAAAATGTACCGAACTTTTGTTCGAGAGGAAGTCTAACGATTTAATGATTCAAGTTAAATATATCCACAGTTACTAAAAGTTTTATTAAGCTGATGTATAGGTTAAATATCATTGAAGCCGGCCGAAATTTGTGTGACGTATTCCCCAATTTTAAAGGACCAATTTTTGATTTAAGGCAGTAATTTCACTGTTTAAAGGGCTTTAGTAGTACAACAACTACATTTAACAATTTAACCTTAATCTGTTGAATTTGACTTGACATAATACCGCAGAAGTAAAATATAAGTATATCTTTACTATACAAAAATCTCAGGCTCTCTGTGAATCTGAAGTCACATGTTTTCGATTTGGCTATTAATAGTGTAAGACGTAAAATGGTGGTCTGCTAAAGAGTTTGAATAGCATCAGACTATATAACATTTTACAGAAAACCGCTAGACTGTCAATTGATATATCACTAAAAGCTTAAAATGTAAAGCTATCGACTACCATAGAAAAATATTACATGCATTCATGAGATCCAATTTTAGACTGATGAGATTTACAATTTTAGATAGTTTTTCCAGTTAAAGTTAAATTAATATTTTTAAAATTAATAACCATTTATAGATCAACTTAAAAACTATGCCCTTTCAGAGTCTTAAAATGTGTTTAGTCCTCAAACTACTTGTGTCTTTATTCGGTGTTTTCAGAAGATTTTACTTAAATATATGGAAGGTTACTGGTATACCCAGGATTTTTTACATCGTCATTTATGAGAAATTATATATTTACAATTATATGTAAACGACTCGGGAAAAGAGCTCAAGAGAGTTGGTAATTTAAAGGTAAAATCCACTGGAACTAAACGCTATACTTATATTGATTTAGTACACTGATGACACTGCTGCATAAAATGCGCCCACCATCCATTATTTCTGTGGGTTTTCATCCAAACTATGTTAATGTAGGTCGTTGGCGGCTATTTTACCCGAAGCGGTCATCATAAATGTTGATATTCTCTTACACTATTATGTTTATATAGCGCAGCAATAAAGACAATATACATTTAAGCAGAAGGTATAATTTAAGGAAAAAACCCGTTAAAATTGTCCTTATTCAATTATAGAAATGCCATCTTACCGCATCGACTAAATATTTATTGGTAACTGCTACACTTTATACTTAAAATATTAAATAAAACAAAGATCAAAGTGAAAGAAAATTACACACATCAAAACACCCTATATACATGCCCCGAAAATAGAAAATTAGCCTTCATTCTAATAATTAAGATAAAAAAAAAAAATTACACAAAATACATCCACTAAATTATATTTGATATACCCTCTAATCAAAACCTAATCAAAACACATCTATATATATATATATATATATATATATATATATATATATATATATATATATATATATATATATATATATATATATATATATATATAGGTATATAAACCTAATCTATATACTATTCACCTTTCTTTAATTTTTCGCAATTAAACAAATACAAAATTTGGTTCCGTCCCAAAAACCCAAAATTAAATAATTTAAGTGGGAGGGATATTTAGATAGATTAGATAAATTTTATCGAAACCCAATAATTTGTTTCAAAAGTGATTTATACCGACAAACCTAAGATCACCATCATATAATTACGATACAATTCATAACTTCAAGCCTATCCTGACCATCAGCGTGTTAATCATTTTCATATATGAAAATGTATGAAAAATTAAATAATGTGTGACTTGTGACCAAGATGATGCCTAGAATATAATGAGAGTTTCTGCGTATATGTATATACTCGTATGTATAGACGAGTAGATCATAATATAGAAATAAAATTGATTGACAGCAGCTGATGTCATCCTTAAATTTGAAGGAAAATTATAAGGTTTATGTATACATGTAATCATCATTAAATCGATTTATGTCTTGGATATGTGTAATTTTTAACACATGAGACTGTTATTATGTGTATGATGCGGTTAATACTAGATTAAGATAAATTTATGTAGAACACAATTATATCCATCTAATTACATATACGACAAATTATCATATTTCATTCATAAAATAATTTAAAAAATTTAAAATTTACTATTTTCATTCAAATGGTTTATCTTTGTACCTTTATACTCGTAGTTTATAGATACAGATTTAATTTAATGAATGAACGATCAAATTTTTGAATGAGATCCACTAGAAATAAAAATTAAATGTGTCGGGCACAGTATGACATTTTCTTCTATTGTCCAAAAGATCTACCAACATATATTTTACGACCATATATCGAATTTTTGACTATACTCGTATTTATAGAGATATAAAACAGTTGACATCGCTTCATACCAATTAGTGGCTCTGTATATATACCTAAATAGTTTCCGGTGCTTTAACATTGGAAACTTATTTCTTTATTTAGTATCATAACTTTTTAGAAAAGATAATGGGGTTTTCCAACTTTAAATATAAACAGGAAATTGTTATAAAGTTGTTACGCCATTTATTTCAAATTTATGAATGGCTAAATATATAGTTGGGTTTAAATGTTTCGAACTTAAATCACGAGGAAAAACGTGAAAAGTTGGTTGTACGTGAATGTAAATGTACAATAGTACGTTACTGCCCAAAGCTACAAATATATTTTATTAAAATAACAATCAGGCACAATTTTCAACTAAAGGTTTATTACAATATACAGATCAAACTTTCGTCGCAACCGAACGGGAACGGATGTAAAATGGATTTTTCTTCATTCGATTGCGAACGATGATTACAATGAACACATAACTATCACCTCCTCTTGGAGTATAAATTTCATAAGCCGCACAATCGTTAACGACAATGTCACGGAGTGAAACTGAAACGTTTGATAAAAATTAAATAAAGATGTAGGTTTGATTCAGGTCAGGCCAAACTTTGTCAAAATATGCCAATAAAACTATTTGATAGTTTGTTCATATATAAAATAAATACAACAGCAATAAATTGATTTTGTAATAAAGGTTTAATCTAGAATAAGTATAATACAAATTAAAAAAAAAACAAACGTGAGCAAACCGCGATCTCGATGTCTATACTTCATAAACAGATAAAGAGAACTCGGGCTATCTATAGTCACGTTTAAGGTCATATATTATGCACATTACTTTTCTTTTAAATGTCATAAGCCATTTCTCATACTCATTTGTTAGGAATCAATAAGCACATCCTTGAACGACTCCTTACATAAGGTTTCCAATTTGGCAACATATATCTATAGGTCCCAAGGTAATGCGCAGTCCGGTCTCTCCCTTAAATAAACTATACGGGAAGTGCATTCACTATTGGGACTTCATAAAAGATCTAAGTTTAAGAAGGTTTAATAAACTTCAGCCTAATGGATATTTTTTGGCCGGCGAAGAAGTCCGCACGCATGATAAATATTACGGTAATATTATCGAATCACATAGATGAAGTATCCGAAGTCTGGTTCATATGGTTTTAGGTACTTAATTTGTTCGTAAAGATAGATTACATTAAGGCTCACTTGTCGTAAAAGGCAACTAAATGATTGTTGATGAACCGACTTCCTTAAAACAATATTAACAATAAAAAAACTAAATATCGATATTCACTGGAAGGACACTAGAAAAGAATTTCCACGGGAACCAAGTGGCCACTATAAAACATCAGAAGCGTTTCGAGGTCTTATAAATCATTTAAAAGTCTTGGTAGTTACTATCCAGGAAACTCAAAAATCAAAAACTGGTCTTCAAGTGTCCTAAAGCCGCAAATGTTTGCTTTATGGCGGAAAGTTCCCAAACTTGACGGAAAATGATGATGTAATTAAGATGGCATTCCTTGAGGTCATACCACATGGTCCGGAATTTACCTTGACATCTATTTTAACTACGGGATGTGGCAATATATAAAAAGTTGCCAATACATGTTTACTCCAATCTGTCGGGATAAATGGCCTAGGTGTATCAATAATATAGCAAAATATAGGGTATTAGCTATCTGAGCTTAAACGAAGCTTGCTGGCATACCTATTATACAGGCCTATACGTGTTCGATTGTCAATATTGCGTCTACAACTATGTTATCAATGCCATACAATCTATGCTGTAGGACCATTGTAAATTAGCCTATGAAATCTAGTTGGCTTCTTTGTCTTGGAAAGACATGGCCTAAATTTGGATGAAAGTAAAATCTATACCGAAAATAATGTATGACTTGATGGATAATCTTGCTGATTATTAATCGTGCTAAGGATGATAAAATCCTATCAGTTTTTACAAAATGGCCAAGAAAAGTACTTCGGTCTGAGCAAACACGCATTTGTCAACATATACCAAAGCTCTAGAAATCCAAAGAAATCGTCGGTTGGATTTTCTTAAATGATTTTAAAGTCTCGTTGTCTAATTTTTTTGGTAAATATAATACTATCCGCACGCATCGCTGGTTGAAATATCAATTCCTAGGTTTTGTATTGCATGTAAGTTTTCTCTAACAGAGTCATGCATTATTTTTATTGCAGATGCTGATTCTTGTTGTTTTGTGCGAAGATAGCGTTGACATGGTTGTTTATACTATAATAACCCTTTGTTTTGGTATCTGGTTACTATTATTTTTGATGCGCTATCGGAATTATCCCCAATTGGCTGCAAATGTTGAATCAGCTTGCTCACAGCACCTTCTAAATGTTTTTTAAATACACCATTTTATGGGTATTGGTTTGACTGAAGTTTCGATGCACTAGCTTTGTAAATAGTTCATAGAAACCAGTCGAATCTTGATAGGTCCCATTAAGTGTTGGTATCTCAAATGGTTTTAATCTGAGTGTTTTCGGTTGATGCTTGCTAGCAGTGTGGAGTGTTTTCGGTTGGTGGTTGTTAGCAGTGTGGTCGTTCTCTTGCTTGTGAATTATCGCCTGTTGTAATTACGCAATGCAGTCTTCTGCTCGACTTAAGCAAAATTACGTCATTTGTTTTATATTTGTTGCGAAGATTTATGACTTTTTGTTTCCTTTTTTCAAGATAAGCCTTATTTTTCTAACCTTTGGATCCTGTTTTATATTTGTGATGAGTTTTTGCAACAGTGTACCCAGATTGTTCGGTTCTTGAAATAGAATATCCATTTCGGCTGTAGTGTGGTTTACTCTTAGCGTATATAGTTTTTAATATAATGTTCCCGCTTGTTGTTGTGTGGATGTGTTTTCACTACTGGTTGTTATTTTTTATTTTTATTTTAGAGAATGTAATACTATATTCAATCGCCTGGTTCTATTATACTCGAAGAACCAATGTTTGTTCATAGATTAGTGCACCTTCTGTGTGTCGAAGCTGTAGTCCATTAATTTATAACAAATTATATTTATAAGTGAGAAGTGTTAGGTTGACTTGGTTATTAACTTCTTTTTTACCACATGATTTGCTAGGCAATATGCACCTAACTTATTCTCACTTGTTCCATATATTGCCAAGTTGTTGATATTCCCGCAAAAGGATATATAACCGTCTTTGAGTATTGGATTCCCGGAAAATCTTTTCTCGTTTTGAAGAAGCCTTGTTAGAGCCGTTCGTTTTGAATTTCCTATAGATATGTTGTTGGATCCTTCTGAAAAGATATACAAACTTCGTTGCGCCCATCTTTAAGCCGTTTATGTGAATTTTGATAAAAATTCGATCTCATCTCATTCGAATTAAGGTTTTGTTAGGATGTGTGGTGGATGAAGTCCTCCAGCTCCCAACATTTGTTGAGCTGCTCATCTCTGGTTTAATCTTCAATAATCCTGGGATAGAAGCTTCTACTCCATAATTATTGGAATTTTTAAGGTTTTCATCAGCTCTTTAAACCAGAAGAACAGTAACTTATTGCGTCAGATTGATTTTAATTCTTAAAAAAACGAATTTTTTGAATATCTGAAGAGATATCAAGCTATCTAACTGCTAATGAACTAACCAGAGCACGCAACATAATTGTAGCAGCAATACAAGGGTCAGAATTTGTTTACCAGAAGCAAGAGTCACACCCTCTCTTCCATTCACCAATACATGTGTCGACTACACTGGCCCATTTCCAATCCATGTATCCAAAGCGAGAGAAAGGAAACAAATCGTACAATAGGCTGCTAAGGCAATTCATTTAGAGGTGGTCAGCGAATTAACAACACCAGCCTTCCTAGCAACATTTAAACGATTCACATGAAGAAGAGGAATGCTTTTAAAGGTTCTTAGTGATAACGGTATAATAATTTTGTTGGAGCTCGAAACGAGCTAAACAAACATTTACGGTTGGCTTTACAACAAATTAGCATTTATGGGGCACAGAAGCAGCTAGTTATTGTACAGTTATGGTTAACCCGCCTGGGCGTCCTCATTTCGGTGACATTCAGGAATTTGGCGTCAAACTAACCAACAATTATTCACTAACCAAAAAGCTCATCCGTGAAACAACATTGACTTATGAAGAATTGCACTGTCCTTACACAAATTGAGGCATGGCTTAATTCCAGGCCTCTAATCCCTCCGATTTGGGCGATTACTGTGAGCTAACACCCAGGCCACTTTTTAATCGGGAGACCACTAATTTCGTCTCCTGAGTCAGACAAAACCAACGCCACAGTAATTCAATGATGGAATCCGTTTTTGAAAATGACCCAGGAATTTTGAAAAATTTGGTCAAAAGTAATCCTTAACTTAACAAGTTTATAACAAATCTCGTTTTTGCAAGGTCTCGCTTGCTAAGATATTCTATTTACCTCTTTTGATATTACTAATTCCATTCAATGTGTATACCTTCAGTTCATGTGTATACATTACAGAACTCAAATAACAACTGGAACATAATAGTGTATTATAATCTGATAGATGAAATAACACAATTTTGTTCAACCCTTTGCGAGCAACACTAATATCTGATAAACTCCAACAATCAAACAATTACTAATCTCACGGAAACATTAAAAAGCAAGCAATGAATGTGCACTAATAGAATCACTGCTGAAACATTCCTTGTTAGAAAGGGAACACAAAGATGAACTACTTCATCATCATAAAGGAAGTAGTATACGTGGAGCCTTTAATATAGTAGGAAATTTAGTAAGTTAACTATTTGTAAATAGAAAACCTTAAGCTGAACAATAAACATATCAAATCAAATCCTTATGAAAGAACCAAACTTCAAGAAGTTTGGTTCTTTTATAAGGATTCAAGAAACAACAATAAAAAAAGTTCTAGAAAATAACAACAAAAACAATAAATTTAAACCTCTATAAATACATACAATATTGTTGATGATCTCATTTGAAGAAATTCAAGATACGCTTATTGATCCAGTGATTGATCCCACAACCGAGTCATTGCCACGAGGCACTTAACAAACCTCTTAACAGCTCAAAGATGAAAAAGATCTCATTTTCAGTCTGCGAACTGAACTTATGCTACTAAATATCGAAGGTACTGATGATACTAACTCTGTACCAGCTCATGATAACTAACACAAGGCTCCGCAGGGAAAATATTTGATATTTGAAGTAAAGACACCATTGATATATAAAGAAACACGCATATATATATATATATATATATATATATATATATATATATATATATATATATATATATATATATCAAGTATACTAGCCTATACCACTGCCTACCTTCAAAGCTCTATCTATACATACGGCCACAAAATAGAACTTTTTGCGGCAGATATGCCTCGAAATATACATATACTTTAATGACAAATTTCGAATAGCAAAACTGTATTAGCACCAATGATTTTAGAATATGCAAACTGAACCAAGCCATTCATCAAAGTCAAGAGGACGATGTTTTATGTAAAATACTTCTATACTACGCCGCAAAAAAATGTGAATAATCAGTGCCAAGTATAATCAGAAGAAAGGCTTTTAATATTCCCGATACATGGGATTCAGTTGCAGGATTACAAATGGCTTTACTCAGTACAAGCAGAAATAAAAAACGAGCTGGGTTAGTGTTAGGATTTACATCACATAGGGTGCAGTGTAATTTTGCGCCGGTGGAAATATAAAACACAGTGTATAATTTGACAGCGCCTTGCACCGCACAGGTCGGATTTTTGGGATAGACCCAATATATCGAGTACTGACTTTTGGGGCTAAATATAGTATAAATTGCACTATAAAATAAGATATATTATAAAATAGATAAAGAACCCTACTATATATGCAATGTGGATCAGGATTGTTCTTAGAATAGTTAACAGTGTGTACCTCGAACCCTATATATATATATATATATATATATATATATATATATATATATATATATATATATATATATATATATATATATATATTTATATAAATATATTGTTTGAAAACTCCCAAGAGACGCAAATTTAAACCCCTTCCTCTATCCATATATGTGCTCTTGATTCAATATAACGATGACAACATGTAAATTATAGTTTGTGTGTTTGAACTAGGCACTCTTAATGAGACTGTTCATTTTGGTTGTCTAAATACAGATGTTTTCAATAAAAAATGAATCTCTCGAGAGAAGAAATAAATAAATCTGCTCTTAAATTCTCAAAATTATAATATGTTTATAATTAGGACTTAGTATGGTTTAGGTTTGTAGCGAATTGACTTGTTTTGGTATCTAATTCTAAATTAAATTCAAATAATGTTTGATAGTGGTTCCATTTCAATGATAAAGGTATTATATCTACTTTCTGTGTATATATCGAGGGGTTTAATACGCAAACACATACATGACATATGTCAGGTTCCAAACAACATATCTACAGTTACTACACATAATCTTTGATTGTTGTCAAATCAATCGTGGTTATTGGTTTTATCCTAACAAAAACACAAACATATTTATTCCAAAATTTCCACATAGATTTTCACAATAGCAAATACAAAATAGGGACTACCATACTCCGCATATGGTGACATGTAAAATAAGGACGAAATTGTCAAAACATACGAATACGTATATAAGATTTTGAACCATAGGTTTGCTGTATACGACTTGATATTATTAAAACTGAAAAAAGGGTAAACATCTGAGACATTTTCAATTTCTATAGCAGATTTTCCAACAAACAGATTAAAATAAAATTGATTTTCTTTTTTCCTATTATTGGTTTGTCTTTTAAAATAAAAAAAAAATGTTTATGTGGAAAATATATGCGATTTTATTTTGTCAAGCTCAGCAAAAAAAAAATAGATTTGGATTGATAAGGAATAATGGGGCGGGGGTCGGAGTTACAAATAAGTCGCATGCATTGATGATGTTATTAATGGTTTTATATACGACGATTTGGGTTTTCGACCAAAAGGTCAATTAATTATTGGGATAAAAAACGTAAATTCCAGTATTCGACTGGGGTGACAAAAAATATTTTTTTTTTTGGATATTATAAAATATTGAGTTACCTACCGCACCAAGTGACTATATTAATAAAACCTGAATGATTGCTACTTAAAATATGTGTTTTAGTAATCCCACCAAACTTCTTTTTCTCAATACACATTCGGTTGGTTGTTGATTTGACTGGGATCAAATAAAAAAAAAAAAATTATAATTCATTAATTAATCGAATATATTTTTATTAATTTATTAGAAATTCTATAAAAATCTCACCTTTGAATAAAAAAATGTGTTGTTGTAGTTTTGGAATTTATTTCAATATGACAAACTTTTTGGTATCTTATCTCTCGCCTATAGCACAATCGCAGCAGGGTACCAATTTGTTATAAGAGATATTGTTAAAAATTCATTAAAGGTGTTCGAACAATTCTTTGTTTTTTTAATTTTAAGTTACACAAAAACGACGAAGTGAATGAAATTTTTAATATGAATAATATATGTTAGAATCAAGTGGTATGTAGTATGAGGTGTAATAATTATTTAAGGATACACACACTCATATATAAGTTACAAACATTGTTAAATTGATAATTTTTTGGATCACAGATTCGCGCAATTAGCATATTAGTAATTATGGCACTTTTAAAGAGGCTTATCAATGCCAGCTATATCAGTGATTAGCATCAATAGCGTGACTAGGTAGCATGACTAAAAATGCAAATCTGTATCCGCGTGTGTTTGGTTAAGAGCTTTTAGTGTAAAAAAAACTACAAATGGAATTGCAAATCAACTTGGTGTGCTTTCGTCAGAGATAAATAAACGTTCAAAAATACTATTTTAACTTATTTTGAAGTCAAAAACTCATTATTAATTGTAAGCTTAAAATGAAAATAATATTTGAAAGACGACGTGTTTCGCAGGATAATTTTGTTAAAATGTATCGATATTTTTAGGAAAAATATCAGGAAGAAATTAGTAAAAGACTACCTAGTAGACCAAGTAAACCATTTAAGGATTAAGGTTTTCCACTGTGGATGCACCAGACTGGTTATATGGCACCTATTTCAACTTCCTCAAAAGCTAGATCAAGGTTAGTATGACCTTCTCCACTACTTCTAACCGAGCAGAACTAATATAAGCTTGTTGCCTGAAATATTCATTGCAAATCACTAAATAAATAAAATGGCGATTTACACAACATCCATTTGGTAATTATCTAGCTCAAGATTTAGAGAAATTAGATGGAGATCATCACAATATAGCATGGAAACCGATAAATCAATAAAGCCTTGTGAAGCATCCTTCTAAGTTCTTTCTAACTGTAATTGCATTTTTCATCTTAGATTTGTATTTGCATAGGTTTTTATTATATAGTTCGTTAATGGAAGACATCGTCTGTTACAAACACAAAGGGTGGTAGAGTTTGTATAACTGGAAGGTGTCTTGCTTTTATAACTGGTCCGATCGCATCAATGATTCTTACATCCGAATCCACCCGTTTATGCTATACCCCCATCAACAAATATAAATTCATATCTGGTATCAACTTTTGGCACCAATAATTTGAACCGAACTCTTTTATAGCTTCTTGCTTTATTTCACTATTTGAAAGAGTAACTTTTATTTCTTACTTTTAAGTTTTTCGTATCTTTATATAATTAGGGAAACTTCAATTACCATTAGCAATAGCCAGCTAATCGTTTTTTTTTTCTCCGGAAACTTTGAATCTTACTCGTTTAATTTATTATATAATATCGGAATTGTCTCCTTCTAAATTTTAGATATTGTCGATTGTTAGCTTCAATAAAGATTAAGATTCCTCTGAAAGTTAATCAAAACTTTCAGTAACAAAACATTTTATAATGATATCTCTATATAACTATGTGGTGAAATTTTGCAAGGTTATGTGCAAGCATTCTGCTGGAGGTAAAAAACTTAAAATGAAAAAAAGCGTTCAATATAAAAAAAAAGAATGAAAATTTAATTCTTTTTCTTAAAGTTGGTCGATTAACTGATGACTCAACAAGGTGCCTATGATGACTCTGACTCTTATTCATTGTTTTTAGACTTATTATTGTTCTCACTTTATTAGGATTTTTCAGCAGCTGAAAAAGTCGGAAAAAGCTAGTGTCTTAATACCATAAATCACCAACTACTTCACGGGCGGAAGATACTTACTGTAAAGTGATGTAAAAAAAATAAAGTGAAACAGATAAACAAACTAATTAATATTCTAGACTACACTATCGAAAAATATAGCCGCTTAATTATAGTAACCTAATTTGGTAACATTTCACCTAAGGTGACATCTCAAGAATATAATTCTCGACGTCTCTCTTTTGTTCGCTGACCTAGGTTTACAACGTCTGCATCCAAAACTAATGAAGTGTTTTGTGGTCTTAAGCTAAACCGTTAGTTTTTCTTTATTGTAGGATGGAATTGATAGTTTCCCTTATTTGGCCATCCTTTAAGTTATTAAAAGTTCTTCTTTACAGGGCAGCTTCATTAAATTTTTAAAATTATTCGCAGCTTTGACAGATATAGGCCTACACTATTCCATAATTTTACTTTATAAACAAAAAAGGAACGGAGTATTATTTTTACTTACATGGCTAAATTAATTATAATCTGTGATAAGCAGAAACTAAGCTTTTCATTCAGATAGCCTGGATTTTTTTATTATCAAATTAAATTAAACATAACAGTTAACTTTAAAGACGAAATTTGCTTTGCTTCATTGTAGTTCAGTTTCGAGCTAATGAGAATGTACGAATTACATTTGATATTCTAATTAAAAAATCGGTCTCTCATTAGGCTGCAGCGACCAAACTACAAAAATTTCATGATTCATACAAGGTGTCAGCGACGATCACTAAAATAAAAAGAGGAAAAATAACAAAGAATTTTCACGTATACACAAATTGAAAATTACACTTATCTAAAATACTTATCAACAGCTGATACGTGTACTTCTGGGAATCCTCCATGTTACAAATAATCATATTTCCTCTTTATATGAAAGAAAAAAATGTTAGATTTACAATTATTATAATTAGCTATTAGTATTAAATAAAATAGTTTACCATTGCGAATTTCATTCTCTTCAAGAATGTTTGTTTATTTTGAAGAATTTGACATTTCTCTAAAAAAAAAAAAATAAGCAGAAAAGGTCAAACAGACAAGAGTAACGGATCGAAATTAGTCGCTTTAATTTCGGGACCGTAACAGCAATATAAATATTTGCAATTGTCTATAAGAAAACAGAATGTTAATAACTCTTGTACAGTGAACATTCATTTTGAGAAACAAAAAAAAGTATAAATTAAATAAAATATAAACTGTGAAAATTATACTTGCTAAGTAATCTTTTATTTGTGAATGAACTGAAAATAAAACAACTGTGACATTGGAGATAACGCTTTACATCAAATTCGAAAGTGCATCTTTCATATGGATATTAAAATACATATACATATATGAATAGTGAAATATATTTTGCCAGCAGCTATAGATATAAGGGGTAAACTTGTGCGCAACCTGCCAACGGTAATTAATTTTGAAATATAGAACTTTGATATTGTATATCTATCTACACAGTGACAACCAAAATCATAATACATACGAGATTAAAATCGAGTCCTTGGGGTTTTTTCCCATAAAAAGAAATAATTGGATTAATATTTACATATATTTATTCTGAGTTGAGATTCTTAGCCTAAACTTTATCATACGTTATTCGTATCATCTGGCTTACCAAAAGAATACAATTGTTAGTCATTAGCTTAAAAGTTATATTCAGTGCCTTTAGTCTGCTCAATATTATGATACATTTAATTTATGTATACATTGAAAACAAAAGTGGTTCCAAAATGGAAATTAAGGTACACCAGATGGAACAAATGTTGATTTGCTATAAGGTTGCTATAATATTTGACCGATTGTTGTCGTACATATAAATATGAAAATATACTTTTTAAGAAGTTATATAATATATTACACAACTTTCACACTAAAAGAACCGTGTTATAGAATGCTTTGGAGAAGCCTAACTGAGCCAATATACGAACTTTTTGATCTTCAATATTATAGATGTAATATCTTCGACAAATGTAACACCACTGTCGTAATAGCGACAAGAAGAGTGTCAATAAAAGTAACATTTAATCTTGAATTAGACAACGTACTTATTTAGGTTTTTTTTTAAATTAATTTTTTAATTAATTAAAACGTTGTATAGGTTAATAACACAACGAAAGAATGATTGGTTACACACAATTCGGTCGCTAATTATTAATTTTGGTCAACGGCGAGTATCGAAATTAAGACCGCGGCGTGGTAAATATAATCAAAACAGAGTTCAGATCAGAAATACATTCTTAGCGCTGTTTCAAATTGTTGATAAATTTTGACAAATTTAAATTTGTAATTTAACACTTTTTTGTGTGTGCAATGAGTAATTTCCCCATAGCCAAAATGAAAACAGGAATATCATATTACCTACCGTGTCAAGCTCGACGGGATTTTATTTTTTTATTTTCTGTTAAATTTCCTTATAGCTTTGTAGTTTCTCGTACGTTCATATGCCATCGTATATACGAAAACTTATTAAAAAATATTTTTTATATAAATTGTTTATTTATTATTTATAAATAATTTATTTAAAAATTATGCAAAAATTCAATATTTATATGACTTTATACAAGGTGGTTTTTAATACAATTATATACGATATTGTATAGTTAAAACGGATTGGGTTAAGACGGTTATTGGTATTGGATCGATGCTTGTGGTGTGGTGGTGTGATTATTAATAAAATCTATATATTATATTTATTTAAGACAGCCAACAACAAATTTATTCTTTGTATAATTAACTAAAACTTTGGGTAGGTAAATTGGCTAGGTGTTTTTTTTTTATTAATTAATTACCTTTCAACAGTGATTATATGAGATGAAAATAAATAGCGCTCTGTGGTGCGGTGAATGCGGTTTTTTAAATACTCGTATTTTTCGTGTATGTAGATTTTCTTCTTCGACTATCATCATATCAATATCAAAATAAAATTAAATTGTCTTATAGTAATTTAAATGTAGTAGATTTATGTATTATGATTTACATTTATGTAGTAAAATTATGTTTTTAATTTGCATGGATATAATGGACACGTTAGTCATATCTGTATAGTTTATTAATTTATTTATTAGTTTACAATTTAGTGTGTTACATTTATGATTACAAAACTTAAAATTTAGAACAGTAAAAAAATTTAAAATTAAATTCAATGATGTATATAAAAAACAATAAAAATAATCTAGTAAAAATATAGATTATTAAAAAATAAAAATAAAAATAAAAATGGTTTTTGAAGTTCTTCAAAAAACTTGAAGCAGTCAATTTGTGGAATCATTTATAAGATAGAACTTTTTCAGGTTCTTTTTATATCGGTCCTTGGATAGGTGGAAGCCAAAATTCGGTTCTGCAATGTTGAAAGATTTGGCCAATCTGTTCATAGGGTTGTTGTCTCCCTAATTCGTGGAACGATGTTCAATGTCTAAAAACCTATGACGACGTAGTCTTCTGTCCGGAACCTGAAATGAAATATTTGCCATGATGTATGTCAATATGGCCAAGTAGGACGTTACCCATAAAAGCGGCATCCAAAAGAATTTGACGATTTTTGAGAGTGCAAATATAACCTTTGCATCTTGTCTTGTATGGTGGTAAACGAGCTACGTTTTCGTGAAATGGAATGCCTTAGTCATAGCTCTAATTGCTTTTCTTTAACAGAAATAGGAGATATTTTTTCTGGATGCTTTCAATTCTCTTGGTGTGAACTGAATAGTATGGGCTCCAAACAGTTGAGGCATACCCCAGTTGGGATCTTATACTTACGCAAAGTACAACATAAACAATGTTGATACATCATTAAAATCCCCTGTCCATCTTTTGACAAAACCATAACCATCGAGTTGGCTTTGGCAATGATGTTGTCGATATGCCTATTAAAGGATACGTTTCGTTGAATGTGACTCCCAAATCAATAGTCTCTTAAACTCTTTGTAATTCAATGTTATTGATATTGTAAACATTGGTTAAAGGATTTCTTTTCCTATGCAATGACATTATCTTTGTTGAGATAGCATTTGTTGATATTTAACTTCAATGAGTTTCGCTCACACCAATCACTCAGTCGATTGATATCTTCTAGTAATTTGTCAGCGTCGCAAGTTTCATTAATGGAACGGAAAATTCTGAAGTCATCTGCGTATATGAGTTTGTCTGCATTTTTAATAACCTCTATAATGCCGGCAATAAAGGCCAGAAATATTCAAGATCCAATGTGTGACCCTTGAAAAACTCGAGAAGTGACAACTTCATTAACGACTTTACTAGTAAATTCTGTTAAATTAGTTGATGTATAGATCTACTCGGTATATGAATCCATGTTGAGCGGCTGATAAATAGCGTGCCAACATAACTTTGAAAGTGTTGCAGACAACAAGCTCAAATAGTTTTGGAATTGATAAAGTTGTAAAAATTCCTCTGTAGCACGTAACCTCATTTCTTTTTCTAGATTTGAAGATTGGTGTAATTTTCGAGAATTTTCATTTATCAAGAAACACGCCGGTTGCAACAGAGTAGTTGAAGAGGATTCGCAAAGGACATACTGAACTATTGGCATGTCTTTGAAAAATCGAAGATGATATGTCATTCGGCCCACATCCGTCATCAAAATTTAACAGTGCAGATAAGATATTGTCATCAATTATAATAGGAGGATTAATTGAGATATTGGTGTTGTTTAATTTCCGTGTTTGAACGTCAGTGTCTTGTGTCCTATATAGAGTGATTGGAAAAAATTGGCAAACATGTCTGCAATTCTTTAAAATCAGTGCTCTTATGGGGTTAGTGTAAGACATATTAGTCGGATACTCTTCAATTACTCGTTTAGACCTAAAATATTTTCAAAAATGCTTTGGTTTTTTTTTAATTTTTTCCTGTACTCCAGCTATAGGTATGATGTGAGCTTTAATATAAAGAAGGCGTCAAAAACACCACTGTATTGCCGAAACTTGGTTTTGTCCACTTTAAGCTCACTTTTTATCATACTCGCATAAGCTTTCGATTTACGGTTTTTAAGATTTATAAGTGGATCATCAAACCATGACGGATGATTATTGATTTTTTTGATGATTGACGCAATATTATTTTGAAACCACGCATCAGTATCTCATAAAATCTGTTCACTTTGTCTTTTATATCTTTAGAATTTAAAGCATCATTCCATTTAATTTCTTCCAAGTGTTGTTGTTAGCTTTGTTAAAATTGTATGCTTAATGATGTTTATAAGCTATGTTATCCGGTATAAGATCTGTTAAATCAAATATAATTTCCATTGATGAACGTCATTAACGACAAATGGCGTTAGTGATTCGGTTACTTTAAAACTAGCAGCTTCGTTGGTAAAAATCAGGTCCAAAAACACCCCACGTTCATTAGCAGTATTGATTTGGTTTAAATTGGCACCAAGCACGGTGTCAGTGTAAATCCATGCTGCGTCTGATTTGATATTATAAGGAAGAATGGCGTTCATTCTTTTGTCATATTTCTAGTTAACATCAGGTAAGTTGAAGTCACCAAGCACTAGTACAAAATTGGAATATTTAGTAAAATAAAGGTACAGTTGCACGGATGTACTTCAATTATACAATATAAAAACTTAAGGCATTTGTATCACAAAGTTAGGGAAACTGTGTGACTCTCTTTTACAGTGAATAATCACTGCTTTGGCACCGAATTTTATGGAAAAATTCAAAAAATAGAAAAATTAACTGGTGGTTCGATAAAAATTATCGAACCCAATTTTCAAAAAAATTAGGTTCGATAATTTAATTGGTTCCGATACCGATTAGTACAAATTGTTTTATTTTTATCATCTAATTATTTTGTAAATAAATAGTTACAGAATTGCTGATAAATAAATCAATCAACACACACTTATTACGTCAGCAATAATTCAAGCTGATAAGAAATTACTATGGTACGAAAATAACTTTTCCAATTTCATGTCAGTATTTAGTTAGAAATTTTAAAGTTAATCGTGTTGATGTTACAATTACTCTGGCTGTTACAATGTGTGATATTAGCACAAATTAAGATATAGATAACGTAAATCATTTGAAAATTATGAAACCTATAGTAGTAAAGTAAAATTGAGTTAAGAGTGCGTACCCAAACTAAAAACTAACCTGAAGGTCGTTTAATGATATGTGGATTGAAACTCCTGTAAATAACTAAATAAATTATAGGTGTACCAGAAATTAAAAATACCCAGCACTTTCATTATACTTTTACCCAAAAATTAGAAGCTTAGAACTACTTTCATCTATGGTGGCAGATGTATTTAGAATTAGATATTTAAACTTCAACGCCCTTGCATTCGAGGTGATAAACTTTTTCAATACCGAAATTATAGTACAATTCCATTCCGTGTTGTATTCACTTACCATATATTGATGAGGAATAAAGTCGAAAAAGTGAACGATCGTATACGTACATCCCACACAACAGGTAAGTCTTTATTGCCTTACAAAATCATGAACTACAAGTTAACGAAGAAACGGAATATAGTGAAGAAGTGACATTAGTGTGACTTCAATATCGTTTTCTTGCACTATATATATGTAGTATTGAGCCATATGATCGCAAATGTTTATTGCCGCAGGTATGTAAATAGATAACAAATAATGTATTAAGTGTTTTTCAAGATTAATTAAATTGCTTTGATAAGAATTTTGTTTTGACTTAGAATAAAAATCCGATCGGTATAGTATTTGTGTAACGGTCAATGAAAAATGTACCTTAAAGGGTTTGTGTTTACTATGTTTGTGGTCTTAGTTCAGTGTGGTTTACGTTTGCCTCCCACTACTTATCCTATATCGTACGATCTATCGATAGATGTAACTGAGTCATGGAAAACTACAAATTTCGCCGGCCGAGTTGAAATTGTGATTGGAGTAGCCGAAGAAACGAACCAAATTATTCTCAGCTATGATTACATTTCTATATCGCTTGACTTTCAGGCTAAACTGTACCGAGTACAAGATGATTTACTATTAGAAATTGTAACTAAACAAATAGAGTTACAAAATATGTGGATGCAGTTGGTGATCGAGATTGAAGACGAAGGTATTTCGCTCGAAGTTGGTGAACGATATATGGTTATTGTGAATTTTACTACATATTTTGACAGTGCCGCCAAAGGCGTATACTTTCAAGGTGAACTATTTAATGCCACCGAATCACGTATGGTGGCCACTAATTTTTTCCCGAATTATGCCCGTCAAGCTTTTCCATGCTACGATGAACCAGCGTTTAAAGCTTCTATAAAATTATCAATTGTTCATGGCAACCAGTTTAATGCTATTTCTAATATGGAAGTAGATGTACAAGTTACAGACCCAAATTTAGCAGTGACGACAACTATATTTAAGTCAACACCAGCGTTATCATTACATTCATTTGGCTTTGTCGTATCGCAGTTGAAAAGTGAAACGGTCGATAAAAATGTGAAGTACGTCGCATTTTACGATGAAAAGCACCAAAGTGGTGATGTTGATTTGGTGCTGAATACTGAAGATAAAATTCTTGCTGCGCTAGAAGAATATTTAAATGCTGAACTTGGTTTATTTGAAATTAAAGAAGTCCCACAATATGATAATTTATATATAAAAATTGGAACCTACGGCCTAGTACTGAACGATTACCGTTACTATTATTGTGGATTGACATCAACACTATTCCAACGAGAGGAGGTTATTCGACGAACGGCACGTTTAATGTCGAATCAATTTTTTTCGAATCTAATATCACCAAATGCTTGGGAAGATGCGTGGATAACTCAAGGTTTATCAACATTACTTGAATATACACTTCTATCCGCTGATTTTTTAAATCTGAAAAGCTTTGACACACTTCTCGTGAAGCTATACAGCTTTAAAGGTTATAAACGTGTATATTATCCAGTTGATGATCCGAACATGGCTCGTTACTTAATTGACAGGTCTCATGAGTGGAAGGCAGCCGAATTTATGTTTATGTTACAAAATATTGTAACTGATAAAATATTCCAAATATTTTTACAAAAATTAGTGACCGATTATCGTAATGTGCCGCTAAGTACAGACCAATTCTTGAATTTGTTAACTAATGTAGCACACGAAAATGAGGTTTTGCCATTAAATTACAATTTTGTAACTATTTTAGAAACTTGGCTGAGTAGTATGGGTGTGCCCGTCGTTGCAGTTTCTCGTGATTATGCAACCGGTAAAGTAATGCTGGTCCAACAAAATGTCTTTGATTGGGATTCAGAAGATTTAACATGGTGGGTTCCATATAATTACTTAATCGAAAACACTGATTCAGACTGGCCTACAATACCTAATGGGTGGATCGAAAATTCCTTATCACTCGAGCTCGATTTGAGTGCTGAACTTAACTCAACCCAATGGATTTTATTTAACATCAAACAAAGTGGCTACTATCATACGATTTACGATCATCAAAATTGGTTACTACTCGCCGGTCAATTAACGACAGATCATGAAAAAATCCACTACATAAATCGAGGTCATCTGGTATCTGATGCATTTATATTCGGTTATGAAAAACGGGTAACTCTCGATGTAGCGTTTGCAAGTTCTAATTATCTCAACAAAGAGGAAAGTACGTTCGCGTTCAGAATATTATTCACTGATGAGTTCTACGCGATTGATAACAATCTGTTTGCATCTGACGTATATAAGAATTATACGATTTTCATGCGACACCAAATTAAAAATATTTATAAACGGATACGAGTGACTAGGCTAGTTGAAGAGTTAGATTTCGATGAGATAAGTATACGGAATACAATCACCAAATTTGCCTGCCGGATTCATCTTAAAGAATGTCTCGAAGACGCGAATAAAATGTTTGAAAAATATTTTGCTGATCCGGAACAAATCGACTCGCAGTACGAATCAGATCTTGGGTACAATCTTATAATGTACGGTTTTATTTTAAGTAATGAGACAGTGTTTTGGGATGTATTCAACCGGATCAATGATGGCAAAAGTGTTAAAACGTACTATACTGAAATGATTGGGATGACTGAAAATCCAGTTCTGACAAAAGACTTGGTGAATATTTTAGTGACCGAAAATGATGACAGCTATAAAGAAATCACGATCAATTTGGATCGGTATGTAAGGATTATTATTTTCGAGACACTGATAAAAAATAATTACGGGGCAATCGATATGTTTTACGAGGTGCTGGACGAGAGGTCGGATAAAGTTTTGCAAATCTATGGGTTTTACGCAAGCTATTTAATTAAAGGTTTACTCGATAGGACAACAACAGAGGATCGTTTGAACAAGGTGGGTCCAATTAAAATAATTCAAATCAAATACTTGACTTACGAATATTTTTAGATAGTAGCGTTTGTACCGAAATACGTAACTAATCTTGAAGATTATGCTTATGCCATTAGTCAGGCTCGAATTATCGTTAAATGGAATGTAGATCGATCCGTAGAGTTTTGCGATCTCTTGGCTAATTACGTAGAACAGATACAACAGGAAGAAGCAGAGGAAGAAGAAAAAGAGATAGAGGATGTAGACGCCGATGACAGTGCTGTCTTTTGTACCTCGAACATTTTGACAATACTCGTTGTGCAAATTATCGTCACCTTTACTGTTTAGTTTACTTTTCGTTTGCGTTTTATAATTACTACGAGTATGTTGCTAAAGTCAAGATTATTTTATTTTATACGCGCTTTAAATTTAAAAGAATTTATGAACATTGTTTGTTAATTAAGAACATTTGTTTAGATTATAAGTTATTATTTTTACTAGAAATTTAAAGAAAATTTTTTAATACGCACTTACAGTTTTTGTAAAATGCTAAAAATCTGAATTGTAAAAGTTATTCATTGAATAAATTTGAATGCCTTCTTTAAAAATCTTTAAAATACTACAACTGACAAGTTGACATTACAAGTTGTAATTTGAAGGAAGGAGTAAACGGTGCTGTACTTATATATAGTTCTGATCGGATTCCTACAGTTAAGCTATTTTTATTATTAACTTATTATCGGAACAGTGTTACACGGTGCTGGAGACAGTGATTTTATCTATAAATTTCGACAAAACAAAATTATTGACTAAAATTCAGGCGCAAAATAATGTGATGTTTTATCACTTGTTTTTTGGGGCTATCTAGATATTATTTTACAGTATTTATGGATACCTTGAGACGATTGATAGAAGTGCTCAGGATAGTGAACTCCCTTCATGAAGGTGTAATAAGGAGATTTACAAAAAGCGTATGTATGATTTATGAGAAATATTGGATTTTTTGGTCTTCGTCCTAAAAAGGTACCACCATGAATGACAACTATCAACTATACCTGCATCATTTAAAAGGAAATTACTCTTGTGCAATTATAGTTGGCATAATCATCCAACAGTTACAAGGCTGAATTAGATTTTAAAATAATTGAATAAAAATTACAAATTAATTGAATTAACCGTTTTACGACCAATACGTCATGTAATTGCCGAAAATCCAATTTACATACTTTATTTGACACTCAAGCCTGATCAGTGAAGGTGTAATGATAAGAATGGATGACGAGGTTAACAATACTTAAAAAGCATGTAGGCTGAACAAACTAATGATTAACTGCATCCCAAAAAGAAACGGATCATTCAATCGTGATGTTAGCAAGTACAGAAAACACAATCAGCAATAAACGTAAAGGCACTTGACGTTTGGCTGGTGTTATGTTATCAAAAAAAAAAAATAGTTCGACGTGATTCTGAGTGGCTTTTAGCGCAATTATTTAGCAAAAATACATAGCACGCTAATTTTAAAAAGCAGAGCATGCAACTTTTCATGAGAACAACCAAAACATAACAGTCTTTACATCTGAAAATAGTATGTACCAATATCTCAGAACATGCTCTCCGGGGTTTTAATTGAAGGTTTAGGGTATATGGAAGACATCTTTGTTCAGGACGTATGTTTTTTCAAACACGTGCATAATCTTTAAGAAAAAAGATTTTCAATGCACCATTAAAGCAGCCGGATTAAAGTAAGTCAAACGTTTGGAAGTTCTGGGACTGGTCTTTTACAATCGAAGATTTATACTTAAATATTTAATTTGACATCGCCACAAACCCAGTTATTGAGTAAAATCAAAAATTGAAATATAGATAATGGAGCATGAAGACGCATTTGCAAAATTGGAAAACAAATAATGCAGTTATTCAATATTGGCTTATCCACTAGCAGACAATTTTGTCATCTGCGGAACTGACGCGAATAATACAGTTTTATACTGGAGGAATATTATCACAAAACGCTTAGAAAGACCATTGACAGTCTTCAGTCGAAAATGCAATTACTCAAGGTGAATGATAGATTAAAACACTTCCATAAATAATTTGATGAACAAAAGTTTCTTTTTTGGGCAGAACGCTCAAATAATGAAACAGTTTTTGCAGTTTAATAAACTAGAGGGTCAAATGGCAAGTAAACTATAGGTTTATTCAATAAATTTACATAATAAACTGTCAAGATGACCGTGTAACGGTCAATGTAGTAAATGACCATTAGGATAACTTTAACCAATACATTCGTATGCTAACGATGGTATATCGAAATGCGGTAAATGATACGGTCGTTATTTTAAATTCGGATCAACGGCCAGCGATCGAATGCTATTCGAATGAGATTTAGTTTAGCTATATGTAAATCAAAATGTGAAAATGAGAAAGTCCCCAGCGCCAAAACAAAAGTCGCAAGAACCATACAAATGTATTAAGGAAATGAAAGTTGTTGATGGCAGTGGCCTACATCAACAGATTGTCAAGTTACAATGGAAGGCATGCAGAGAGTCTTGTCCGGTACAAACAATAAAAACACAGTGCTAAAAGTTCAAGTTTCAGCATAGTTGTAATATTAATATATTGCGTGGAACTAAAACTTTTCTCTTTGAATTAAATAGTTAAACCAAAACTACGGTGAAGTCTTGTGAACTTGTGAATATTTTGATCACTTTTAAAATTCTATTGCTTGAGTCTTTATACTAATAAAAATAAATATAATGATCAAATTATATGAAAAAGATCGCAATTCGATCTCATTAAATCTTTTATCACGTAAATTACTTACATTTCAAATATTATGCTCATAAACATGATTTGATTTTTATGCTTTATACATTTTTACTACCGCGCGATTTCTTTATTATACTCAAAGATCAAAACGCGATCAGATCAAGTAATCTTAAACTAATTTCTATCTTTTATGAATTATAACTGTATATTGATCAGATCGCGGCTATAAAGTATTATATATAATATTTTAATTAAAATTTATAACACAATCGATCAAATATACTATATATTATAGTATATATAGTACACATATAATAGTTGATGTTTCGCGCCCATCTAGATCAAACCGCAAAACAACAAAATAACTTCTCAATTGATCGATGATCAATTGCAAACGATAATAGTTTTCTTATTTATTGGTACATGTGCGTAATTATAATTATTTTGTAGAATATATCGCGATGATTATATTACAGTCTCTCGTGGTGGTGGTTATTATTATTTATTATAAGACAATTTTTTGAGATATTATAAGACAATATTGATGAGAATATTTTAGTACATAAAAATAAAAAAAAAATCGAAGATGGAAAATAATCAAAAAGAAATTAAAGAATTATTATTATTAAGAAGTGAAGATCGCGCTCTTCTTAAATGCGAACCAAACATCAAACAAATTTTCACCGGTCTATTATTAAATTTTATGATTTTATGTTCTTCATTTTTTATACATATTATACATTTTTATTTTTTTTTTTATGTAGGTATC
This sequence comes from Tipula confusa, assembly GCA_963556175.1. NCBI lineage: Eukaryota > Metazoa > Arthropoda > Insecta > Diptera > Tipulidae > Tipula > Tipula confusa. Next base: position 1,139,809 of record OY744475.1, read on the forward strand.
TATAGAATATTAATGCAGCTCAATCGATCGATACAGTTAGTTCTGAAAATCTAAATTCGCTCGTACTCAGATCCATTTATTTTTCGCAATATTTTAGTTGCACGACAAAAAACCTGTATGCGAATTTGTAGCTTGAAAAAAAAAAAAAAAACGTACGCGAATATCTGCGACACTAAAAAAATTATAATAGTAATTTTTATTAATAAATAAATATAAATTTTATGATTATTCGAGAAATATAATAATTTAATAAAAATATTTTTTAAAGTAAGAAGTGTGAAAAATGATTACTGTTTGCCAACAAAACACCTCATTATGACCATTAAATCGGTATTTTATATTGAAATGAATATAAAATGCGCCTACATGCAGCGGGTGAGTATTGCAATGACCGATCGTTCATTTTATTATTATATGCATATCCAGATATTTACATTAGCTTGCAAGTTTGCTTAAATATTCTTGTTAATGGTAATTAATTTATGGATTATAAAATGATGAAATAATAAAATACAGTGTGTGTGTGTGTCCCGTTTTTTGGGTTTTGGTGAAACCACGAATCATATATTTACTTATCTACAATAATGATATGTAAATTTTTAATGGTTACTATATAGCTATATATACAACCCCTGAGTAAAACTTCAATCCATTTCTAGGTGTACGTATATGTTTAAGATTAATCTTGTTATATAATAATCTGGCAACATATTAAAGTTAATAAAAAAAATTTGTGTAAAAATTTAATGGAGTACAAAATTTAAAAATACAATTCCGGACACCAATCTCGAATACTTTTCTCGACCGCAATTAAAGTAAAAATTCAACGACGCACGAAAAACCTCCTCATCCTTGATATTGTTTTATTGGTGATATTGTTTTAAGTCTACATAGATTTCATAGAAATGGTTAACTACTGCGACAATGGCTTTTTTCTTAAATCTTCATTTACCTAAAACTAATAAGAAGTTTGCAAACCTAACAATCTTAAATATCTTATACTTAGTCTTAACCTATATGTTAGTAGTAAAGTTAGTACTTGTATTAGTATAGTATAATAATTAATTGAAAAATGTGCTAGCTCGCCATTGGCCAAAGTGGTCAAAATTGGCCACACATCCAAATTATGTTTATATGCATGTGCATTCAATCTTTAGTGACTCTGTTCTGCGTTGCCGTCAATATTTTGGTGGCCTTAGTAGTTCCCTTTTTTGTTTGTTTTATTTTACCGTTTTAATCTTTAGTCTCCGTTAAAATTTAACTAAATTTGTAATGCTGCTTAATATTTTAGATTGCGTTATATAACGTCTATATAATACGTTCGTTGGCAGAGCCTCATAGTTGAATTTATGACCAAATGTACCATCTTTCTGTAATAAAATCATGCCCTGGAACTTTCTTCGTTTTATAATGGATTTAAAATAGAATCATCTTTTGTATCTGATAATTTGTATCAAACAGATCATATCATTTGTATAGAGAGTTCATTTAAGTAATTCTGGCTTCCTTGCTCTGATTCCTTTGCCAAGACTCATTTTAGAGCTCTAGTAGTTTTATTTTATTTCCATTTGATCATAGTGTAGTGACTCTTTCAACGTTAAAATAATACCATAGGTGTTGCTTTTTTCCATTTGTGAACATTTGAAGTTTTTGAGATATATAGCTTTGCGGTTGCAGTGTGATTTAAACACTCGTTGCTCGTATTGCATTTATGAATGTTTGTATTAGACTGTGCGTGCAATCTTTTTTCGGTGAGAGCTCAATTTTTCGCATATCTAGCTGGCTTTCTATTTCTCTTACCACTATATAGTCAGTCCTGTTTTGGTTTTTAAGTTGGCAAGTTTATATGTTTACTATATAAGTTTACGGACTTGATCAAAGTAATTTATTATAGCTCTATCTTCATCTTTTTCATTGGTTGTATTTTGATTTCATTTATTTTGCGTATGTTAAAGTCTTGATTATTTTCATTAAGTTCATTATTTGGCGCGTCTCTTAGATAAATCGGTGTCGGTTTTCACCTTTGATTATGTGTCATCGGAAGCATAGACCTTTATGTTAGAAAACCTGTTATCTATAGAAGTAGTTTGGCGGTAGGCCGTTTTAGCCATGTTGATTTGTTTTTACTAACAAAATGTTGATATAAGGTTAGTTACTGACAGAAGCACTGGGCATCAGTAAAAATTCTGCTATAAAATATTCATACATTTTAGAAAATTATTGTTTTTTTACATTTAAATCGATAAGGATATAACTTACCAATTTTCAAACTTGAAGGATTTGATTTTAATAGCTAGCTTTTCTATATGATGATTGTAATCCTAATGGAAACAATCTCAATTATATGTCCTTTATGAGTCTTAGATGTTTGAAGTTCAACAAATAAATTATGATGAATATATAAAGTAGTTCAAATTTGATATAAATCAACTATAATTTGTATAATTCATTCCATCACTGTACAAGTCAAGTAATCATTCAAATTTGTTTCATTGTCATTTATGATCAATTCATGTTATCAATAAATTATAAAACCATGTTGTACTGACAAATCTTTCTAATTTACTAAATACATCTATATATACATGTTCGTCTATATACAAATACATTTAATTTTATGACCAAACAATAACTATAATCAGAAACCAACCATATAAAATAATTGGTCACGAACATCTCTGAGGGATGTCATGGCTCATGCAATATCGTTTCAAATTAAATATCCAATCTAAGGTATTCTGGTTCGTTTTTTCCTCTTGTATCTTCCTTTGTGCACATATATACATTTTAACAATTAAGTGAATGAAAGTTGTTTCGGTTAAAAAATACACGGGGGTGGGGCATTATATATAAAATGTGTATATAATTTAATTTAAGTGATTTGATTTTATATATATATATATATATATATATATATATATATATATATATATATATATATATATATATATATATATATATATATATATATATATATATATATATATATATATATATATATATATATATATATATATATACAGTTAAACCTCTCTGCATCGCGGCAAGGTTAGATGTTTCTTTGATTACGTCTAATTTCAGTGAGTCTATACCGTATACAATGTCATTCTCCTCTAACTCCTTTTTAAAGAAAATTCGCCAACCGCAATCTAAATAGAAATTTTCAATTGGTAAGAAATGAAGTACTGGCTTTACTTTTTATCTGCGTACAATACATTCAAGAAATTCTTCAAAGTCATTTTGTCCGGAAGCCCACCCATTTCTATATAATATAAGAATAGTTTTACCTTTAGCGACGCGTTAGTGATTATAGCTTTAATATCAACTGTTCGCTTTTATAATGTTAGGTTAAGGAGATGACTGTTCTTTTAACCATATATAAAAAAGCTAAATTCCCAATTTGTTGCATAGTTGTATAGAGCCTAGAGTTTGTATCTGGATTTTTAGGATTAATACCATCTGAAGCTATATTGCATCAATGGCAAATATCAAGACATTTGCGTCCCATATGGAAGAGAAAAACATGCGTATATATGTATTTATGTACTGTGTACATGTAGCGTTAAATCTGAATAATTTGTTTTGTAGCAAATTGATATGGTCGCTACAATACTCCACTGCGAGTGGTTATCCCTCTCACTCTGGTTTGAAGTTATACCGCGTAATAATATGGCCGTGTGCGCACGTTAAGATACTCTTGGCATTAGTTATCGCGATCTTGTCGATACCCATTGTTAGATGCCCTAAAGCCTAAATTGGCTTATTGTGGTATGTGACGAATCCATGTCAAGCTAATAGTAGAAGAAAGAATCATCAGAAGTGTTACCTGTTGCATATATCACTTCGGGGTCATCATTATAACGACAATGTGTGTGCGTCATCATATAACTATATGCAGATGTAGGAGGTGTGTTGTAATGAGTGATACTTACCCGCTACAAGTAATTAAAATAAATTTACACTTCAGGATTTTCTGCAATGGCTATACAATTTTACGTTTTTGAGGAAATTGATCCCCATATAACATGCATATTATTCTAATCATTCAATTTTATTTCGGCAAATTTTGATTTTTTTAAGGAATGTTACATAATTTACAAGCTTTTTTTCTGGCTTAAGTTTATTCCAAACCATAAACAGATTCTTAATCAGCTGATGTCTATATAATATTATACATGATTGTCTACCAAAATAATGACGTAGCATCGTGACATCACAAAATAATATTTCTCATGGCACACTCGATTAAAAAATATTAAAAGCAACAATTTTAGAGAATACATTCACCATTTCAAAAACGCAAATGTTTTTGCTTCTATGGATATGTTCTGGGAATGGGCTTGTAGGTAGTTTAAATCAAAATCTTCCGAAATATGCGGAACTATATATTAACGACAGCGATATAGCACTACAAGCTCGAATGTGTCACAATCTTAACCAAAATTGCAAAATTGAAATTATATGCAAATGATTGCTGATGATTTATGTAATGTGTCTCCATATGTGGCTCATTATAGGAATCTTCGTGAAGAATATAATAATAAAAAATTAAGAGCTCAAGGTCACGGTGACACAATGCGTGAAATTAAGCTAAATTTCAATCGTAATTCTAATGATGATCAACGGCTTTACAATCCACCCACTACGCACGATGATAATGGTGCAATTTTTGTAATAGATCGTAATGGATGTCTAGAAGGCTGTATTGATTTTGCAGTCTCACCAATTACATCTGGCGAACCAAAGTTACAGAAATTGAGTTTTTTGTCATGTCGATCCAATGATATTTCCATTGTTTTTCCCCCGTGGCGATTTTGGATTTTCATTAAATATAACCCATGTTGCAGAAAGAGCAACCGAGGTTAAGAATAAAGTGACCCACCTTGACTATGCATATCGAATAGCAATACGCAGAGATCAGTTCAATCCTCTACATTTTGGAGGTAAACTGTATCAAGAATATTTAGTGCATATGCTTATTGAATGTATGAGGCTAGCAAAAATAATTATATCCGTACGCATTAAAATGATTTTATAGAGTTGAGTCATATTCAGGTCTAATGGACTATCTATCGAGTTGGAAACGTCGTTATTATTCCTTTGTCGAACCACGGTGGTCCACGCTTTATGGTAAATTTGTATCAAAACAATATGGCTATTGTGAGAAAATTTGATCATCTTGACCTATTTTTAGCCATTATCTCTTATCCAAGATGGCAAGAAATTACAGATGAATTGCAAAGTTTTCAAATCTCATCAGACCGGCCAGATGTGGTGACGCAAGTATTCCATTTAAAATTAAAACAACTTATATATACGATACTGAGATATATAGACGATACTGATATAAACAAGGGCTTCCTCATGCATTGTCTTTTTACATTTCCTCAACTAGATAAAATTAGACCCTGCAGCTTATCTTAATTGCCGGTATGGCAGTTCTCAAAAAGCTTGCTGAAAACTGCAAGAATTGCCAATTTATGGACACTATCACACAATATTATAGTTGCCTATTCAAGAAATAAATGGCCAGGCTATATACTTTCAAGAAAATCGTGAGGAGGAAAATCTGCGTCAAGCAACTGTCATACATACATCACTTATAGCATATTTATAACTCAACCAAGAAGATCCCGAAGTACACGGCTACTTTCACCAAGATGTACCACTTTATTTTAAATTTGAGACGAAAAAATGGGTTAAACGGGCCATAAATTCAAAATTTAAAGAACTCACAATAGGAAGAATTCCAACCGTATCACCACGAAATATAGAACTGTACCATTTGAGACTCTTGCTGTTGGCCGTAAAAGGTTATGAATCTACGTTTGAACAACTCTTAAGATTTAACGGCTATGCAAAAGCAAGAGGGTTGGTAAACGATTCCAGTGAATGGTACAATTGTATGGCTCGAGCTGCGACAAGAAATATATGCCATGCGCCTAAAGATCCTTGTTTGTCACTATTTATACTAAATCATCCTGCTGATTCCTTACAACTGTGGAACGACTTTAAGATCGACATGTCTGAAGATTTTGTTCATCTAATGTACGATCAAGAAACATCTTTATGGCAATGTGCCTAACTGAAATTCAAAATCAACTGAAAAAAGAGGGACTGAGTTATTGTAAAATTGGCCTACCTAGGATATCTATTATCTATTAATGTATCTCTCGATACATTTAATGATCCCACCTTTTCTTGTAATTTTTTTCATCACCAATTTTCGCTCTCCTTGGCCTACGCCATCACAATTAATACGGCGCAAGGCCAAACTTTTGAAAAAGTTGAGATTTTTCTACCAGAACCATGTTTTAGCCATGGTCAGCTATATATACGGCATGTTCAAGAGTATTCAAGGGACAAAACTTGAAAATTCAAATTTTGTGTGGATCCAAGCAAGGAAAGGCTGTTTCAAACAAAAAATTTACCGATAACATTGTGTATTAAGAAGTTTTGAGTGAATGTACATGTATACATAATTTATGTAATGTTTATTTTGAGCTAAATAAAAAAAAAAAAAAATTAAAACTAAAGAAAAATTATTTTCATTTTTTCTATGATTTTTGAATTGGTGAACGTTTAAAATTGTTAGAAATTAAATTTTATAATTTAAATAGTCTTAAGCGAAGTTCAAAATTAATTATTATAAGATAATTAAATAACTACGGGCCACTATATAGTCTGATAATGTGGCTGTCGCTGGAAAAAGTATATACCACTTATCGTTGCTGGTATATTCATACATTATTTAAAATCGTATTTTATGCTTCACTAAAATAAAAATAAAAAGCATTAAAATAAATTTCTTTCATCCAGTTTGGATTAAAATCCAAAATTAATTACCTATCGATATAATAATATGTTAAAATGCAAATATACGGTATACGCGCATATATACAAAAAGGCCACTCCTTGAATACGATAATAATTTAATTTTAATATTTGAATAAAGATAAATTTATTATCCGTATATGTTTATAAATAATATATCGAGAAATAAAGAAATAACTACCACAAGAGATGGTTTAGTCGATCGAATTCGATCATAAAATTCTTAACAGGTGATCAAGACAAAATAAATTTCAATTTTATCGTTTAATTTATACTTGGATGGTAACCATATTCGATATCGCTTGGGTCCATTCATTATTTTACATGAATGCAATACTTAATATATCGTGGCGGTATTGCGATAAGGCGCGAGAGATTATTATAATTCAAATAATTTATGATTGATCCACGATTTGTTGTTTGTAATACGCGTATTATATATATATATATATATATATATATATATATATAAATAATAAGCTATAGCTATATAGGATCACGGAAAAAGGATTTATTATGTATACATATACATACACAAATTTTCTTTTACTTGATGAAATGAACATAATTTATGACCATATCCTCATAACATTTTTATGTTTTTCATTTTAATTCAAATTACACATATAACATACTCCAGAGAACCCTGTCATTAAAATATAAATAAATAAATTCAACTCAATCTCCTCCTGTTCTGCCGTCGACACTGTCGTTTCGTATTTTCAATTGAAATTAAAATTCGAGTAAAAATTGTAGCAGCAGCGCCATATAATTTTCAACAACCCACTTGAGTTGGAAAAAACATTTTTTTTATTTGTCCTGTTAATTTGTAGTTTTAACTTTTATTGATATTTTATGGTTCATTTGCATGAATGTACATTTATCTGTGCGGTACAAGATACAAAACTAACATAATTTGTGTATTAGAAATTATTATAGTATTATATGAGTTATGTGATGTGCTATAGAGTGAAAGTTAAATTGATATTTTACATGATCGAGCCATTATGAGTCTCGTACGTTTACTTGTAAAAGCATATATAGGATATACAAGAGATAGAGGGAGAAAGCAAGAGTTTAGCAGATTGATGTATTGTCATCTGGTGGTGGTATATATTTATGTATAATTATGGGTTTTAATTAAGTTTATTTGGTATGTATCTATCATTTTTAATAAAACATAATTTGTACATATGTCAGTATCATAAATTATACCATACCAAGAAATAATTACACATGCATATATATAATACATGAATTGTGTATTCAGCCAAAAAGGATATATCAACTAAATGTGTGGATAATAAATTTAATTTTGCTTTTGTACACTCTAGTCGTTTATGTAGCATACATACTATATACTATCGTATATAAGATTTTCCAATATAACATGGATATGCTATATAAACATTAAAAAAGCTCATATTCTCGACAAAGCGATGACTGCGGATGACATGTTTTACTAGTTTATGGTACAGCTACCATAGTAAAATTTTTGCTATTTTTTATTAAATTTATTTTTCAAAAAGCAATATATTGAATCATTTTGATACAGGGCTGGATAGTTTATATAAGATATTACGAGTGTTGTATAGTTACGACGAGCTAAGAAGTAAGAATACAGTAGTTAAAGTAACAGTTTTTTTTTGTATTCGTCCACGTTTGCACTCACTTAATCAACTATACATGCCACTTATATGATACTGGTGATTCGTTGTGGTTGGACTGATGGTACAAAATGAGCGGGTTCTGGTTAAGTTTTGGTGTATCTACAAACTAAGAATGATGTGCTTGAATTTAAATGATACAATATGCACCTGTTTGAGAGGGCAAAATGGATATCGAAGCAATTATTTGGATACCTAGCAATTATTATTATTTTTTAAGGTTTTTAAAAATCTTTCGAAAAGCTTGAATATTTTTCAATTGATTTCAAAGTGATAAATACTGTAAAAATGTGTGGTCTATATATAGTAGATCAGCTAAAAAAATTAGTGAGCACTGACAGTTTTATGGTATACTATAAAGAAGGATAAGGTCAAAAACCAAACAAAGTGTTTATTTGCATATTCGTATTACACTTTATTAAATAGTATTTTGCGCAATCCTTTACATTTTGATCCTTTGAGCATTTTGACATTTTGATGAAATGGCTACTATGGTATTTTTAAATGTAATATTTAAGTGCAAAAAGTGGGTCAAAACATGCACAATTTTAAAGAAGAAAGCGAGATCGTGAAAGTTAACAAATTAAATGACCGATATAAGCGCATATATAGCCGTCGTGATTGAAGGTAACAGCAGTGATTGTAGCAATTGGGAGTGCAGAGAGAGTTAAATGCACCAGTAACTTCGCCAAGGAAGTCAATCAACCATATGGGAAGTTTTCTAAAAATAGGTGACCGATTGAGAACATCAGAGAAGTAACGGAACAAGTAAAAACAAATTAAAAAACTCTCCCATGGTAGGTTAGTATTCTTTATATAGCAGCCTTGGAAACTGGCTAAGATTCAATAGACAAATCATTCATTAATCTAAATTCAAAATGAATACAGAAACGAATACTAGAAGAATAAATAATATTATCAATTCGCAAACAGAAATATCGACCATTGGCTATCGGAACTTAGCGAAGTTAGATGGAAACAGTGGTGATCTAACTACTAGTACAGGTAACTATCTAATGTACTCTAGCAGGTATAACATTCATGATCAAGGCATAGGAGAACTAAGAACAGCAAGCAGTGTTTTTTGCTACTCAAATAGAAACCAGTACGCAGCCGAACAATAATAAGCAGTTAGATTTCAGTCGAGAATAAGAAATACTGATACAATTATTCACTGCTACAAACCTACGGAAGATGCTGATGACTAAGTGTACACCGCAATGACATCAATATTGTCCAGTGAGATTTTTTTTTGTGTTTTAACCCTGCAATCTTTTTTTTTCTGGGGCCGAAGCTCTTCTAACTTTTTCGCTATTTTTAACGTCCTACCTTACGCCGTCACCAACTAAATCGAAGGCGTACGAATACAGATTCGCTTTAAATCTATCTGCATATTGCATTGATCTAGCTAGCCTGTACTGACATGAATGATAAGTTCGGCCCATGAGTTCTGCACTCCAACAGGGGATCATAGTTGTGTTCATCGCCATCACCAATTGAAATGATTAAATGATGAAAAATCACTTTTTCAACTCTCCCCCGTTAGGATTCGAACCCGGTAAATTCCAACCCAAACACAGCAGATTCAGCCACTGTGCCAATTGCCTGGTTTCAGTGAGATTTCAACGCCTAAATTTGAACCGATATTACAGGCATGACGTCAATCATGGGTAGAGAAACACTAGCACCAACAAAAAACAATAACAGGGATAGACTCATCGATTACTGTGTCACAAGTCAGTTATTT